>CM056051.1:242452771-242900130 GCA_029574335.1 Rana kukunoris
AAAAAATGTATTCTGCTACATGTCTTTGGTAAAAAAAAAAACACCAATAAGTGTATATTGATTTGTGTGAAAGCTATAGCATCTAAAAACTATGGGATATATACTACAATTGTTTATTTCATTTTCTTTTATACTGGCAATGGCGGCGGTCAGCGACTTATAAGGGACTACTATAGTGCGGTAGCCAATCTAAAACCTTGTGGGAACTAACTGCCACTGACATCACCAGTGACATTATTGTAGTGATTAGTGCTAATAATGCACTGTCGCTGTACTAATGACACTGTACTGGAAGGGGTTAAATGTGTCTAACAAGTATTTATGCGTGTACTTTGTGCTGCTTTTACTGTGCATCTAGTGGTTTTCAATCCCTGCTTAGCTAAGGTGACCATATTTTTCAAATGAAATCCGGGGACATTTTTTTTTTTTTTATTATTGGCAAATAGTAAACTATTTTATAAGCATATTTAGCTCAAATGAGATATGCAGTGTATGTGGTGTGCGTTTAAGGAATGATTGTATGATATATACGTTATTTCTGGAAATCATTTCATACCAGTCCCATAGCATTATTATACCCGCCCAACCGCATAATATCATTATTTTCTGGTTCACAAAAGGGAAATCCATACATTTTAAAGCACAGTTCAATACAGTTATACTCACTAGTGCCCATCAATGCAGCCCACTCAGTGCCCATCAATGCAGCCCGCTCAGTGCCCATCAGTGCAGCCCGCTCAGTGCCCATCAATGCAGCCCACTCAGTGCCAATCAACCTTACCTAGAGGAAAGGACTATTTCACAGCTCAGGCAAATATAGAGAGAGTGAGGTGTGAGAGAGGAGAGAGTGAGGTGAGAGAGGAGAGAGTGAGGTGAGAGAGGAGAGAGTGAGGTGAGAGAGGAGAGAGTGAGGTGAGAGAGGAGAGAGTGAGGTGAGAGAGGAGAGAGTGAGGTGAGAGAGGAGAGAGTGAGGTGAGAGAGGAGAGAGTGAGGTGAGAGAGGAGAGAGTGAGGTGAGAGAGGAGAGAGTGAGGTGAGAGAGGAGAGAGTGAGGTGAGAGAGGAGAGAGTGAGGTGAGAGAGGTGAGAGTGAGGAGAGAGTGAGGTGAGTGAGGAGAGAGTGAGGTGAGAGAGGAGAGAGTGAGGTGAGAGAGGAGAGAGTGAGGTGAGAGAGGAGAGAGTGAGGTGAGAGTGAGGAGAGAGTGAGGTGAGAGAGGAGAGAGTGAGGTGAGAGAGGAGAGAGTGAGGTGAGAGAGGAGAGAGTGAGGTGAGAGAGGAGAGAGTGAGGTGAGAGAGTGAGGTGAGAGAGGAGAGAGTGAGGTGAGAGGTGTGAGGTGTGAGTGAGGTGTGAGAGAGGTGTGAGAGAGACAGAGATGTGTGTGTGTGTGTGTGAGAGGGGGGGGTGTGAGAGATGGAGGGGTTAGAGAGATGAGAGAGAGAGTAGAGGTGAGAGAGAGGTGTGTGAGAGAGAGAGAGGGGTGTGTGTGTGAGAGAGAGGGAGAGAGGTGTGTGAGAGAGAGAGGGGTGTGTGTGAGAGAGAGGGCGAGAGAGAGAGGTGTGTGAGAGAGAGGGCGAGAGAGAGAGAGGTGTGTGTGAGAGAGAGGGAGAGAGAGAGAGAGGTGTGTGTGAGAGAGGGGGAGAGAGAGAGAGGTGTGTGTGAGAGAGAGAGAGGGAGAGAGAGAGAGGTGTGTGTGTGTGTGTGAGAGAGAGAGAGAGAGAGAGAGGTGTGTGTGTGTGTGTGTGAGAGAGAGAGAGGTGTGTGTGTGTGTGTGTGTGTGTGTGAGAGAGAGAGGGGTGTGAGTGTGTGAGAGTGAGAGAGGGGTGTGTGTGTGTGTGTGTGTGAGAGAGAGAGGGGTGTGTGTGTGTGTGAAAGAGAAGGGGTGTGTGAGAGAGAGGGGGGTGTGAGAGATAGAGGGGTTAGAGAGAGTAGAGGTGAGAGAGAGAGAGAGGGGTGTGTGTGTGAGTGAGAGAGGTGTGTGAGAGAGAGGGAGAGCGAGAGAGAGGTGTGTGTGAGAGAGGGAGAGAGAGAGAGAGAGAGAGAGGTGTGTGTGTGTGTGTGTGTGTGTGAGAGAGAGAGAGAGGTGTGTGTGTGTGTGTGTGTGTGTGTGTGTGTTAGAGAGAGGTGTGAGTGTGTGATAGAGAGAGAGAGGGGTGTGTGTGTGTGTGAGAGTGAGAGAGAGAGTGAGAGAGGTGGGTGTGTGTGTGAGAGAGAGAGGTGGGTGTGTGTGTGAGAGAGAGAGAGGTGGGTGTGTGTGTGAGAGAGAGAGGTGGGTGTGTGTGTGAGAGAGAGAGGTGGGTGTGTGTGTGAGAGAGAGAGGTGGGTGTGTGTGTGAGAGAGAGAGGTGGGTGTGTGTGTGAGAGAGAGAGGGGTGTGTGTGAAAGAGAAGGGGTGTGTGTGAGAGAGGGGGGTGTGAGAGATAGAGGGGTTAGAGAGAGGAGAGGTGAGAGAGAGGTGTGTGTGAGAGAGAGAGGTGTGTGTGTGTGTGTGTGTGTGTGTGTGTGTGTGTGAGAGAGAGAGAGGGGTGTGTGTGTGTGTGTGTGGGAGAGAGAGGGGTGTGTGTGGGAGAGAGAGGGGTGTGTGTGGGAGAGAGAGGGGTGTGTGTGGGAGAGAGAGGGGTGTGTGTGGGAGAGAGAGGGGTGTGTGTGGGAGAGAGAGGGGTGTGTGTGGGAGAGAGAGGGGTGTGTGTGGGAGAGAGAGGGGTGTGTGTGGGAGAGAGAGGGGTGTGTGTGAGAGAGAGAGAGAGGTGTGTGTGGGAGAGAGAGAGGGGTGTGTGTGGGAGAGAGAGGGGGTGTGTGTGAGAGAGAGGGGTGTGTGTGGGAGAGAGGAGAGGGGTGTGTGTGAGAGAGAGAGAGAGGGGTGTGTGTGAGAGAGAGAGAGAGGGGTGTGTGTGAGAGAGAGGGGTGTGTGTGAGAGAGAGGGGTGTGTGTGAGAGAGAGGGGTGTGTGTGAGAGAGAGGGGTGTGTGTGAGAGAGAGGGGTGTGTGTGAGAGAGAGGGGTGTGTGTGAGAGAGAGGGGTGTGTGTGAGAGAGAGGGGTGTGTGTGTGAGAGAGGGGTGTGTGTGGGAGAGAGGGGTGTGTGTGGGAGGGAGAGAGGGGGTGTGTGTGGGAGAGAGGGGTGTGTGTGGGAGAGAGGGGTGTGTGAGGGAGAGAGGGGTGTGTGTGGGAGAGAGGGGTGTGTGAGGGAGAGAGGGGTGTGTGAGGGAGAGAGGGGTGTGTGTGAGAGAGAGAGGGGTGTGTGTGTGAGAGAGAGGGGTGTGTGTGGGAGAGAGAGGGAGGGAGAGAGGAGAGAGGAAGGGAGAGAGGAAGGGAGAGAGGAGAGAGGGAGGGAGAGAGGAGAGAGGGAGATGGGTGTGTGAGAGAGAGAGGAGTGAGAGAGAGAGAGGGGTGAGAGAGGGGGGGGGGTGAGAGAGAGAGATGGGGGTGTGTGAGAGAGAAAGAGAGCGCATATGAGCAGAGCAGCATAGGACTGTGGGCAAGCTCCCTCACCTGTGGAGGACCTGTGCACCCCAAGCATGTACACTGTCCTCAGCTGTGCAGACTTCCCCTCCAAGGGTGAGTGAAGCCTGGGACAGGAGCCTCTCGTGGCGGCTGGTGCTTAAAGTTTTTTGGGGGACACAAACTGAAAAATTCAGAAAAACATCAATTGTGCCCATCAAACGCTGCCAAAGTACAAATCAAACACTGCCAGTGTGCAAATCAAATGCTGCCACTGTCCCCTATCAAATGCTGCCACTGTCCCCTATCAAATGCTGCCACGGTGCTATTGAATGCCACCAGTGTGACCCCCCCCTGCCTGGTTGCCGTCTGTCTGCCACTTACCCCGTCTTGGTGTGGCAGTGGGTCACGGTGAAAATCGGGGTCCTTCATGTGTCTCCTCCCATCCTCATCTCTCGTCCTTTCCTACTGATAGGCGTCCAATAGCGGCGCCTGTTTCTGCCAATCAGGTGACGGGTAACAGACCCAGCAACTGATTGGTGGAGAAGTGGTTCAGTGTTAGGAAAGCGAATGAATATTCGCTTTCCTAACACACCTGGGTGAACTGCAAGCACCCAGCATGGCGCTCGCAGTTCACCTATTTTTGAAGCCTATTAGAGCCTATGGCTTCAAAAACACCCCGCCGCTGTAATTTAGGTGCCCGGCGACCAAAAAGGGGGCTGGGTGCCTGAAGGTGGGGTGACAGGCGGGGGCTATAGATAGATTCATGCAATGCATGAATCTATCCATTGGTCATAGAGGGGGTGGCTAAGAAGAGGGGGCAGCGTCCATGCGCCCTTATGGATGCACCACCACTGTTCCCTGGACCCTTAAGCAGTGCCGGGTGCCCAAACGGTCAGTCCGCCCCTGGATATCTATACACTGAGTGCTATTCCCTATATATATATATATATGGATCTCAGTGTTATACATAGGGAATAGTAATCACTAAGTGCTATTCCTAATATATATAACACTGATCTCTGTACACAGAATGCTAGTACCTCTGACATTTCTCATACCATGTGACACTCAGTGTACAGATATCAGTGTGCACTCTCAGTGTATATATAAAAAAAATAAGGGTAATTAGATACAGGTTTGGAATAGCACCTGGTGGAAGGGCACTGGGAAGGAACACTCAGCCTGCTTTGTTTACATTAAAGAAGTGTGATATGCTAAACAGCTGGTGATCACACACTGACCTTCTGCTGTGCTGCCGAGTGTGTCCAGTCCATGCTGCAGTGCACCGTCTCCAGCTCTCTTAGTTCAGCACCTCCTGTCCTCCACCTCAGGAATGTAGACTGAGGGCGACGCTGAGACTAACTCCCCGGGGAGAGAGAGGGCCAGAGTGCAGATGCCATCATCCCCATGGCTGCGCGATCGTTCTCTTCCCAGCCAGAGATCTTGCCTGCATCAGACGTATCATCATTAGGTCGCTGGGTGGTGGACCGCGGGAGCCGGAGAAGAGGAAAAGGTGGGTGGAGCCAGGGCAACACTGACACAGCCTCACTCTGGGAGTCTGTGTGTGAGTGTGTGACGTCACTGGTTGTTAGACGCCAAGCGGGCGGCCCTCCTAGCAACCAGTGATCAGTTAGGGTGGCTGCAACTGGTGTGTGTCAGGGAGCCGCAACCCAAATGCGGAACACTGGCGCACCTCACGGGAGAACTTTCTGGTGACCAGATGTCCCCGAAACTGCAAACCGGGGACAAACCGGGGACAAACTTCTTCCGGGGACTGTCCCCGGAAATCGGGGACGTCTGGTAACCCTATGCTTAGCAGGAATTGAAAAAACAGCTAGTTCCCTTGTCACTGAACACAGCTCTGTGCTATTTACACTTGCATCTGTCTTCCGTGAGTCTGAGCTGATCGGTGACGGTCAATCACTGGCTGAGCCATCGTGTGCACCCCCCTACCAGAAGATGCAGAATCGCGTGCGTGCATGCGTGTGTGATAGAGAGATATATATCTCTATATCTCTATCTATATATGATATAATCATGAAAATAAAGAAAACTCTTGGAACGAGAAGGTGTGTCCAAACTTTTGGTGTGAGATATATATCTCACACCAAAAGTTTGGACACACCTTCTCGTTCCAAGAGTTTTCTTTATTTTCATGACGATGAAAATTGTAGTCATACTGAAGGCATCAAAACTATGAATTAACACATGTGGAATTATATACATAACAAAAAAGTGTGAAACAACTGAAAATGTCATATTCTAGGTTCTTCAAAGTAGCCACCTTTTGCTTTGATTACTGCTTTGCACACTCTTGGCATTCTCTTGATGAGCTTCAAGAGGTAGTCACCTGAAATGGTCTTCCAACAGTCTTGAAGGAGTTCCCAGAGATGCTTGGCACTTGTTGGCCCTTTTGCCTTCACTCTGCGGTCTAGCTCACCCCAAACCATCTCGATTGGGTTCAGGTCCGGTGACTGTGGAGGCCAGGTCATCTGGCGCAGCACCCCATCACTCTCCTTCTTGGTTTAAATAGCCCTTACACAGCCTGGTGGTGTGTTTGGGGTCATTGTCCTGTTGAAAAATAAATGATGGTCCAACTAAACGCAAACCGGATGGAATAGCATGCCGCTGCAAGATGCTGTGGTAGCCATGCTGGTTCAGTATGCCTTCAATTTTGAATAAATCCCCAAAAGTGTCGCCAGCAAAGCACCCCCACACCATCACACTTCCTCCTCCATGCTTCACGGTGGGAACCAGGCATGTAGAGTCCATCAGTTCACCTTTTCTGCGTCGCACAAAGACACGGTGGTTGGAACCAAAGATCTCAAATTTGGACTCATCAGACCAAAGCACAGATTTCCACTGGTCTAATGTCCATTCCTTGTGTTCTTTAGCCCAAACAAGTCTCTTCTGCTTGTTGCCTTTCTTTAGCAGTGGTTTCCTAGCAGATATTCTACCATGAAGGCCTGATTCACACAGTCTCCCCTTAACAGTTGTTCTAGAGATGTGTCTGCTGCAAAAGGTGGCTACTTTGAAGAACCTAGAATATGACATATATTTTCAGTTTCACACTTTTTTGTTATGTATATAATTCCACATGTGTTAGTTCATAGTTGTGATGCCTTCAGTGTAACTCTACAATTTTCATAGTCATGAAAATAAAGAACACTATTGGAATGAGAAGGTGTGGCCAAACTTTTGGTCTGTACTGATATAAGCAGTATCTAAACCCATGAACAACAAAAATGTAACCTGCTACAGCTTACCAGTCATTTTGATGTGGTGACTGTATTTATTTATTTTTTTCTTTGGCCTTCTTTTTTTTTTTCCTGGTAATCAAAACACGCGTCTAAGGAGATTTCGCTCACTAATCAATGTATCTTTGGAGGAGAAGGGGTGCCATCTAGAGCAGTCATTTTGGAACATCTCCCCTGTTCCCCAAAACAAAGGTGGGGGGGGTTCTTCAGTCTGCAGGGAATAATTCTGATTACAGCACTGAAAGTGATCAGGTCACAATCTCTCTCTCCCTTTTTTTTTTTTTTTCACTTATCCCTTATCAATAGAAGTTGGCCCGGCTGCAGTACAAATCGGTCAAATGCCGCCCAGCATTCGGCCCCTGTGTACTGGGTTTAAGATTGGCAGATATCAGTCCATCCACAGTCGCACTGAAATTTCATATTTTGCAACTTGCTCAACAGCAATCATTCCATCCTTCAGTCTTTAGGATTGACTAAAGACTGAAGATTTAAACAAGGGCAGATTTACATTGTTAATGTGTGTTACAGCGCCTGTGGTACCACACTTGGCAAGGTGTCACTGGACTCATGTAGTTTGCAGTTTCCTTTCTCTCTAAACTGCAGCACATGGATGTGAACCAGCCTCACAGAAAAGCTGCTTGAAAGTGTGGTATACGTGTGTAGTATTCAGTTTTTTCAAGCTGTAATCTACTGGTGGTGGTGAGGGGGGGGACCTTTAAAAGCTGGAGGTGCATAATTCATGCAAGATCCAGCCTTATTCCTAAATGTATCCGCCATTTATTACTTTACATTTGCTGCCATGGTTTTGCTCTTAAAGTAAGTTAGGCAGACCACCTGAAGTGGGTTTTTTCTTTTTGTTACCTAGGTATGATATGACCCTGGCTAATGCTTGCATTGCACTCAGCGACAGATGGGTTGAGGTAAGTGGCATACACTTTGCATATTTGTCTTGTTGCTACAATGCCATTTCATACATAACATGCAATTTGATGTGTTTCTAGGCCAAGGAGGCTGATCTGAACTCATTCACAGCAGCAGATGTGAAAGAATTATCTTCCCATCAGCAAATTGAGCTCCTAACTCTCTTGCTCCTTAAGGTAATTGCTGCTGCTTTGTTGCATTGTACAATTACCAGTTACAACTGTCATGGTTTATTATGCCAAATGAACTGTATGCTTCCCATTCTTAATTAATTTGTCTTTTGATGGACACAATGAGCCACTGGTTTGATTATAAATGGGTAGATAAGAGTGAGATAAGTAAAATGCACAGAACACAGTTGTGTAGTTACTCTAGTTCTAGCAATGTTATTATGCTAATGTTTCCTACTGCATTGGTCACTCAAAGGACCATATCACTCCAGCAACTTTGTATCGGCTACATGTTTTTTTTCCCTTTGTGATTTGTAGCCAGCTGTAATACTTGTTTATACAACTTATAATTACTGGTATCCCATAATCAATAGAGGCTTCTGTGGGTAATATGATTAGCCACCGACGTTGGCAATTTGTTTAGCTTCAAAGGCTGCAAAGAAGTCAATCACTAAGTGACAAAGCTACAAATCTATGTGACTTTCTCCCGCACCAGAAATAAGGGGAGCAATGCTGTAGCTGCTATGAAGTCATTCTTGCGACAGGACCCTGAAGCATACCTAAAATCGGACAGCCTTGTGCTACTAATTAACCATGTTTGTTCTGAACTTGGCCATGCTCCCAAGGCTGATATACTGTCTTACAGCCTTCACAGTTACATGGCTTATATTTGCAATACTTCTATCTTTATTTTTTCTTGACTGAAAATACCCAATAAACATATTAAAAAAAAAAAAAAACATACAGCCTTAGTATGCAAAGCATATCCGTAGCCATAAGGATTCACTTTGCTGGAGATGGATCAGTACAAGAGGGACTCTAACTGGGCGAGTACTGAATGTCACCGGATTAACCGTGTTCAGAAAATGCCATGTCAAAGACCAAACAGAAAAGTGTTAAAACACTGGTCTAAAACCTTCACTAAAGGTTAGACAAGGAGGTAAGGTTGCTCCAACCTTGTATACTAGAAACTTGGTGACATTGCAATTTAAAGTGGTGTAGACCGCACCCAGATGACACCCAGGGCTGGATTGCCTCCGCAACTGTCACTAACAGAGTGGAGAGCAGGAGGCAGAACACTTCTGTACACACAGGGGGAGAGACACCAGTGCTGAAAAGAGGGTGGGAGCTGCTGGAGTTAACTTTCCAAGTTAACCAGCAGGTGATTTTTGCTAGGACCACCTATCAATCGCCAGCTTGCTAATATGAAAAATTAACTGCAGGAGCTCCCATCCTCTTAATCACTGCTGTATCTCCCGCTCTGCATGCTCAAGTAAGGTAGGAAGGGGCAGGGCTGCGGAGGTTGTGTAATATGGAGGAGGGGGACTGACTGCAAGGGGGGGTGTGTAATGTACAGGGGTGCCAGAGGTGCAGTGGGCTGTGCAGGGGTGGACTGACAACTCATGGGGCCCCCGGGCAATAGATTATGGGGCCACACAGTATACATACACATACCCACATTAAAAGGGTACTGGGGAGACGGGGCAGCTATGATCTTGGGATTTAAAAAAAACATATATTTACATACTGTCCCTGGTTTTACTGAGGCTGGCAACCCCTAGTGGCACTGGGCCCACGGGGAGTGTCCGAGTGCCCGAATGGTCAGTCCACCCCTGGGGCTGTGTAATGCAAAGGGCTGCCAGAGGTCAAATTACTAGGATTTAGCAGGTATTCTGAGATAATTTTCCTCCCAATAATATTATATGTTCAAAAGCTTAAACATTGCATAGCGTTACCCATTTATTTCTAGAATTTGCTCCAACCTCCTGAAAAATAATCGTGTAGTATTTTGTATAAAAATCTAAATCTGAGGTGCAGCCTTCCATCTTCATTATATTTTTTCTTTTTTAGGATCCCTTGCCCGTGTCCCATGTGAAGCGCATGCAGGAGGTGTACAACTTTAATGCTATAAAGAACTCCGAAATTCTCTTCCGGTAAGACTTGGCCTGATAACCTAACAGATGAGAATGACGCAGAAACACAAGCTCTGTTAGCTGTTGGCACTGCTGTACTAATTCATGAGACTGCAATTTGTGTGAATGAAAATAAGAAATATTTCAGGAGTGTAAGGTTCAATTTCATCATCGTATAGCAGTATTTTTTGTGTGAAAAATTGTGGTATTACACAGGGGGTCTATTTATTTTGTCGTAAGCATTAATCTAGGCTTCAAGAATTGTCCTCGTATTTTATCTCTAATATGACTTCCTATAATTATCCTAGCTAAAATGTCTTTTTTTTTTTTTTTTTTTTTTTCTGAAATGCCTCAATCAGAAAAATATACCGCATTTTGACCATTCAAAAGAATACAGGGTAAATGTGTGTAGACTGGATGAATACTTGTGACATTTATCTAATGAATAATTTTATAACTAGACCCCCATAGAGTACATGGAAATTCTTGAGGTGACATGTATATTTTACCTGTCTTCTGCTGCTATCTATCGGATATTTTATGATCTGCCATGTAGCTTATTTTTCTGTATGTCAGTTAGTGCAAGTAGCGTCTGATGAGATAAAAGGATAAGACACCTAGAAGACTATAGTGTTTTAGCCAGGCTGAACTGACCCATAGAGAGAAGGAACACAACTAAGCAGAATTGCAGAATGTACATGCAATATATTTTTTAAAACTATAAAGACTTATTTTGCATTTAATGGACCTTTAAGTTGAAACTGGCCAAAATTGTTCTCCAACTGGTTGGAAATAATCACAAAGTGTTGGCTTTCCTTCAAAGCTTCAATGTATTAACTGATTGTCCTAAAATCAAAGCTTCCTAAATCTACTGCAAAACATTCCTGGATAGGAGTGTGGACCTTATCTGTCACGTGCTTGCTGGGGGCAGTATGGAGGAGGGTGGCGATATGGAGGTGCAGGCAACGGAGGTAGGTAGATGGTGGGTTAATTACAAGACGGAGTAGAGAGAGGAGCATTTAGAGAGGCTGGTTGCATGATGATATCGGCTCAGGAATGGCATTGCTAGTGCAGACAACTACCTCTAACTGCCAGGGGAATGACTACTCTAGGAAGGATGGGGCAAGGTTGCAGGCAAGGATAGACAGATGCTGGTTGTAAGGGACTAATTCGACAGGCAATCTGTCACAAACACTGTTATCACTGAAAAGTATGTTGATTGCTGGGGGGCTTTGGTTTGGCACATTGTGGATTGGATGGACAGATTGCTGTGTGGGGCAGGAGTGGACCCAGCTGGCATGGTACACATTGGTTCAAATGAGAAAGTCAGAGGAAGATGGAGCATTCTAAAAATAATAATTTCAGGGACTTTGAGATCGGCTACCAGCTCTATAGACTGCGCCTAAATGCAGATGGTGCAGCTCTCTTGGTGAAGAAGGTGGCCAGAAAGTTGGAGGAACTTTTAAACTACGATGTGGGGGTCAGAGTAAGGTATGCAATGCAGTGAGCAAAGGTCAGAGTGTACAGATGAGGCAAAGTCAGATGATCGAGAAACTTGCGTTTCCAAGGCTAGCAGGCATGCTAAACCTAAAAGAACATTTTAAAGGCGTGCAGGGATAAAATGTGTGTGTGTGTGTGTGTGTGTGTACAAAATCAAAATGCATGTACTAAAAATGCTAGAAGCCTGGTACATTAAGCGGATGAACTAAAACTTCTGATGCACAAGGAGGATTTTGACCTTATGGGGAAATCATAAACCTGGTTTGACAGCTCACATGACTGGTATGCGACTGCCCAGTGGTACTCCCGAGAGAGACTCTAAGAGCAACTTTATGGTGAATATGAGGGATGACATTGCTAATGGGCTGGTGAGGCGGTGGAGTCTTTGTGGTTGGAGCTTCAAAGTGGCGAAACAAACCGTAAATCAACTGTGGGTGTATCCTATAGCAACCTAACCTAAAGGTGCAAAAGGAGACCTCTTTCTACTTTCACAGTTGGAGATGATGGGGAGGCAAGGCAGTGTTTTATAATCAAGTCAAATGGTGGAACCCCCAACTGGCGATTTAATGGTCTGCTGGGCCTACTAATTACAAATAACACATGGCTGTTTGCAGAGGTGAAAGATGGAAATAAATAATTTTGGTAAAAGTGATTGCAGTTGCCATAAAATTTAGGAAAAAGACACATGAGGGTATAACAAGAACACTAAACTTTAAAATAGCAAACTTTATAAAGCTGCACTTTATACTACATGACACTAAGTGGGATTACATTCTTGCAACAAAGAACACTGAAGGGAAGTGGGAGTGCTTTAAGGGCATAGTAAACAGCATTCATTAGTGCATTATACAAGGCAACAAAGTTAAACCCAGGAGGCTAAACACTAATGCAAAAAGGCACATTAACCAGAATAAACATCCCTTTAATAAAAGGTGAAAGGGGCATCATCCATATTCTAAAACTGCAGATGGTGCAATCAGGGCAGCTAAAATAAATTACAAAGATGCATGCTGAGGAAAGTAAACATTTCCCAAAAAAGGCCAGGTCAGAAAATATTGGCCCCATAAAAGATGATCAGGGAGTGTTGGTCACAAGTCAACAGGCAACTGGTTTAATACATTCTTCTCCTTCATTTATACCAGGGGTCTCAAACTCAAATTATCTGGGGGCCACTGGAGGTATAAGCTGGGTGAGGCTGGGCCGCATCAAGTATTGGACCAAAATTTTAAAATGTACAACTGATGCAATCTTAATAATAGTTCTAAACATTAACGGTTGTAAAGAACAGAAGTTTCTCTTACTTCCTACTTCTTGTTGCCAGAGACCTGGCAGCGCTTCCTCCTACACAGCTCAGCAACATTTGGCTTGAGTGAGGAAGCAACTGACACCCTCAATATGGCTTGAAGATGCTTATCAGTAAGTTTGGCCCTGTACTTTGACTTATTAAAAATGTTTCTTTCAATACATTTTTTATATAAAAAAAAACACACTAACATGCCAGACCTGCCCCATTACATGACCAGACTGTGCCCCATTACATGACCAGACTGTGCCCCATTACATGACCAGACTGTGCCCCATTACATGACCAGACTGTGCCCCATTACATGACCAGACTGTGCCCCATTACATGACCAGACTGTGCCCCATTACATGACCAGACTGTGCCCCATTACATGACCAGACTGTGCCCCATTACATGACCAGACTGTGTCCCATTACATGCCAGACCTGCCCCATTACATGCCAGACCTGCCCCATTACATGACCAGACTGTGCCCCGTTACATGACCAGACTGTGCCCCGTTACATGACCAGACTGTGCCCCATTACATGCCAGACCTGTCCCATTACATGCCAGACCTGTCCCATTACATGCCAGACCTGCCCCATTACATGCCAGACCTGCCCCATTACATGCCAGACCTGCCCCATTACATCCAGACCTGCCCCATTACATGCCAGACTGTGCCCCATTACATCCAGACATGCCCCATTACATGCCAGACGTGCCCCATTACATGCCAGACCTGCCCCATTACATGCCAGACCTGCCCCATTACATCCAGACCTGCCCCATTACATCCAGACCTGCCCCATTACATCCAGACCTGCCCCATTACATGCCAGACTGTGCCCCATTACATCCAGACCTGTCCCATGCCCCTGTCCCATTACATGACCAGACTGTGTCCCCATTACATGCCAGACCTGTCCCATTACATGACCAGACCTGTGCCCCGTTACATGACCAGACTGTGCCCCGTTACATGACCAGACTGTGCCCCGTTACATGACCAGACTGTGCCCCGTTACATGACCAGACTGTGCCCCGTTACATGACCAGACTGTGCCCCGTTACATGACCAGACTGTGCCCCGTTACATGACCAGACTGTGCCCCATTACATGCCAGACCTGCCCCATTACATGCCAGACCTGCCCCATTACATCCAGACTGTGCCCCATTACATCCAGACATGCCCCATTACATGACCAGACATGCCCCATTACCTCCAGACTGTGCCCCATTACCTCCAGACTGTGCCCCATTACCTCCAGACTGTGCCCCATTACCTCCAGACTGTGCCCCATTACCTCCAGACTGTGCCCCATTACATCCAGACTGTGCCCTTACCTTACCAGAATCGCGGCTGTAGGATTTTTCAAAAGCCGCGCCTCCGACGCGTCTTCTGTTCCGTGATAGGCGGAACATTCAGCTTCCCATGAGGCACTGTGTTCAGTGTCCGCCTATCACGGAGGCCCTCTCGTCCGAGGACGAGGACGAGAGGGCCTCCGTGATAGGCGGAACCTGAACACAGTGCCTCATGGGAAGCTGAATGTTCCGCCTATCACGGAACAGAAGACGCGTCGGAGGCGCGGCTTTTGAAAAATCCTACAGCCGCGATTCTGAAGTAATTTTTTCGCCCCATCCCAGGCTGCGGACCTGCCCGCCCCCAAGCGGCCGCTTGGTCTGCCTGGTGGTTGCGCCGGCCCTGGCTGCAGGGAAAGGGTACCGCGCTGCATGCGCTGCAAAGTAGGAGTATGACACTGTCCGGGGGAAGGGCTTGTCAGTGGGCCGCAAAATCTTGGTCTGCGGGCCGCAACTGGCCCGCGGGCCGGGAGTTTGAGACCCCTGATTTATACAAATCAAAGGGGAGGACTAGATAAGCCTGAGTCTTCAAGGAACCTAGTGATGTCTTAGCCAGACCATTATTCCTCATGTTTAAAGGACAGCTTACTGACTGGAATGGTACTAGATAAAAAAAGCAAAAAAAAGCAAAGCTGGTACCAATATTCCAAAAAGTGCAAAGGTCTATACCTGGAAACTACAGACCAGTCAGCCTAACATCAATAGTATGTAAACTATTAGATGGAATCCTAAAGGTACCAAATGACTGTCTTGACATTGACAATATGGTATGGATAGAAAACTGGTTGCAGGTGCATGTCCAGAGGGTAGTGACTAATGGCATATTTTCTGAATGGTCTGGAGTCGTGTGCAGAGTGCCCCAGGGCAAAACTAAGCGGGGTAATAACTTCATAACAGGATATAGCAACTTTACAAGAAGACCTAGTTAAAATAGTGTGGTGGGCAGCTATGTGGAAGATGAGGTTCAATGTAGGAACGTGTAAGGTAATGTACTTGGGAACTAAAAATATGCATTGAAGTTGCCCGCTAGGGGAGAACATCTGGGGTATTTGAGGATGAAAATAGGTCTGGGGGTGTCCCACTAGATGACCGACTCTGCAATAGCATGCAAGGCCAGCAGACTATTGGCATGCATTAAAAAGGGTTTTTGCTCGAGAGATGAAACTATAATTCTATCACTTTACTAAATTTTGGTTCGGTGGCATTTTGAGTATGCCATGCAGTTCTGGTCACCAGTCCTCAGGAATAATGTGCTGGAACGAGAGAGAGAGAGTCAGTCAGTCAGTCCAGAGAAGGGCAACAAAGTGAATTAGGGGGCTGGGGGACCTCAGAGGAAAAAATACAAACATTTTAAATGTATTCTCCCTGGAGAAGCAAAGCTTAAGGTGGAAATATGATCATGCTATACAAATCCTTGAATGGTGACAGTAACTTTAATCTTTGGTCTCCTAAAGAAGACATGCAATGAAGTTGAGCAAGGAACAGTTCACTCCTAAACTGCGTAAGGGATTGTTTACTGTTGGAGCAGTAAAGATGTGGAACTCCCTCCATGTACTGGGATATGGAAAACTGCAGTCATGCACAGACACATTCAGGTTGAACTGCTATCTTTATTCAAACTAGAAACTATGTAAAATATGAATTACTAATATAGGTTTTTTTTTTTTCCCCCACAAATAAAAATGTATCTATATAGCCCAGGAGCGCTACATCTGACATTTTTCCTGGATGACCAACTAGAAAGCAATCATTTTAATGTATTTTTACAGGTGGCTGCGTCTCTGCATCCGTGCCCAGTGGGAAGATGTGATTCCACTGGCACTGAAAATGGCAACAGAGCAGGGACGGATGAAGTTCACTCGCCCTTTGTATCGGTAAGAGATGGCCGTAGATTTTAATTGATGGATCTACAGTGCCTTGCGAAAGTATTCGGCCCCCTTGAACTTTGCAACCTTTTGCCACATTTCAGGCTTCAAACATAAAGATAGAAAACTGTAATTTTTTTGTGAAGAATCAACAACAAGTGGGACACAATCATGAAGTGGAACGAAATGTATTGGATATTTCAAACTTTTTTTAACAAATAAAAAACTGAAAAATTGGGCGTGCAAAATTATTCAGCCCCCTTAAGTTAATACTGTGTAGCGCCACCTTTTTCTGCGATTACAGCTGTAAGTCGCTTGGGGTATGTCTCTATCAGTTTTGCACATCGAGAGACTGACATTTTTGCCTATTCCTCCTTGAAAAACGGCTCAAGCTCAGTGAGGTTGGATGGAGAGCGTTTGTGAACAGCAGTTTTCAGTTCTTTCCACAGATTCCTGATTGGATTCAGGTCTGGACTTTGACTTGGCCATTCTAACACCTGGATATGTTTATTTGTGAACCATTCCATTGTAGATTTTGCTTTATGTTTTGGATCATTGTCTTGTTGGAAGACAAATCTCCGTCCCAGTCTCGGGTCTTTTGCAGAACTCCATCAGGTTTTTTTCCAGAATGGTCCTGTATTTGGCTCCATCCATCTTCCCATCAATTTTAACCATTGTCCCTGCTGAAGAAAAGCAGGCCCAAACCATGATGCTGCCACCACCATGTTTCACAGTGGGGATGGTGTGTTCAGGGTGATGAGCTGTGTTGCTTTTACGCCAAACATAACATTTAGCATTGTTGCCAAAAAGTTTTGATTTTGGTTTCATCTGACCAGAGCACCTTCTTCCACATGTTTGGTGTGTCTCCCAGGTGGCTTGTGGCAAACTTTAAACGACACTTTTTATGGATATCTCTAAGAAATGGCTTTCTTCTTGCCACTCTTCCATAAAGGCCAGATTTGTGCAGTATACGACTGATTGTTGTCCTATGGACAGAGTCTCCCACCTCAGCTGTAGATCTCTGCAGTTCATCCAGAGTGATCATGGGCCTCTTGGCTGCATCTCTGATCAGTCTTCTCCTTGTATGAGCTGAAAGTTTAGAGGGACCGCCAGGTCTTCGTAGATTTGCAGTGGTCTGATACTCCTTCCATTTCAATATTATCGCTTGCACAGTGCTCCTTGGGATGTTTAAAGCTTGGGAAATCTTTTTGTATCCAAATCCGGCTTTAAACTTTCCACAACAGTATCTCGGACCTGCCTGGTGTGTTCCTTGTTCTTCATGATGCTCTCTGTGCTTTAAACAGACCTCTGAGACTATCACAGTGCAGGTGCATTTATACGGAGACTTGATTACACACAGGTGGATTCTATTTATCATCATTAGTCATTTAGGTCAACATTGGATCATTCAGAGATCCTCACTGAACTTCTGGAGAGTGTTTGCTGCACTGAAAGTAAAGGGGCTGAATAATTTTTGCACGCCCAATTTTTCAGTTGTTTATTTGTTAACAAAGTTTGCAATATCCAATAAATTTCGTTCCACTTCATGATTGTGTCACACTTGTTGATTCTTCACAAAAAGTTAGTTTAAAATCTTTATGTTTGAAGCCTGAAATGTGGCAAAAGGTTGCAAAGTTCAAGGGGGCGGAATACTTTCGCAAGGCACTGTATATAACACAATTTTTTCATTTGAGCAGCAGTTCTTATGCTGCTTGAAAGGAAGCAAACTTATGCAATTGACTGTTTTCTAGCAATGGTAACTTACCACTAACACGAAAGGGATGGAGGGTAGGTTGCAATGATCTATTTACTTTACATTATATTTCTAGAAACTTTCCGTGTGCACATCCAGCATTAAGCTACATTTGCACAGGTGATTAGACATGTAATGGCAAGAATCAAAGCGCATCCAGCAGTGATCAATGCAGGTAAATGCTGGCTGTGTGAATAATCTCTGATGGCTACAGCTGCCAGTGACTTTTATGAAAGTGTAGAGGCTTGAAAGCCAGAGCTAGCCACTCTCGCAGTTGGTAAAAACGCCAGCAGAAATCTGCAGATTCTTACCGCTGCCATTCATACCCTGGCTAAGGGCCCATGTGAATGTGACCTTATAATGGCCATAGATTGTGTGTGTGTGATATATATATATATACATACATACATACATACATACATACATACATACATACATACATACATACTCACTCTCCTCCTGCCCTCAGACTCTCCTGTTTTGAGTCGTTCCAAACACACACAGGGACAGTAACCATAGCATCAAGTCTTCTGACCTGTTTAAATTATTGGTCCTTCTGAGAATCTGGATCCATTCAATCCAAACAAATGGCCAAACTAGGTGACTGCCCTTGTAAGTTGCATTTAAGCCATAAGATGTATGCATGTTATTAGTGTATTTTATCATAGATGATTAAAACTTTGTAGGTGATGTACACTATAAACCAGCCTATATAGTAACCTTTACTCCTTCTGCCATTTGTCCTGTAAATGCTTGTTGCCTGGCTGTTGGCTTCCACCTCAATAAAGTTAGAATCGCAGATCTGAATGAAGCATGCAGACTGATACTTTAAAGTAGATCTCCAGCTCTAAACTGTGTCAGCTTTGTATGAACATTGTGTAGCCTCAGGTATATAGCGTGTGCTACGGCGGTAGGACAGGGACTTCAGTCCCACTCCCAAAACGGGCTGATCTTCCCTTCTTTGGCTGAGGTGGAGAGGCTGGCATTATTCAGCCTCCCTAGGTGGGGCACACAAGCAGGAAAAATACACCAGTTATACCCATTTCATGTTTTTACAGTACTGAATGCAGCTGTATAGTTTTCTATGAACCCTCACACGGCTACGAAAAGATCTTTAAACCTGTGCCGTGTTCATATATGTTAATATTCCGTTTCTGCAGTAATTAGTGATAACAATTACATGTGTACAGTGCTTGTGCACTCTATTGGAGCTACCTGTGTCCATGCAATAGAAGTATGCTAGGCGATAGAAGCCATCAGTGTCTTGGCAACAAAAGGCCATTCAGCTGTACGCATTTAAAAGTGGCACAAACACTACATGCGTACAAAGCACTTTAAGGATCTTTTCTGTCAGTGAGATCCTGTATAGTATTCGCTGTATTTTCATACAACAGTGTACATGCACCCTTAGGCTGAGCCTAATTTGATTTTGCATAGCTAAGGAAAAAAACATAAGATTTTATCTTGGACTGTAACAGTGATTTAAAACGGTGGAGCTCACGAGGACAACTAAATGTGTTTTTTTTTTTTTTTTAAGAAACATGTACTAGTTAGTTTCTCTCCCCATTAAACTTGAAAGAGCTACATAGTCCATTGCCTGTTGTGTATTGTTTTTGTGGCCGGAGGTCATTGATGCTCAAACGCCATTCACACCTGAACGTTTTTGGATCATGGCAGAATCGCTAATATTCTTCATGCTATCTCAAAATGCACTACAATCGCAAAAACTCAGATTTAGGTGCCATTATTTTCAGTGGCATCCAAAACACTCTGCGATTGTCACAAATTGCATCACGTGAAGCTGGTCACTTTTGGACAACAAGCTTCATGCAATTTGCTGCGACAATCTCAACAAAACAGTGAATCTGCTTATGATCGCAAAACATAGGTTCAGATGCCATTATTTTCAATTGCACCTGAACCTATGTTTTGCGATCATAAGCAGATTCACTGCGATCCTTAAACACTGAAGTGTGAATGGGGACCTTAAATCCCCAGGTCAAATTTTTTATTTTTTTTTAAAGTAAAGACTTTTTTTTTTTTTTTTTTTACACTTGGCCCCTTTTCACACAAGCGCCACGTGCCATGCAATTTAACACCCTATGAAACCATTCAAATAGGTGCGCTGACTTTCACAGATGTCTGCAAGCCAGCCATTAAGGCTCCATTCACATCTAGGCGTACGCTGTAGCGGCGTATTGCGGCGACAAATCAATAGGCGTTTTGTCCCCGCGATTTGCGGCGACAAAACGCCTATTGATTTTTTGCAGAAGAGGTGAATTAACATTGCCGGCTATGCCGTACGCCCGATACGCCTGAAAAAAAAGGGTCCGGGACTTGTTTGAGCTTCAGGCGTATGGGCGTTCGGCGTGGAGATGTGAACCATCTCCATAGCCGACAATGTTAATTCGCCCCTCCAGCGTATCTAGGGCTGCTTCAGCGTCGGGCGTAAGGCGACAAAACGCCTAGATGTGAATGGAGCCTAAATCACACTGACTGGCAGCTTTGAAATTGCGCAATTTTAAAGCTGTAATAATAAATAAAAACTGCTAGAATAAAAAAATAAACATTTGCTGTGAATGTTCTAGTATTAAACATTGCAGAATTTGGGCTGCAGTGGCATCTTATTTTAGTCAATGAATCCTGCATGTGCCAACTGAAGTTACACGATTAAAATCTGCTCTAGTTTCTCATGGCCCAGAGCTGTAAGCCAGGATGTAGAGCCACAAGGTATGTAGCCTTTAAAGGAGGAAGTGGGGGACTTTGACATATGCCCAGTAAAGATCATTGTTCTGGGTAATGTTAGTATGAGGACTGTGGGACAGGGTGAAAGAAGAACATCTCATCTAAAACCATATCCTTAAAGCGGAGGTTCACCCTAAATATACTCTTTCCCATGTGATCCAGCATACTGGCGTCAGCATGCTGTTTTTTTTTTTAAATGCCCCACTTACTGTGTAATCTTTAATTTTGATTTATTTCCCCCGCGGTGGATGGCGCCTGTATAGCCCGTCACGGCTTTCGAAAATACCTGATTTAGGACTCGGGTATTTCCGGCGCAATACGGCGCCTGCGCACAGACGCCGTATTTCTCCAAGTCCTATTTCGGCTTTTTTCAGAGGGCGTGACGCGCCATAGGACTCAGAGAAATGCGCAGTCAGCTCCTAGGTCTGGATGCAGGTGCCGCATAGCACCGGAAATACCCGAGTCCTAAATCGGGTATTTTCGGAAGCCGTGACGGGCTATAGCGGCGCCATCCACCGTGGGGGAAATAAATCAAAATTAAAGATTACACAGTAAGTGGGGCATTTAAAAAAAAAAAACAGCATGCTGACGCCAGTATGCTGGATCACATGGCAAAGAGTATATTTAGGGTGAACCTCCTCTTTAAGTATACACACCTCTTTTATAGCGGCTGAAGTTTGTGGCCATGACAAGACTCTGTTTTTGTTTTTGCAGGGACCTTTACAACTTTGACAAGGCGCGCGATCAAGCTGTGAGCACTTTCCTAAAGAATCGATCCTTCATGCATCCAGTTACTGAAATGCTGGTTGCAAAAGACCTTCATGTTAATGCCTGAGAATCAAGTACCTGTTAAACATTTCTATGAATTTCTGCCTTAAGCTTTATTCTCTCAAAGCGCTAGTAAAAAATAAAACATTTGTAATAAAAGAGGCTACAGAACGCTGCAATAAAAAAAAAATACTGAACACCCCACCCAGTCTTCAAGACAATAGTTATTTTTCAAGTTATTCTCCTGCTTTAACAGGCCAGCCGACTACTTGATGCAGAATACTGACCACTATTACCATTTAAGTGTCTTGGAAATAATGTCCCTAATAAATGTGTTCATTACATGAATCCAACAAAAAAAATGCAATTGTTCACAAATCCTTACAGAAAAAAAATAAAAAGGCAAGCATCTTTCAGAACTCTGGGTAAACTGCTAAACAATCAGTTGGGAGTATATTGAAGTTACTGGAGTTAATTTTATAGCTGCAGTGCAAACTGTACCAGAGTATTGTTCTATCCATAGAGCACTGTGTATTAAAACAGGGATTGCTGGTGTGGTTGGTGGGAGAGTGTGCCCAGGAACACTTCCTCGAGTCTAGTACACACTAGAAGCTTTTTTTTTTTCTTCATTCAAACCCAGCAGGGCTGAATAAAAAAAATATACCACGCAATGTTGGTACACTGAACTCCCTTGCTGTGCTATTGTGTTCTGACGGGGGTGCTGCTAATACTCTGCAGCCAAAAAATACTCGCATTTCTCTGCCAATACCAGGGGTCACCTCAGCTGCTAGATTTGTCTTTGTTGTTTGTGAAAGATCCAAAATGGTGGATCTTTGGTGGTGGATGGTGCATTTTCATGGGTGGTGTCCTGCCAGCCACTAGGAGAAGACTGATGTAATGGATGCCCATGTTTGGGACATTGTAGATGGCATTTGGACCCACCCATCTCCCATTCAGTACATGCATTTGCAGGGCACTTGCCTAGAGCCACCTGTTAACTGCAGTAAAAGATTACAGGAAAACCAAGCCCCTCATACTGCAGCAAGAGGAGCAAGGCTATGGCTTCACATTCTTGCTTGTTGAATAATGTAAGGTATATAGGAAGCTGGTGTCCAATTTATTGATATCAGTCTTGGGTGGCCTTGTGTTTCATTTAGAAATGGAAAAATAATAATTCTTCAAAGATCAGTATAGCACAGAAATCGGCACCACAGCAACAATACACTTTACAGGAGTAAATAAATTAATTTTATTGACAGTTGCAAATGTAAAAAAAAAAAGCATTTTAAGTGTGTAATATAAAACTCTAAAAGACTTCACAGAATAAACTTGTGTGCTTATATGGGCCAGTTGGTCACATTAAAGTGGATGTAAACCCAATTCATGAAATTTGAGCTGAGCTCATATCTGCAGTATTTTGTTATCTCTCCTTTCAAAGAGCAAAGTCCCATAGCTCTCCTGAAGAGTTCCTCTGTTATCAGCCTGGGAACTCCTGACAAATTCTCTGACACATCAGATGAAAGCAGCTTGAAATTTCTGTCAGGAGAGGTTGCAAAAATAGATTAGCAGGAAGCTGGTCCTGTTACAATACACCTCAGTGTCTGCCTATGATGAAAGGGTGTGTGTGCTTTTCCTCCAATCAACAATTTTAGCTATATGCCCAGACATCACACTCTGTGTTTTAAACAGGAAGAGAAGATTTCCTCACCCACTCTGAACTTTCTAAACAGTATAATATAAATGTGAAGATGGCAGCTATGTAGGGCGATTTTTAGTTCATCCATGTTCTCATTTGAGGTTGTTCACTTCACTGGGTGTATATAGGGTTTACATCCACTTTAAGTAAGCTTTGTACTAAATTGTATAATGAAACCCATTTCACTTGATTCCATTTAGGTTTGTCTTTCCAAGTCGGCAAAGATCATCTGCAGTTTATTATTGCAGCAGAAATTCCATATCATCCTGAAAGGTTTAATTGATTGCAATTCTGCTCATCACTGCAGCTTCCAAATTGGCCACCAATTTCCAGGGCAGGAAAAGGCTGCTCCGTCCCTGAATATTTCATAATGCATCTGCAGTTTCATGGTCCTGATCCAAGGAGGAAAGAAGTCATCATGTACACCATTTAACTACCACTACCTTTTTAAAGCACTCCATCTGACTGACAGTTTGGCATTAAACACAAACTTGTTACTGGCTTGTTGTAGGCTCAAGTAAAGCACAGGGGTGGCAGCTTTGAGATGTGAACCATCTAATGTCCTCTGCAACGAGTATATCCAGGAGAAAGTCGTGGACTCGCGTTTACCCGTAAAGCGAACGTTCAAAGGCTTTGAAAGCTCTGCTGTGCTAGCAGATGTTCTCTGGTAGAGAAGAGCCAGGCTGTGTGCTCTGTGCATAGGATTGGCTGGAGGCTGCAACTATTTAAAGAGTCTCATTAGATATTGAAAAAGACAAACAGTACTCATTAATACAGCCATTTTTTCTGGTTATCATATACTGTGCATTATACAGATTAAAATGGGGGGGGGGGGGGGGGGGGGGGGGGGGGGGGGGGGGGGGGTAATTTGTAAAGTCTACTCAATCAATGCTTGTTTTTGTTAATAGAATTGTGGTGTGGGATTTGGTGTGGCAAGTCTATCAATTCATTGGATGGAAATAAAAAGTGCTAAAGGCCCTCTAAGATCTAGTCTAGCCAAAAGGACCTCTTCACATCATATCCTAAGCCAGGGATTAAAAAACAAAATGCAGCGACTTAAAGTGTGTGTGTGTGTGTGTGTGTGTGTGTGTGTGTGTGTGTATGTATGTATATAATATATATTCATATTCTCATTTAACTACTGGTAGTGTTTCCTCAGAGCGGATGCACCTTTAGCTGTTATCTTTTGGAATGTTCTTATACAATCAACAGCTTCTGGTAGATGTATGCTGGGTCTGTTAAAGCAGTTGTTATAAAGAACCTCTTTTTTTTTTTTTAAAGGGGCTCGTGGTGTTTTTTTAATATAAAAAAGGGGGGGGGGGTTTATTCTTACCTGATTTGTGCAAAGATACTGCACAGAGCAGTACCTTGCCTCTTCTTTAGTGTGCCCTGCTGTCTGTGAGTGCCCCCATAGCCATCTGGCCACTGTGTGTGTGTGTGTGTGTGTGTACACACCCACACCCACACCCCCCTACCCACCCAGGATTTGACTGGCAGTAAAAGAAGCCTGCTGCTCATAGTGAAGCATGTCATGGCAGGAAGGGGAGCGAGAAGACCTGTAGCCGGGTACAGTGCTAGATTTATAGAGGACTCGGGTAAGTGTTTAGGGGATGGTGGGGGTAGGGGAGAGAATAGTTAGTAGGGTAATGCATTAACCACTTAAGGACCGCCTACTGCACATTTACGTCGGCAGAATGGCACGGCTGGGCACATCAACGTATATATACGTTGACTTTAGTACCCAGCCGTGGGTCGCGGGCGCGCGCCTGCGACCCGGTCCGAAGCTCTAGGAACGGGACCGCGGGATTCGCAGACCCGATCGCCGCTGGAGTGCGGCGATCCGTCCCTGGAGCGGAAGAACGGGGAGAGCCGTGTGTACACACGGCTTCCCCGTGCTTCTCTGTGGCCGCAGCATCGATCGCGTCATCCCTGTAATAGGGGGACGCGATCGATGAAGTCACACCTACAGCCACACCCCTCTACAGTTGTAAACAAACGCATTAGGTCACACATCCCCTACAGCGCCACCTGTGGTTAACTCCCAAACTGCAGCTGTCATTTCCACAGTAAACAATGCAATTTAAATGCATTTTTTGCTGTGAAAATGACAATTGTGTCAAAATTGTCCGAAGTGTCCGCCATATTGTCACAGTCACAAAAAAAATCGCTGATCGCCGCTATTAGTAGTAAAAAAAAAAATAATTAACAAAAATGCAATAAAACTATCCCTTATTTTGTAAACGCTATAAATTTTGCGACCAACCGATAAACGCTTATTGCGATTTTCTTTTACCAAAAATACGTAGAAGAATACGTATCGGCCTAAACTGAGGGAAAAATTTTTTTTTTAGATATTTTTGGGGGATATTTATTGTAGCAAAAAGTAAAAAATATTGCATTTTTTTTTTTTAAATTGTCGCTCTATTTTTGTTAATAGCGCAAAAAATAAAAACCGCAGAGGTGATCAAATACCACCAAAAGAAAGCTCTATTTGTGGGAAAAAAAGGACGCCAATTTTGTTTGGGAGCCACGTCGCACGACCGCGCAATTGTCAGTTAAAACGACGCAGTGCCAAATCGCAAAAAGGGGCAAGGTTCTTTACCTGCATTTTGGTCCGGGTCTTAAGTGGTTAAAGAATAAGTAAACGTTTTGAAAAAAAATGCAATTTTTATATTTTCTTTTGGAGCCTGTAAAGCATTGCATCAGCGATCAGAAGATCACACAGAGCAGTGTGAATGAATGACGCA
Organism: Rana kukunoris; assembly: GCA_029574335.1. Taxonomy (NCBI): domain Eukaryota; kingdom Metazoa; phylum Chordata; class Amphibia; order Anura; family Ranidae; genus Rana; species Rana kukunoris. Next base: position 242,478,195 of record CM056051.1, read on the forward strand.
GTCGTGTGGGAGCGAAGCTCCGCATGGCTGTGCTAATTTAAAAAAGTGACAGCTACTACAGGAAACCTCTTTCTGTACTGCTACTACAGGGAGAGAGGGCAGCAGCTGTAGGATTGGGAACATAAAAACAAGTGCAACATGTTCCCAAAGGTGAACTTATCCTTTAGGCTGGATTCACATCCCAGCATGGAGCGGTTCACAGCAGGGGTCCGTAGCCTCCCTGTTCACCGGTTCAGGTCTGATTTCAGCCCCAATCTTTGGCTGAATTCAGATCTGAAACAGACCATAAGACACACAGGACTCAATTGCGATTCGCACCGGAACCATTTGGAGACATGTGAATCGGCTCCATTGAGAGCCAGTCACAATCTCCTGTCATGCGAATTAGATGTCCGCATCCAATTTGCAATAGTGTGAACCCAGCCTTAAAGCGTTTGTTAACCTTAAAAAAATGGATCCTGCTCCTTTTTTAAAGCATGTTCTACAGCACTGTAAAAGTTAGTTTTGCCTTAAATTGGGCACAACAAAAAGTAGCATCATCCAAAAGATTAATGCAGAAAAAGGGGGAGAGGGTAGGAACAGTTGCTGAAGCCTACACACACTGAGGGAGAAATTTTCTCTTAGTCTATGAACACCCATGGTTCAGAGGAGGGCTGCAAGACCTGTGATTTTACCTTATGATTGGACTGCATTACCCCATAACAAAAATCAGAGCGCTGGAGAATTTTTTTGTACAGTTTAAGTGTCGCCATCAGTCGCCGCTATCTGCAGCTCTCATCTGGCTCCCTCTGTCCCCACCCTTCAACTGCCACCCCACCCTTCAACTGCTGCCCCGCCTGCTTCTGTAATAACCAAGTAAAAATCCCACAATCCCCTGGCTTTCATAATACTAAGTGTCCTGCATACGTGCCTTATTTAAAAAAAAAAAAAAAAGCCATTCTATACCTTATTTGATAGTGGCGCTCACTTGACCGGCCAGCTCCCTCCTCCTCCTCCTCCTCCTCCTCCTCCTCCTCCTCCTGACTGACGGCAGTGGGGAATCTTGGCCCTCCCACCGTGATTTTATACATACATACATACATACATACATACACACAGAACACTTCCTAAAAATCACGCAATCCCCCTGGCTTTCATAATACTAAGTGGGTTCCACTTCCAAGCTTTTTTCAGTTTATTAAAAGTCAGCAGCTACAAAAAGTATAGCTGCTGACTTTTAATAAACAGCCACTTATCTGTCCCACGGTCCAGCAATGCGGGCGCCCGAACCTCGCTTCTCTCCCCCTCTTTTCAACTGGGCCGATGTCTGTGACGGCTTGTGGCATCACAGCCAGGCACGCGCTGTGCTCTGAGTGAACAGGCAATCTTCTGGGACCTGTGACGTGAGCTGTGCTTTGCATGGGGCTGAAGCTCAGGACCTAAGGTAGTTCTGCCTTTCACCTCAATCGAGACCTAGTTTCTCCTCTCCCTCTATCCCCTATTTTCCAAAATCAAAATTCACTGCTTTGTCTTGATGTGCCTTCAGGCAGGGCTGTCTTAACGAGAGGGCACACCTGGGCACTGCCCAGGGGCCCCAGCTACATAGGGGGCCCCTGCACTTTCACCAAAGCAGCTGGTCCTTGAGCACACACTGCCCTGAAATTGGGGGTCCCATGATGGCACTGAGAGTGATAGATGCAAAGGGGAGGCTGTCTGCCTCCTACCTACCGTATTTTTCGGACTATAAGACGCACTTTTTCCCCCAAAAAATATGGATGAAAATGTCTCTGCGTCTTATAGTCCGAATGTAAATCAGGCACTATGTAAATCAGGCAGCAAAAAAGCTGCTGCCGCCCCCCCCCCCCCCACCTGTACTTCCGAGTCCCGGGTTTCCCGCGGCTTCCGCCCGCACGGATTAAGTATTCCATTCGGTGCACCATCGAGGCCAGGGTCTGTGAGCCGGGACGTGTCTTGAGAGGAGGAGGGGGAGATCATACCCACTGCCCCACTATGCAGAGCGACATGAGGTAGGACACCATTGTAAGGGGAGAGTGGGCAGGAGTTTATGGCAGCCAAGGAGTGAGTGTGTGCAGTCTCCTAATGCTGTGTTTGGAGGACAGGTGACCGCCCGCTCTGCTGGGACTTGTAGTGCCTCTGTGGGGGGATATGGCAGCATGCTCTGCTGGGAGTTATAGTACCGCTGTGGGGGCTGAAATATGGCAACCTGCTCTGCTGGGACTTGAAGTGCCTCTGTTCTGCTGGGACTTGTAGTGCCTCTGTTCTGCTGGGACTTGTAGTGCCTCTGTGGGGACTGAAATATGCCAACCTGCTCTGCTGGGAGTTATAGTGCCTCTGTGGGGGGCTGAAATATGCCAACCTGCTCTGCTGGGACTTGTAGTGCCTCTGTAGGAGGGATACGGCAACCTGCTCTGCTGGGACTTGTAGTGCCTCTGTAGGAGGGATACGGCAACCTGCTCTGCTGGGACTTGTAGTGCCTCTGTGGGAGGTTAAAATCTGCCAACCTGCTCTGCTGGGACTTGTAGTGCCTCTGTTCTGCTGGACATGTAGTGCCTCTGTGGGGACTGAAATATGCCAACCTGCTCTACTGGGACTTGTAGTGCCACAGGTCAGGTCGCAATAATGGCACAGGCTGCATTATTGGCAATGGTTAGGCTGCATTTCATGGGCACTGGTAAATATTTTAGTACACCATTTGGTTCAAAATATATATTTTTTTCTGTTTTTTCTCCTCTAAAACCTAGGTGCGTCTTATGGTCAGGTGCGTCTTATAGAGCGAAAAATACGGTACTTAATGTCTGTTTACCTGCACTGTCATCATTGTAGGGGCCCCAGAGCATTACTTTGCCCAGGGGCCCATGATGCTTCTAAGATGGCCCTGCCTTCAGGAATATTGATTTCCTTTTGTAGTTCCAGATGGGCCCTGTTGGGGTATTCTTGCTTCTAGTTCCACCATCTCTAGGTGGCTTGGGCAGACGTCATCTAAACCTATGGTCTAAGGCATGGGTCTTTAAACTACGGCCCTCCAGTTGTTCAGGAACTATATTTCCCATCATGCCTAGTCATGTCTGTGAATGTCAGTGTGTTACAATGCCTCATGGGATGTGTAGTTCTACAACAGCTGGAGGGCCGTAGTTTGAGGATCCCTGGTCTAAGACTTGATTCACACCTATGCATTTTTAGTGCTTTTTGCAGAATGCACTACAGTCCATTTACCATGGTTTTCTATGGAACACATTTTGTAAAGCAAATCTGCCATGTCTAAGTGTGTCTCGGTCTTTTTTTAGCAACAAGACTCTTTTGCAGTTTTGCAACACTATGGCCGCGTACACACGGTCGTTTTTTGCGATGAAAAAAAACGACGTTTTCTGTGAAGTAAAAAACGACGGTTTTTGAAACGTCACTTTTCAAAGACAATTTTGCATACACACCATCGTTTTTTCACAAAAAGCAAGGTTACGTTCACCACTCTTTTCCATTGAAGCTCGCTTCATAACTAGCTTCTGGGCATGCGCGGGTTGAAAAACGTCGTTTTGAACGACGTTTTTGCTACACACAGTGACTTTTTGTGAAACAAAAAACGACGTTTTGAAAAACGACACAAAAAATTCAAACATGTTGGAATTTTGTTTTGCCCACACACGATCAATTTAAATGACGTTTTAAAAAACGTCGTTTTTTTTTCATCGCAAAAAACGACCGTGTGTACGCGGCATATCGCCCAGTTTTCTTTTTTTTCACAGTTTTAGAAGATGAATTTTCAGGCCTCATCGGATGCCAGATTGAGCATTGGCTCCTTCAGGCACCTCTTTTCACCTACTTTTCCTCAGTAAAAGACACTGGTTCCTTATTTTTATTTTTATGTTCTTGCTACTATTTTACTACAAAACAAGGGAATGTTTGTTTTGGGTGGGGGCTATCCTGTTGCTAGTGTCCATTTCTCCACTTCACAGATCAAACAAAATGCTTTCAAGGTTATAGTCAACAGACCACAGAGAAATGCATTGTCAGGGTTTACACACACACACTTAAATGACAGATTCCTCTTCAGGCTTGCTTCACACATAGGTGGTGCATCAATGTGTGGTAAATAGATGTATAAAATATAGGGAATAAAACTAAAGTGAGCATAAATATACAAAATACTCAGATGATACCTTGTGCTTCTTTTGAACCATACATTGATGCATCTGCGGGGAGACCTACATATACACCTCCATAATTCCTTCAAAGAAAAACAGGAAAAACATTAATAGATTTTACATCCCTTCAATTGTACTCAGGTCATGATTATTCTAAAATCAACCAAGGAATTGGAAATTCAGAAGACCCAGTAAGCATAAATAAAATGACACATTTTACCACTGTAATCAGAAGAAGAAAAGAATTTAGAGCTCAGCACAACAAAAACATTAATATTACAGTGCCATACCCCTTGAAATTTTCCACATATCATGATACAACCAAACATGTAAATGTATTTTATTGCAATTTTATGTGATGGACCAACACAGGAAAGTGACACAATTGTGAAGTGGAAGGAAAATAAATACGAAAAAATATCTGAAATGTGTGGTGTGTATTTGTATTTAGCCCCCTTTACTCTAATACCCCCAACTAAAATCTAGTGCAGGGGTCTCAAACTCCCGGCCCGCGGGCCAGTTGCGGCCCGCAGACCAAGATTTTGCGGCCCACTGACAAGCCCTTCCCCCGGACAGTGTCATACTCCTACTTTGCAGCGCATGCAGCGCGGTACCCTTTCCCTGCAGCCAGGGCCGGCGCAACCACCAGGCAGACCAAGCGGCCGCTTGGGGGCGGGCAGGTCCGCAGCCTGGGATGGGGCGAAAAAATTACTTCAGAATCGCGGCTGTAGGATTTTTCAAAAGCCGCGCCTCCGACGCGTCTTCTGTTCCGTGATAGGCGGAACATTCAGCTTCCCATGAGGCACTGTGTTCAGGTTCCGCCTATCACGGAGGCCCTCTCGTCCTCGTCCTCGGACGAGAGGGCCTCCGTGATAGGCGGACACTGAACACAGTGCCTCATGGGAAGCTGAATGTTCCGCCTATCACGGAACAGAAGACGCGTCGGAGGCGCGGCTTTTGAAAAATCCTACAGCCGCGATTCTGGTAAGGTAAGGGCACAGTCTGGATGTAATGGGGCACAGTCTGGAGGTAATGGGGCACAGTCTGGAGGTAATGGGGCACAGTCTGGAGGTAATGGGGCACAGTCTGGAGGTAATGGGGCACAGTCTGGAGGTAATGGGGCACAGTCTGGTCATGTAATGGGGCATGTCTGGATGTAATGGGGCACAGTCTGGCATGTAATGGGGCAGGTCTGGATGTAATGGGGCAGGTCTGGATGTAATGGGGCAGGTCTGGCATGTAATGGGGCAGGTCTGGCATGTAATGGGGCAGGTCTGGCATGTAATGGGGCACAGTCTGGTCATGTAACGGGGCACAGTCTGGTCATGTAACGGGGCACAGTCTGGTCATGTAATGGGGCAGGTCTGGCATGTAATGGGACAGGTCTGGCATGTAATGGGACACAGTCTGGTCATGTAATGGGGCACAGTCTGGCATGTAATGGGGCAGGTCTGGATGTAATGGGGCAGGTCTGGATGTAATGGGGCAGGTCTGGCATGTAATGGGGCAGGTCTGGCATGTAATGGGGCAGGTCTGGCATGTAATGGGGCAGGTCTGGCATGTAATGGGACACAGTCTGGTCATGTAATGGGGCATGTCTGGATGTAATGGGGCACAGTCTGGCATGTAATGGGGCAGGTCTGGATGTAATGGGGCAGGTCTGGCATGTAATGGGGCAGGTCTGGCATGTAATGGGGCAGGTCTGGCATGTAATGGGGCAGGTCTGGCATGTAATGGGGCAGGTCTGGCATGTAATGGGGCACAGTCTGGTCATGTAACGGGGCACAGTCTGGTCATGTAACGGGGCAGGTCTGGCATGTAATGGGGCAGGTCTGGCATGTAATGGGACAGGTCTGGTCATGTAATGGGACACAGTCTGGTCATGTAATGGGACACAGTCTGGTCATGTAATGGGACACAGTCTGGTCATGTAATGGGGCACAGTCTGGTCATGTAATGGGGCACAGTCTGGTCATGTAATGGGGCACAGTCTGGTCATGTAATGGGGCACAGTCTGGTCATGTAATGGGGCACAGTCTGGTCATGTAATGGGGCAGGTCTGGCATGTTAGTGTGTTTTTTTTATATAAAAAATGTATTGAAAGAAACATTTTTAATAAGTCAAAGTACAGGGCCAAACTTACTGATAAGCATCTTCAAGCCATATTGAGGGTGTCAGTTGCTTCCTCACTCAAGCCAAATGTTGCTGAGCTGTGTAGGAGGAAGCGCTGCCAGGTCTCTGGCAACAAGAAGTAGGAAGTAAGAGAAACTTCTGTTCTTTACAACCGTTAATGTTTAGAACTATTATTAAGATTGCATCAGTTGTACATTTTAAAATTTTGGTCCAATACTTGATGCGGCCCAGCCTCACCCAGCTTATACCTCCAGTGGCCCCCAGATAATTTGAGTTTGAGACCCCTGATCTAGTGGAACCAATTGCCTTCAGAAGTCGCCTAATTAGTAAAGAGTCCACCTGTGTGTAAATTAATCTCAGTATAAATACAGCTGTTCTGTGAAGCCCTTAGAGGTTTGTTAGAGAACCTTAGTCAACAAACAGCATCATAAGTTCCAAGGAACACACCAGACAGGTCAGGGATGAAGTTGTGGAGAAGTTTAAAGCAGGGTTTGGTTATAAAAAATATCCCAATCTTTGATCTCACTGAGCACTGTTCAATCTATCATCTGAAAATGGAAAGAGTATGACACAACTGCAAACCTACCAAGACAAGGCTGTCCATCTAAACTGACGGGGAGAGCATTAATCCGAGAAGCAGCCAAGAGGCTCATGGTAACTCTGAAGTAGTTGCAGAGCTCAGGTGGGGGAATCTGTCCACATGATAACTATTAGCCGTGTACTCCACAAATCTGGCCTTTATAGAAAAGTGGCAAGAAGAAAGCCATTGTTGAAGGAAAGCCATAAAAATTCCCACTTGCAATTTGCAAAAAGCCATGTGGGGGACACAGCAAACATGTGGAAGAAGGTGCTCTGGTCAGATGAGACCAAAATTGAACTTTTTGATCTAAAAGCAAATCAATGTGTGGCTAAAAACTAACACTGAACACACCATTCCCACCATGAAACATGGTGATGGTAGCATCATGTTGTAGGGATGCTTTTCTTCAGCAGGTTGTTGAGAAGATGGATTGAGCCAAATACAGGGCAATCTTAGAAGAAAACCTATTCTAGTCTGCAAAGTACTTGAGACTGGGGCGGAGGATCACCTTTCAGCAGGAAAACAACCCTAAACATACAGCCAGAGCTACAATTGAATGGTTAGATCAAAGCATATTCAAAGTCCAGACCTAAATCCAATTGAGAATCAGGGGCAAGACTTGAAAATTGCTGTTCACAAACACTCTCCATCTATTCTGACAGAGCTTGAGCTATTTTGCAAGAAAGTTTTTGGCAAAAATGTCACTCTCTAGATGTGCAAAGGTGGTAGAGACATCCCCAAAAGACATGCAGTTGTAATTACAACAAAGGGTGGTTCTACAAAATATTGCCTGGGAGGGGGGGGACTTAGCTGAATACAAATGCACACCACACTTTTTATATATTAATTTGTAAAATAAATTGAAAACCATTTATCATTTTCCTTCCACTTCACAATTATGTGCCACTTTGTGTTGGTTATCACATAAAATACATATACGTTTTTGGTTGTAACATGACAAAATGTGGAAACTTGTAAGGGGTATGAATACTTTTTCAAGGCACTGCAGATTCTTACAAATCCAGCAGTCTGGTGGTGAGATCCCTGCACTGGACATCTTCCCGCGACCTAAGTAGGGTCCCACTATTCTTGTTGGAGATTTATATCATGGAGCATACAAAGTAAACGTAAAACAACTCGATAGTGGCTGAGAGCACCAAAACCTCCAAAAGAAGAGAAAACAGCAAGGAACTATTGTAAGACATCTTGACACCACAGTCTTGATAACTTATAAGAACCTGGGGGGAAACTATAACATTTTGCATGGACTCGCCAGTGAAAGGCATAATATATTAGCCTGAGTTGTTACCTGTGTTTTTCATCTTTTTCATCTTGAGAAGAAGTATCATCTGTCCTGTAACACACAAAATTACAAACATTTTGGGTTAAAACCACATATCCACAAAGAAACACATGCATTCCTACCATATTCTGATTGTTTAAATAAACAGTCGTTAAAAAGGAGCTCCAGACTCTTTCTCCGCCCCACCTCAAAATAATAATAAATAGAAATACTGTAGTAGCTGACTTTTAATATAAGGACACTTACCTGTCCAGGGATCCAGCGATGTCCTCACCCGAACTGATTCTTCAGTCGGTTTTGCGTGCAGGCTCCGGCATTTCTAGTTGGGGTAACAGGAAGTGAAGTCTTGCGGCTTCACAGCCTGTTTCCTACTGTCATTGTCTGGGACCTGTGATGTGTCACAGAAGAATTGGGAGCAGGGGATCTGTCAAAACCAGGTACCCGCTCCCCCCCTAAAAAAATGTGGCAGTGGGGGGGGGGGGGTGCAAACAAGCAGAGCTTCCACTTCTCCCTCTTGGGTAGAGTTCCGCTTTATGTATTCTTTTAATGTTTTCCATAAACAGCAGGCATGGCTGACAAATCTGCAGGTCAGCAAGCCCAGAAAAGCCTGAGGAATGTTTCCACTGCAAGAGGTCCAACCCTGTAAATTTCCCTAAGAAAGTGGCAGCAGCGTGTATGTAATTTATACTGATGCTTATTTATATTGTGTACATTGGATTAGTTAATATTATATTTCTTGCAATAGTGACACAGCTACAAACTCAATCAAATTCATGATATCACTTTGTATACTGTGCTTCACTGAGAAAATCATATGTTGTGTAATCATCTTTAGCAAGACTAGTGGAAATAAATCTTTACAGAGTTAGTACACTAACATCGAATATTTAAGCTTTTGCCAAGTCTATGCACCTGCTACTACCACTTTTACAAAAAGAGGGAAGTGATGTGATCTCTGCTCTCGGCGCTTTTTTCAACCGCCGCTGAGGAGAGATCACATCACATAGTAAGTCTGCACAACACTACACTGACACCAGGACACGTAGGCACACTTAACCCCTTGCGATCACCCTCCCCCCGTCACAGTGTCACTGAATGCAGTGATCATATATGTATGATCACTGCATTTAGTGTCAGTGTGACAGGCAGTTAGTGTTAGGTTCAGGGTAGCCCCCGTATCCCCCCTAATAAAGTTTTAACCCCTTGATCACCGCCCTAGTTAACCCTTTCACTCCCTATTGCCAGTGTCACCAAGCAATCATTTTTCTGATCGCTGTATTAGTGTCGCTGTTCCTGCTAGGTAGCTATTTTTTTTATTGTAATTTTTTTTTACTAAAGACATGTGGCTAAATAAATTTTGGCCTAAATGTTTGAGTAAAATTTAGTTTATTCGATTTTTCTTATAACAAATAGTAAAAAATATAGATTAGATCAAATACCACCAAAAGAAAGCTCTATTTGTGAGAAGAAAAGGAAGCAAATTTTGTTTGGGAGCCACGTCGCACGACCGCGCAATTGTCTGTTAAAGCGACGCAGTGCCGAATTGTAAAAACCCCTTGGGTTATTTAGCAGCATATTGGTCCGGTCCTTAAGTGGTTAAAGAAAATGCAAGCGAAGAAGCAGGGACATCTCAAGGTCTGCAGGAGCAGAGCCAACATATGAAGGGAAAATCTTGCCACTGATGTACTCCAGAAGATATAAAAAAAACACAACTCCCAGAGACAGACTCCCCAACATGCAACTTCCACTTTACCCAACGGAAGTCTGTTTCTCCCCCACTGGCTAAAATGCTCCAGAATCTCAATCACAAGTGAGGGAGTAGCAATGGAATGGCATGCCACTAGGTCTCCTAGCATGATGAGTAGGCTTACATCACTGGCAAGCTGCTATGAATATCATAATCACTAGTGTAACAAGGGCCTAAAACTCTTTTCACACAGAGCAGGGTCTGCCTCGATCAGCAGGGGATCCATGAGCAGATCACCTGCTGAACGGTATGGTTGCCTATTTTTGTTTACATCTGTGCCTGTTCAGTTTGTGTGCGGCAGACTTGTTCTAGCTCTATCGGCGGCTGGATGTTAATTGCTTTGCTGTCTATTTAGAACATGCTACCACTGATCCATCGCATGTAGGCCGGATTCACACCTATGCGAATCGGCTTAAACCGCATTCAATTCGCATACATTATAAAATACATTGTTTTCAATGAGGCTGGTTCACATATGTGCGATGGATTCGCACTGCGCATTGCCGAAAAAACGTGTGCCTTTTCTAGTCATTGCGGTGTGACTCAGGTGCGAATTCAGCCCCATTATCTTCTATAGGCACGCATCTGATTCGCAGATGTGTTAATTACTCTTCAGGATTTGTCTTGTTCGCCTCAATACACTTCCCCCTCCCCCTCCCATCTCCCAGGTCTCCAAATTCGCAGCTAAAACTGAGATGATCTGCTGAACAGTTCTCTTATCTCTCTGCAGAGATAAGAGAGCTGATATTTGCACTGTACAAGTGTGAATCCGGCCCTAGGTCCAAAACTGAAAAAGACCTGGAGGTAAGTGGGTGTAAATGAACACAAGTCTGTTTACATACACCAAAGAGCTGCATGGAGCTTCTGCCTGAAAAACTGACAGGTGGACCTGATCGGAATGCCCATGTGAAAGGGCCCCAAGAGTTTGGTTAAGATTGCACAGAGTGGCCCCGAACAGCGTTTTCTGGGGTCCCACGGTGGCTGTCTCGGCTCCTCCCTGCTTCTTATAACCCCCTCTGGGAAGCGCTCTCCCAAGGGGGTTACCTTGCGGGCACGCTCCCGAGTACTGTATTCGGCATCCATAGCCGCCTACTATAGGACTCGCCCCCGCCCCCGGCGGCCATGTGATTAGACTTGATTGACAGCAGCGCAAGCCAATGGCTGCACTGCTATCAATCTATTCAATGAAGAGCCGAGAAGACAGGGGATAGGATGCATTAAGGTGAAAAAACATGAACCTTTACAACCCCTTTAAAGGGAAAAAAACAGTAAAAGTGCAATGCATCAGAATCAACATCGGCATGGTTTTTCCCAGGACACACTGGCAGCTGTGAGTTTAGTCTAGGTTCACACCTATGCGGGCTAGCTACACTTGATGTGTTTTTCAGGCACAGAACGGGCATGGCATTTTTAAACCCTTGTTTTTTATGTGCTTTGGAAATGTAGTTTTCTTTTGGTGGTATTTCTGTTTTTTTTTTTTATCTTTTCCTTACGTTTTTCTTAGTTTCTGTCGGTAAATTTTGTAAATAAGTAATTTTTCTCCGTCACTGATGGGCACTGATAGGCTGCACTGATGAAGTGGCACTTATGGGCACTGATGAGGTGGCACTGATGAGGAGGCATGAATATGGGAACTGATAGGTGGCACTGATGAGCACTAATAGGTGGCACTGGTGGGTGGCACTGATGGGCACATAGAGGCAGGACCGATGGGCATTGATTGGTGGTATTGATAGGCAGCAGTGATGGCCAGCACTGACTGGCATCACTAATGAGTACTGATTGTTTGCACTTGTGGGCACTGTTTTCTTGCACTGGTGGGCACTCACTGCTGGCACTGGTGGCGCTTTATTGTAATCAGGGCACTGATTACATGCCTAGATGTCCTCTGTGAGGAGATGCCGCTGATCGGCTCTCCTCTCCTCACACTCTGTCGGTGTTCAGCGAGGAGAATCTCTGTGTTTGCATGTGACCAGCTGTGATTGAACACAGCCGATCACATGGTTAAAGGGCTGTGGCTCTTTACAGAGATCGGTGTCGCGCAATGTCCTAACACAGCATGGCCGCGATCGCTGCACGCCCCGGGGGTGCGCAAGAGCGGCCGCTCGGTGCACCGTCATATGATGTCCACCCAGAACGAGAGCCGCACCGCCGTAATTTGACGGGCCCTTCCTCCGACACTGGCTGCCTCCTTTGTGTCGGTTCCACCGTTTGCCATTTCTTATATAGCCATGAGGTGTGGCCATCTGGTGATGTCATCTGGAGATCTGCCCTTGTGACTTAACAAGAGGCAGGTCTCCAGGTGATGTCACCGGATGGCCACGCCCCACACCAAGGGAGCCGACACAAAGGAGGCAGCCAGCATCGGAGGAGACCATGTTCTTTATTTTTAGCGGGCAGTGGTGGAGGCCCGCTCCTTAGCAACCAACTATATAGTGTTTAAAGATAAAAATTAAAAACAGCAAAACACATAAAAAATCACATCACAAACACAACACTTGTGTTTCTGGTGCAATTCCATTGACGTCTGTTGCACGCAAAACATAAGAAAGAAAGTCCCCGACCCTTTCCAAAAACGCACCAGTAGCAAAACGCATAGATGTGAATGGGTACCATAGGAAAACATGTTAAAAATGGACTGTAGTGCGTTTCTGAAAACTGCAAAAAGCACTGAAAACAAATAGGTGTGAATGTAGGGTCAGTGCTGCTGGTGTGAGCAAGTGAGTTTAAGGTTTAAGTCAAGTTTAAGTGTTAGGCATAGGAACTAAGTAACGGTAAGCCGAAGTTAAGGAAAACCCTGTATTCGCCCCCCCCACAAGCATGCCTGTTTAATTAGGAACCAAAAGCAAACCATAAAAAGCATACATTTTTGGCACCCCAACTTAACTAAGGTATAAAAGCCGAAGGTACAATTGGACTTTAAAAAATGTAGCCAATAAAAGGTGCAGGGAGATGAGGATTCTGGAGTCTGCTAGAACAGGCCTAACATTACTGTCAGCTCTAGAAAATCATTGATTGGTTAAAACTAGAGCAAATAAATCAACATGCTGTATATTGTAAGCATTCAATAGCAACTATTTACAATATTTCAGTTATTAGGAAACCTAAGCTACACTTTAAACATTTTAGATACAAATTATGTACAAAAAATGCTCCAACTATGCAGAATTTACTCACGTGTCTTTGGAAGGTTCCCTGCAACCTTAAAGATAAAATAAATCGATTTTAGAGCTTCGAATAAAATTAGCTTAAATTACTTTATATATTTAAAAAAAACAGTCACATGATATATTTGGTAACATTCAATCATAATATAAAAGTGTAGGTTTATACAATAAAAATGATCTGAACCCCCAAACGGAAGAGCCCTAAAACAATTATAATAACCTTTTAAGTATGGCTAAATCCTACATTCCCCTAAAATGAAGGGCCCCTCTTCTCCTTAATCTCACTATGGGTATGCAAAGCACAGGGTATTAGACGGGTGGAAGATCTCACCCTTTCCTCTAAAAACAAAAGCAATGCATACAGAACAACGTGGTTCTATTGGAATAAGTATACGTTCTCCAAAGTAGGAAAGGTCCTCATATTTGGCAACTCATATGGATGAGAGGATCGTGGACATTGCTGGCGAGAGAAGGAGCTCAGGTAGGTAGCTGGGGAGGCTGCTACACACAGAAGGTTTTTAATCTTTAGAATGCATTAAAGTGGAGTTCCACCCATTTTTTATGTTTTTCTGTGCTGCATGCCCTAATCTCATAGTGTTCAGAATGGACAATTTTTATTTATTTTGTTGCTTGTAAATACCTTTATTTTGTAGTCCTTCATTACTTCCGCCTCCTTATTACCTTAGGCTGTTAAGTCACATGGCTATTTGCAAGGGTTTCTGGGATAGGCATCATGTTTCCCAGTAGTCCTTGCAAACCTGACTGAAACCTATTACATTGCTTGTGCAGCACTGAGCATGTGCGAGATATGCAAAGCTGAAATCCAGGAAGTCATACAGTCTGGCTTCATGATGCCCACACTTAAGATGGCCAAGGTCTATTTCTAGATTATAAACTAATCTAAATGCTGTAACAACCTAACAAAACGGACCTTAGTTTACAGACTAACTTTACTAGAATACATTAAGCTTGTGTATTACAGGGGTATTTATATTTAAAAAGTGAAATTGTGGGTGGAACTCCCCTTTAAGATAAAAAACCTTCTACCTTTAGGCTGGGTTCACACCTATGTGAATTGAGTGCGGCTTAAACCGCATCTAATACGCAGAACATTTCTAAATACATTGTTTTCAATGAGGCTGGTTCACATATGTGCGATGCATTCACACTGCGCATTGCAGAAAAAACGTGTGCGTATATTATGCCTTGCGGTGCGGCTCAGGTGCGAATTCAGTCCCATTATCTTCTATGGGTACGCAGCTGATTCGCAGATGTGTTCAGTTCTCTTCAGGAATTTCTGTCATTCAGCTCAATACACTTCTCCCCTCACCCGGAACTTCTCCCAGGTCTCCAAATTTGCAGCTAAAAACTGAGCTAATCTGCTGAACACTTCTCTTATCTATCTGCAGAGATAAGAGAACTGAAATTCTCACCACACAAGTGTGAACCCAGCCTTACAACTACTTTAAGGATGCAGCGAATGACTTCCCGGCCCGCTCCCAAAAAAACAGCTACTCACTGGTTAAAGCGGTTGTATACCCTCCGGTCCTAATTTAACAATGCATATGATTTTAAATATCAAACAGTTGTAAATCGATTGAGCACTACGTTCGTTTTACAGATGATCGTGTAAAATAAACTCTGCAGTTATATCCGCACCATGTTACATGTGGTCTTCCTTGTTTAGTTGCCTTTCTACTTCCGCCCACAGTTCCTTCTTTGGTGTGAAATCCCGCGTGTGCGCAGTAAGTTGACTAGTCAAGTCTCTTCTTTGTTTCCGGTTACTACAGTAACAAAGCCAAGACAATCACGTCATAAACAGGAAGCTATAACCATATGTTCCGGAGCAGCCAGTATAATAGAGGACAGCGAATTAAAGCGAGAATAAATTATATGGAATCATTTCTTATTTGAAAATGGCGCTGTCTATCTCCTTTACCCCTGTGATGTAGGAGTCACATGGTAACCATGATCCTCTTGGGGTGGAGATATCTGCCTAACCATCGCGGAATGTCAGGGCTGACGTCAACAACAGGAAATGACGCAGCCCTGACATAAACAAAGAACGTTTCTGGCAGGGTCTCGGCTTGTCGGATTTAACGATGATACGGCGCCTGCGCGTATCTATGTCATCACTCGGGAATATAGAGATTACAGGGAAAGAAAGCAGGTAGGCAAAAAAAAAACACATTGCAATTGATTAACCCCCCTGTCGGTATCCCCGAGCGCGACTCGGGTTGGATTTTTTATGAAAATATCGTTATCCCCGAGTCGCGCTCGGGGTGAATGCAGAGCCTGCAGCGCGCGCTGGCTTACCTGTTTATCCAGGCGGGGTACTGTACTTACCTTGTCCCTGGATCCAGCGATGCATCCCCGCTGTGTGAGCGAGTGGCGTCCTCCATTCGACTCACACAGTGCCCGCGCGCTGCCGATCTCCGTTCCCTGCGACGTAACGGCGCACAGGAGCGGAGACCGGCGGCAAATTCAAAAAAGTAAACAAACACATTACATACAGAATACTGTAATCTTATAGATTACAGTACTGTATGTAAAAAGTACACACCCCCCTTGTCCCTAGTGGTCTGCCCAGTGCCCTGCATGTTCTTTTACATAATAAAAACATTTTTTTTGTGCCTGCAAACTGTAGATTGTCCATAGCAACCAAAAGTGTCCCTTTATGTCAAAAGTGATTTTAGAGCAGCTAGAAAACAGCCATAATAAATGATAATCACTTGCAGAATTGAGCGATAGCGATTTGTGGGGAAATTCGTCATAAAAAAATAAAAGTAATGACAGCGACAATTCTGCAACTGAGCAAATTTCAGTGATTTTGATTTGATTACATTAGTGAATAATTTTTATTATAACTACATTATTATTTGTTATAATTATTTATAGTTATTTATTATATTATAATTTTATGATTTTGTGTTTCAAACTTTATCATACCCGGGATGTCTACTAGACTCTGGTTTGGACAAATTTAAGTGAGTTATTCCTAAAAATTGCAGGCCTACAGTATAAAACGCAGAATTTCCATACAAAATAATTGTACCGCTTTTGGTACGTAATTCCAGACAGAATCATACCGCCAGGGAGGTTAAGAAGGTGAGGAGACATAATTACATGGAAAGTTAAATATTTGGGTATACAACCGTTTTAAGGATGCCGGCGGCCCCACTAATTAACAATAAAGCTACGAAACAAAGCTTACACACTAGGCTAAACCCTGCCAAACGCTGGCAAAAAACACTAAAACATTAGCTTTTTTTTATACAGCGTTTCTAAAGCAGTTTTTAGCTTTATAGTGTGCATGAAGACTTATTGAAGATACACTTCTATCATGAGAAAATAGAGTCGATTTTTTATTTTTTTTCACTAGCCTTGTAAAGAAGAACAGAACAGCTCTGAAAAATCCCAAGGACAGAAAATAAATCTGTTGTGAGCTTTAAACACTAACTATATTCACTTATTTTCTAAATGCAGCTGGCAGTCCTTTTTTACTGCTTCTCCATTATCTCAAAAAACTATTGATCGAGAACACTTGCACTGGCACTTTATGCATATATTTCTAAAGAATGAATGCATTTGTGTAGAAACAAAATCCCATGATCCACCCCCAATTCAGACCAGAAATACAGAATGATCTATCTTCTTATCTGCATTGTCATTATAAATGTCATCCCTATGCACATATACGTGCAAAAATACACTTGAGTCCTTAAAGTGGTAGTAAACTTAGTGTTGTGAAAACTAAGTTGCTGACAGGCAAAGCAGTGATGTACACTGAGCAAAGCATGCACAGCTCAGCAAACATTTATGTCTCTGATCTGTGTCTCTGCAATGTGACTCCCACGTGACTTCACCGCAGCCTGGCCGTTCAAGTGGCCGAAGGCATAGAACCTTGGAGGAAGACTGGCGAAAATAGAAGCGCCGGGACCAGTCGGATCGCAATGCTGGAGGGCTCATTTTGACAGGTAAGTGTGCCAATGTGCTGTGCATACTAGCACATTATGGCATAACCCACCTTGGGGACCCCAAAAAGAATTAAATACAGCTGACTTAAAGTGGTTGTAAAAGCAGAAGGTTTTTGTATACTAATGCATTCTATCAGGGCCGGAGTGGGACTCATTTTCAGCCCTGGAGTTTCATGCCTTAGACCAGCCCACTTTTGTTCACAACATTATGTTTAGGAGTGCGTTTTGTACAGAGTGCGTGGTTCAGGAGTGCATTTTGTACAGAGTGCGTGGTTCAGGAGTGCGTCACGTACAGAGTGCGTGGTTCAGGAGTGTGTTATGTACAGAGTGCGTGGTTCAGGAGTGCGTTACGTACAGAGTGCGTGGTTCAGGAGTGCGTTGTTCAGGAGTGCGTTTTGTACAGAGTGCGTGGTTCAGGAGTGCGTTACGTACAGAGTGCGTGATTCAGGAGTGTGTTATGTACAGAGTGCGTGGTTCAGGAGTGCGTTACGTACAGAGTGCGTGGTTCAGGAGTGCGTTACGTACAGAGTGCGTGGTTCAGGAGTGTGTGATGTACAGAGTGCATAGTTCAGGATTGCCTTACATGCAGAGTGAAGGGTTCAGGTTTGCTTATGTACAGCGTGGAGGTGTGTTTATAACTTCCCTGTACCAAGCTCTGTCCCTAAATTTCTGCCCCCCACAGGGCAGAGCGAACCCTCTCTCTCTTCTACATTACACAGCACCCTGCACCTCTGGGCCCCTTTACATTACACAGCATCCTGCATCCCTGGACCCCGTATATGAGAGATGCGAGAAAGAAAGAGAGAGAGAAAGAAAGAGAGAGAAAGAGAGGGGTGAGAGAGGGAGAGGGGTGAGGGCGGGAGAGGGGTGAGGGCGGGAGAGGGGTGAGGGCGGGAGAGGGGTGAGAGAGGGAGAGGGGCGAGAGGGGTGAGGGCGGGAGAGGGGTGAGAGAGGGAGAGGGGCGAGAGAGGGAGAGGGGCGAGAGAGGGAGAGGGGCGAGAGAGGGGCGAGAGAGATGAGAGAGGGGCGAAAGAGAGAGGCGAGAGAGAGAGAGAGAGAGAGAGAGAGAGAGAGGGGGGTAAGAGAGAGGGGATGAGAGAGAGAGAGAGAGAGAGAGGTGAGAGAGAGAGAGAGAGAGAGAGAGGATGAGAGAGAGTGAGAGGGGTGAGAGAGTGAGAGAGTGAGAGGGGGGGTGAGAGAGAGAAGGGTGAGAGAGGGGTGAGAGAGAAAGAGGGGGGTGAGAGAGAGAGAGGGGTGAGAGAGAGAGAGGGGTGAGAGAGGGGTGAGAGAGAGAGAGGGGTGAGAGAGAGATATGAGAGAGAGAGAGAGAGGTGAGAGAGAGAGAGAGAGAGAGAGAGAGCTCAGGGGGAAGGGGGGTGAGAGAGAGGGGGGGTCAAAGAGAGCTCAGGGGGAGAGGGGGGTCAGAGAGAGGGGGGTCAAAAAGCTCAGGGGGGGGGGGGGTCAAGTGAGAGAGGGGGGGGTCAAAGAGAGCTCAGGGGGAGAGGGGGGGTCAAAGGGCTCAGGGGGAGAGGGAGGGGTCAGAGTGAGAGAGGGGGGTCAAAGGGCTCAGGGGGAGAGGGGGGTCAAGTGAAAGGGGGGGTCAAAGAAAGCTCAGGGGGAGAGGGGGGGGTCAGAGTGAGAGAGAGGGGGGTCAAAGAGAGCTCAGGGGGAGAGGGGGGGGGTCAGAGTGAGAGAGGGGGGGTCAAAGAGAGCTCAGGGGGAGAGGGAGGGGTCAGAGTGAGAGAGGGGGGTCAAAGAGAGCTCAGGGGGAGAGGGGGGGTCAGAGTGAGAGAGGGGGGGTCAAAGAAAGCTCAGGGGGAGATGGGGGGGTCATAGTGAGAGAGGGGGGGTCAAAGAGAGCTCAGGGGGAGAGGGGGGGGGTCAGAGTGAGAGAGGGGGGTCAAAGAGAGCTCAGGGGGAGAGGGGGGGTCAGAGTGGGAGAGGGGGGGTCAAAGAGAGCTCAGGGGGAGAGGGGGGGTCAGAGTGAGAGAGGGGGGGTCAAAGAGAGCTCAGGGGGAGAGGGAGGGGTCAGAGTGGGGGAGAGAGGGGGGGTCAAAGAGAGCTCAGGGGGAGAAGGGGGGGTCAGAGTGAGAGAGGGGGGGTCAAAGAAAGCTCAGGGGGAGATGGGGGGGTCATAGTGAGAGAGGGGGGGTCAAAGAGAGCTCAGGGGGAGAGGGGGGGTCAGAGTGAGAGGGGGGGTCAAAGAGAGCTCAGGGGGAGAGGGGGGTCAGAGTGGGAGAGGGGGGGTCAAAGAGAGCTCAGGGGGAGAGAGGGGGGGTCAGAGTCAGGGAGAGGGGGATCCAGAGTGAGAGAGGGGGGTCAAAGAGAGCTCAGGGGGAGAGAGGGGGTCAGAGTGAGAGATGGGGGTCAAAGAGAGCTCAGGTGGAGAGGGGGGTCAGAGTGAGAGGGGGGGGGTCAAAGAGAGCTCAGGGGGAGAGGGGGGGTCAGAGTGAGAGAGGGGGGTCAAAGAGAGCTCAGGGGGAGAGAGAGTGAGGGGGGGGGTCAAAGAGAGCTCAGGGGGAGATGGGGGGGTCATAGTGAGAGAGGGGGGTCAAAGAAGCTCAGGGGGAGATGGGGGGGTCATAGTGAGAGAGGGGGGGTCAAAGAGAGCTCAGGGGGAGGGGGGGGTCAGAGTGAGAGAGGGGGGTCAAAGAGAGCTCAGGGGGAGAGGGGGGGTCAGAGTGGGAGAGGGGGGGTCAAAGAGAGCTCAGGGGGAGAGAGGGGGGGTCAAAGAGAGCTCAGGGGGAGAGGGGGATCCAGAGTGAGAGAGGGGGGTCAAAGAGAGCTCAGGGGGAGAGAGGGGGTCAGAGTGAGAGATGGGGGTCAAAGAGAGCTCAGGTGGAGAGGGGGGGGTCAGAGTGAGAGAGGGGGGGTCAAAGAGAGCTCAGGGGGAGAGGGGGGGGGTCAGAGTGAGAGAGGGGGGGTCAAAGAGAGCTCAGGGGGAGAGGGGGGGGTCAGAGTGAGAGGGGGGGGTCAAAGAGAGCTCAGGGGGAGTCAGAGTGAGAGAGGGGGGGTCAAAGAGAGCTCAGGGGGAGAGGGGGGGTCAGAGTGAGAGAGGGGGGGTCAAAGAGAGCTCAGGGGGAGATGAGTGAGAGAGGGGGGTCAAAAAGCTCAGGGGGAGAGGGGGGGTCAGAGTGAGAGAGGGGGGGGTCAAAGAGAGCTCAGGGGGAGAGGGAGGGGTCAGAGTGAGAGAGGGGGGGGGTCAAAGAAAGCTCAGGGGGAGATGGGGGGGTCATAGTGAGAGAGGGGGGTCAAAGAGAGTTCAGGGGGTCATAGTGAGAGAGGGGGGTCAAAGAGAGCTCAGGGGGAGAGGGGGGGGGGGTCAGAGTGAGAGAGGGGGGTCAAAGAGAGCTCAGGGGGAGAGGGGGGGTCAGAGTGAGAGAGGGGGGGTCAAAGAGAGCTCAGGGGGAGAGGGGGGGGCAGAGTGAGAGGGGGGGGTCAAAGAGAGCTCAGGGGGGAGGGGGATCCAGAGTGAGAGAGGGGGGTCAAAGAGAGCTCAGGGAGAGAGGGGGGTCAGAGTGAGAGATGGGGGTCAAAGAGAGCTCAGGTGGAGAGGGGGGGTCAGAGTGAGAGAGGGGGGGTCAAAGAGAGCTCAGGGGGAGAGGGGGGGTCAGAGTGAGAGAGGGGGGGGGGTCAAAGAGAGCTCAGGGGGAGAGGGGGGGCGTCAGAGTGAGAGGGGGGGGTCAAAGAGAGCTCAGGGGGAGTCAGAGTGAGAGAGGGGGGGTCAAAGAGAGCTCAGGGGGAGAGGGGGGGTCAGAGTGAGAGAGGGGGGGGTCAAAGAGAGCTCAGGGGGAGAGGGGGGGGTCAGAGTGAGAGAGGGGGGGTCAAAGAGAGCTCAGGGGGAGAGGGGGGGTCAGAGTGAGAGAGGGGGGAGAGAGAGGGAGCAGGGTCTGGTCGGTGAACATGCTCACTCACTTGGAATGTTTCCCGGGGCTGGTTCATTCAGCAGCAGACGAGCACACTTGGACAGCCCCCACTCGTGCAGCTCTCTGCTCTTAAGCGGCCGGTGATTGGCCAGACCGGGTGCATGTCATACCAGAGGCGGAGCCTCGGCCTCTGGTATGACATGCACCCGGCCTGGCCAATCACTGGCCGTTTAATGCGGACGCTACAGGCCGCCGCGCCGGGGGCTAAATTTTTAAGGGAGCCGGAAGGCGGCCGCGGGACCGGCCCGCAACCGGCCCGAACCGGACCAGCCCACCGGGAATTGTCCCGGTTCTCCCGATTAGCCACTCCGGGCCTGCATTCTATGCATTAAGATAAAAAATCCTTCTGTGTGCAGCAGCCCCCCTCATACTTACGCGAGTCCCATCTCGATCCAGCAATGTTGCACAAGAGACTTGGCTGTCTGGGACTCTCCCTCATTGGCCGAGACAGCAGTGAAGCACCATTGGCTTCCACTGCTGTCAAATTAGTGAGCCAATGAGGAGAGGGGGCAAGACCGGTCCGCATCTCTGTGTCTGAATGGACACAGGGAGCTACGGCTTGGCTGCCCCCATAGCAAGCTACTTGCTATGGGGGCACTCAACAGGAGGGGGGGCCAGGAGGGGGGGCCGCTGAAGAGGTACCAGAGAAGAGGAGGATATGGGCTGCTCTATGTAAAACCACTGCACAGAGCAGGTAAGTATAACATGCTTGTTATTTTTTTTATTTTTTTTTAAACAAGACTTTAGCATCACTTTAACTACCGCTTTAAGTGGAATACAGAAATACAGATGTGAATGCACTGTGCATTGTGCTGTACAGTATTGTCCAAACATAGTGTAAGGGCATTCAAAGTGGATAGGCTGCCCTAATAAAATGCATGAATATGTGTGAATAGAACCATAAAGAACATGCTAACTAACCCTTCTCAGGGCTCCCAATGGAAGTCCATTTAGAGCAGGGGTGTCAAACTAAATTTCATGGTGGGCCGCATCAGCATTATGATTGCCCGCAAAAGGGCCGATTGTATCTGTAAGATTATATGTCCAACGCATCCCTAATTCATTACATTAGACGATAAGAGCCACCGCACCATCAGAAGTTGAGCCCCCCCCCCATTCTCCCTTACATCACAGTGCACCCCCTTTCCTTATGCTGCTGCTGGAAAGAAGCTGGATGCATTGCTTGAAAGCAGAAAGTAAGGGTCTGGAGGAGGGCTGGAGGTGCGAGGGCCACATGAAATGGCCTGGAGGGCCAGATTCGGCCCGCGGGCCTTGTGTTTGACACCTATGATTTAGAGGAAACCATCTTGACAAATTAAAAGACAAAAAGGTATAAACAAATGTTACATCCTACAAAAAACACATCTCTAGATAGAGCTAGCTCGACTTATCTTGAAGAAATAAAGCATAGCCCTTCCTTCTTTGCTGCTGAAGCCCCTAGTGGTCCTTTATATATATGGAAAGACTCACAGACCAACCAGGAAGCTCAGAAGTTAAAGCAAAGCACATCTTTTAGAGGAAAAGCAAATTGTATAAAATTTCAGATGTCTATTTCCTTAGATCCACAAATCGTTTTCTGTTATGTATTATTAATTCAAGTTAAACTGCTTAAATACTTTTCTCATCAATCTATTTGTATTGTCTAGGCTGGGTACAAGTGCAATAATGAGAATGTTCACGTAAGTCTTTCTGGATGGAAAATTACCTGCATCCAATGCGTAAGCAAAATATGGGATGGAAATAAATCCCCTCAGAACATACAAAGACTTTTCAGAGACAACTTAAAAATCAGGCTTATGGATAGACTAAAAAAGTGTATTTTTCTAAGAAATATATTATTTTTATAAAACTCAAAGAGATCACTGGGCAGTGCAACATGCCACCAGGTCTTCTGAAGACCTCTTGAATCAATCATTTTATAACTTTGTGAAAGGCTTCAAGAGTCACTGCAGTAGAAAATAATGCATAGTTTGTCATGAGAATGCACAAACAATAAGTCTGTGTGTATAAGCTGTGCTCTGTAGGACACATCATCCAAAGGGACAAGGAGCGCTTAAAATAATCTTCCCAACAAATACATGGATTGTAAATAAGCTTGCAAAGAATGTCTGGCTTCAAAGAAAATAAATTATTCATGCAGAAATGTGTACTTTAAAGGTAATTGCATCTAGGACATGATTTCTGCATGCTGACAATATGAAATTATATTTACCTTACTGTTAGGATATGTACAGACAGTTGCAGTGTGTCTATAAGGGTGCACGGGCGCCGCCCCCTTTCTCCTGCCACCCCTCTATCACCAATAGATAGATTCATGCATTGCATGAATCTACCTATGGGCACCACTGCCACCCCCTATTCATACGCTTGGCCCCTTTTCGGCCACCGGGCACCGGAATTAGAGTGGCGGGGTATTTTTTTTAAGCACTTGATTAGAGCCATAGGCTCTAAAAGGTGTCAAAAAAGGTGAACAGTGAGTGCCATGCTGGGTGCTCGCAGTTCACTCAGCTTTGTATTAGGAAAGCAAATGAATATTCGCTTTCCTAACACTGAACCGGCTCTCCGCCAATCAGGTGCTCGAGTCTGTTACCTGTCTGGCTGAAACGACAGGCGCTGTGATTGGACGCCTATCCGTGTCCAATCGTAGCAGAGGATGGGAAGAGAGGACGGGAGAAGACATCGAGGAGCATGAAGGACCCCTGCCGTGACCCGCTGCCCCACTGAGACAGGGTAAGTGCCGGGCGGAGACACACTGACAGCATTTAATGGGCACATGGACGACAATTGATGGCACAGTGGCAGCATTTGATGGGTACATTGGTGGCAATTGATGGCGCAGTGGCAGCATTTGATGGGCATATTGGCAGCAATTGATGGCACAGTGGCAGCGTTTGATGTGTACAGTAGCTGAGTTTGATGGCACAGTGGCAGCAATTGATGGGGACACTAGCTGCGTTTGATGGCACAGTAGCGGCAATTGATGTTTTTTTTCCCCAGAATTTTTCAGTTTGTTTGCGCCCCCCCCCAAAAAAAATTGAGCACCAGCCACCACTGTGTACAGTCTACCCCAGCCCTCAAAATTTCCACTCGCCTACTAGCATTTGGCAAGTGGATTTAAGCGGGGGCGAGTGGCAGGGCTGCATGACCAATCTCCCTCCAATCTGTGCCTAAACTTAGAGCCCCGATGCGATTGGCGGCCAAAGAGGAAAGGTGCATGCTCGGGAAAAGTAGTCTAGTGAGCCGCGCACAGGCAGAGCAGTACACAGGTGCTCTCCTTACAATTCTCATTAAGCCATGGGACCTAACAGTATGACCTGTAGCTGGAGAGCAGGGAGCAGGAAGCAGGAAGTAATAAGTGAGGTGGAGGATTGCGAAAATTACCACTCTGGTGCAGCGCACACTGAAAGTTGCCCTGACATGAGAGCGGCAGCCTTCCAGATGTGCAGTTTTCTTCTCCTTGTGCTCTATGTAAGTGTCCAACAGGTGTCAATGGCTGTGCAGTTGTGTGGATCTCAGCGCTGGATTGTACTCCCTCCTGCTGTGCTGCAGCTTCTCTCCTCACTGCCAGCCTGAATTAAAGGGG
This sequence comes from Rana kukunoris, assembly GCA_029574335.1. Classification (NCBI taxonomy): domain Eukaryota; kingdom Metazoa; phylum Chordata; class Amphibia; order Anura; family Ranidae; genus Rana; species Rana kukunoris. The sequence goes on from CM056051.1 coordinate 242,502,750, forward strand.
GAAGTGGGGACATGCAAGCGTGGAGCCACACACACAGGCTCCTGATGATGAGATGAATAGGAGAGGGAGAGAGAGAGAGGATGGATGGGAGTTGCAGAGGAGACAGCAAGAGAATGGGGAAGAGACCCAGTTCTAGTGCCCTGTCCCTCTGGTCTTCCCCCAGTGCCCTGTCCCTCTGGTCTGCCCCCAGTGCCCTGTCCCTCTGGTCTGCCCCCAGTGCCCTGTATCATGTTGTTGTTAATATTTAATTGTGTAACTTTCTGCATAAAACATTTAACAGTGTCATTCCATGAGATAATCTATGAGGGCGTGTAAACGGGTGCAATTAGGCGCAGGGCAGTGTATGAATTAGGTGGGGCAACTGGTGGTGAGTAACTCTCGAGGCCTGGCTAGTAGCTCAGGGCTTGAAATTTTGAGCCCTGGTGTACCCTATTTAAAAACAACATGCAATAGCAGATACCATACTCCTTTGTGAATAAGGGGGTACAGCAGAGTTGGTGATTGTAATCAGAGCTTTTTTTCTCAGAAAATAGGTGCAGGAACTCAACCACGACCCGTTCAGATTTCACAAACAGTAGAAGGGTCTTAAAGGGGCATTAAATACCAGAATTGCATTACATCCAGTGTGCAGAGTTCAGGGGGTTACAAGGCAGTCACTTGTAAACACAGAAACCAGACTTCTGTGTTCACAAGTGATTGTGGTGAGCGGGCACCAAAGGGTCTGAGCCAAAGGTGGTGGAACTGAGTTCCACCAAGTTCCCCCAGAAAAAAAGCCCTGATTGTAATATAGGTAGCTTCTGTAGGTGAATACTGTACTGTGGACTTCAAGTCCTCTACTGAAGTTCCTACTGAATATCCCTTAAAGTGATGCTGCAAAGATAGAAAAGGAGCTTCTAATTCCTAGTTGTTATTAAAAGTGCAGACTGGTGTTTTTTTCTTGATCCTGGTTTTACTACCCAAAACAGGCATCAACATTATATTTAGGGTTGTCCCGATACCGATACCAGTATCGGTATCGGTACCGATACTGAGCATTTGCGGGAGTACTTGTACTCCCGCAAATGCCCCCTAAGCCAGATCCGATACTCAATACAAGCACCCCCCCACCCCGCCGTCGCACCGCATCTGCCAATCCCCCGCCGCCGATCGCAACATCGCCGCATACCGCAACGCCGCTGCCGCATAAATAATACGTGCGGGGAACATTACAGCTTTCATTTGAATAGCTGTAGTGTTCCCTGCCGCGCTGCCTATACACACTCCGAGCAAGGGGGAGTGTCTATAAGTGGCATGGCGGGGAACACTACAGCTATTCAAATGAAAGCTGTAATGTTCCCTGCGCGTATTAACTATGCGGCGGCATCTAGGTATGGGGAGACATGGCTGCATATATGGGGGACATGGCTGCATATGTGGGGGGACATGGCTGCATATGTGGGGGGACATGGCTGCATATGTGGGGGGACATGGCTGCATATGTGGGGGGACATGGCTGCATTTGGGGACACATTTAAAAAAAAGTATCGGTATTCGGTATCGGCGAGTACTTGAAAAAAAGTATCAGTATTTGTACTCGGTCCTAAAAAAGTGGTATCGGGACAACCCTAATTATATTGTCTGCGCTCCTATACCACATATGTGTTGCAGGTCAGAGATTCACAAGGCAATCCATTCAAACCAGGGTGAAAAATCACAAAGTCCGATAAGGCCCCACCACTGCCAACAATCAAAGCAAAGCCGCCCCTCCATGTTGAGGGCATGTGGCCTGGTATGGTTCGGGGGGGGGGGCGTGCTCACTTGTTCCCCCCGCCCCCTCCTGGCTTAAACTTACAGTGCCTTAAAAAAGTATTCATGCCCCTTGAAATTTTCCACATTTTGTCATGTTACAACCAAAAAAATAAATGTATTTTATTGGGATTTTATGTGACAAACCAACACAAAGTGGCACATACCTGTAGTTGTGATGTATAAAGAAAATGATAAATGGTTTTCCACATTTTTAAAAATAAATATGTGAAAAGTGTGGCCTGCATTTGTATTCAGCGCCCTGAGTCAATACTTTGTAGAACTACCTTTCGCTGCAATTACAGCCGCAGTTTTTTTGGGATGTGCCTCTACCAACTTTGCACATCTAGAGAGTAACTCTTTTGCCCATTCTTCTTTGCAAAATAACTCAAGCTCTGTCAGATTGGATAGAGAGCATATTTGAACAGCAATTTTTAAGTCTTGCCACAGATTTTCAATTGAATTTAGGTCTGGACTTTGACTGGGCAATTTTAACAGATGAATATGCTTTGGCTCTATCAATATTCCCATCAACTCTGACCAGCTTCCCTGTCCCTGCCGAAGAAAAACATCCCCACAACATGTTTCATGGTGCATTCAGGATGATGTGCAGTGTTAGTTTTCCACCACACATAGCGTTTTGCATTTAGGCCCAAAAAGTTCAATTTTGGTCTCATCTGACCAGAGCACCTTCTTCCACATGTTTGCTGTGTCACCCACATGGCTTCTCACAAACTGCAAACGGGACTTCTTATGGCTTTTATTCAACAATGGCTTTCTTCTTGCCACGCTTCCATTAAGGCCAGATTTGAGGAGTGCACGACTAATAGTTGTCCTGTGGACAGATTCTCCCACCTGAGCTGTGGATCTCTGCAGCTCCTCCAGAGTTACTATTGGGCCTCTAGGCTGCTTCTCTGATTAATGTTCTCCTTGCGATGCCTGTCAGTTTAGGTGAACGGCCATGTCTTGGTAGGTTTGCAGTTGTGCCATACTCTTTCCATTTTCGGATGGATTGAACAGTGCTCAGTGAGATGTTCAAAGCTTGGAATATTTTTTATAACCTAACCCTGCTTTAAACTTCTCCACAACTTTATCCCTGACCTGTGTGGTGTGTTCCTTGGCCTTAATGATGCCATTTGTTCACTAAGGCTCTCTAACAAACCTCTGAGGGCTTCACAAAACAGCTGTATTGGTATTTAGGTGACTTCTGAATGCAATTGGTTCCACTAGATTGTATTCAGGGGTATCAGAGTAAAGGGGACTGAATACAAATATATGCCACACTTTTTAGACATTTATTTGTAAAAAAAAAAAAAAAATGTAACTAATCACGTGTGTTAAATCATCCCAACCTTGTTCTTTTGCTCATAATCTGTCCTGTTTCTTTTGTTTATATCCCCGGAGCATATTTGCCTCTGTCTAAAGCATTCTTATCGTGATGCAAGTCCTTTGATTACATGCCAGGGCTCAGTCTAAAGCACTGCTCCAAGATACCACAAAACTTCATTCCTATTCACAAGCAGGTCTGCTCTGTGAACACGGTTGCCATAGTAATCCGGCAACAAAAACGAGGCTTGGCTAAACAATTACTGTGCATGCACGAGATTACAGGCTGTGACGAGAAGGGGCAGAAGTACAGCGCACCTCAGACGCAGAATTAGTTATGATGGTGGCAGCTGCTCCTGGATTTTTTTTTTTTTAAAACACCAAAAAAGTAAGAGGGACTTAAAATTAATGCTAAATGTTTTCAGAAGCTTTACAGTAGTACTTCCTTATTTAAAAAGGAGCTTGGGAGGGTTGGGAGGGTTGGAGATTACTATTGTTTTACAGTGATATTAAAGGCTTTTTTTTTTAAAGAATAAAATAACAAACATTTCATACTTACCTGCTCTGTGCAGTGGTTTTGCACAGAGTAGCCCAGATCCTTCTATTCTTGGGTCCCCCGCCTTCAGCTTGGCCCTCTCTCCTGCTGAGTGCCCCCAAGGTAAGCAGCTTGCAATGGAGGCACCCAAGCAGGCTCGTTCCCAAGCCGCAGCTCTGCATGGCCATTCACACACAGAGCCGTGGCTCGGCCCTGCCCCCTCTCTTGTTAGTTCACTGTTTGTGATTGGCTCCCGCTGCTTTCTCAGCCAATTAAGATGGAGAGTCCCTGGAGAACCAAGGCTCTTTTGCACATGGCTGGTTAGAGATGGGTCTCAGGTAAATATTAGGGGGGTTGGGGGAAGTGCTCCACAGAAAGTTTTTTTTTACTTTTGAGCCTTTAGAACCACTTAAAGTATAAAAAGATGAACACTAACCAGTTGCCGACCAGCCCACCGTCATTCTACGGCGACAGGTCGGCACTGCTGGGCGAGAGCACGTAGCTCTACGTCCTCCCTTTATCGGCCGCTAGGGGGCGTGCGCCGCTGACGGCCCGCGCACGCGCCCCCGCTTGTCCCCCGAGCGTGCCCGGCGGGCGCGATCGCCGCCGGGCACGCGCGCTCGTTCGTTACAGAGCGGGGAACGGGAGGTATGTGTGTAAACACATATCTCCCAGTCCTGTCAGCAGGGCAAACGCTGATCTCCTGTTCATACAATGTATGAACAGAAGATCAGTGATTTCCCCTAGTGAGGCCACCCCCCCATACAGTTAGAACACACCCAGGAACACACTTAACCCCTTCCCTGCCCCCTAATGTTAACCCCTTCACTGCCAATGGCATTTTTATAGTAATTCAATGCATTTTTATAGCATTGATCGCTATAAAAATGCCAATGGTCCCAAAAAATGTGTCAAAAGTGTCCGATGTGTCCGCCATAATATCGCAGTACCGAAAAAAACGCTGATCGCCGCCATTACTAGTAAAAAAAAAAATATTAATAAAAATGCCATAAAACTATCCCCTTTTTTGTAAACGCTATAAATTTGCGCTATAAATTTTGCGCAAACCAATCAATAAACGCTAATTGCGATTTTTTTTTACAAAAAATATGTAGAAGAATACGTATCGGCCTAAACTGAGGAAAAAAAATGTTTTATATATTTTTTGGGGATATTTATTATAGCAAAATGTAAAAAATATTGCATTTTTTTCAAAATAGTGGCTCTATTTTTGTTTATAGCGCAAAAAATAAAAACCGCAGAGATAATCAAATACCACCAAAATAAAGCTCTATTTGTGGGGAAAAAAGGACGCCAATTTTGTTTGGGAGCCACATCGCACGACCGCGCAATTGTCAGTTAAAGCGACGCAGTGCCGAATCACAAAAAGTGCTCTGGTCTTTGACCAGCAATATGGTCCGGGGCTAAAGTGGCTAAATACAACTGCTGCTAAAGCAGCTTGTTAATGTTCCCATATTTCAGCTTAAGCTTCAGTAGTCTATTTTTCTATAGGCTTATTTAACCACTTAAGACCCGGACCAAAATGCAGGTAAATGACCAGGCCCCTTTTTGCGATTCGGCACTGCGTCGCTTTAACTGACAATTGCGCGGTCGTGCGACGTGGCTCCCAAACACAATTTTCGTCCTTTCTTTTGGTGGTATTTGATTGCCTCTGCAAATTTTTTTTTTTGCGCTATATACAAAAATAGAGCGACATTTTTGAAAAAAAACAATATTTTTTACTTTTTGTTATAAGAAAAATCAAATAAACTAAATGTTAGTCAAACATTTAGGCCAAAATTTATTTAGCCATATGTCTTTAATATAAAAAAAAAAATCGCAATAAAAAAAAAAATTAGCTACCTAGTGGGAACAGCGACACTAAGGCCTCGTACACACGAGGCAATCTATCTGTTCAAATCGGTCGGACCGACCAATTTGAACAGATCTGTCTGCTTGGATTTTGGTTTGCTCGCGTGTACACACGAGCAAACCAAAATCCCCGCCAGCAGACAGCGCGCTGACGTGTCGGTGACGTGGCGGTGACGTTGACGCAGCCACGTCACCGCACCAGGAAGTAAAACACTTCCGCGCATGCGTCAAAATCATTCGGCGCGTGTGCGAAAAGACATGTCTGCTGGTTAGCATACTAACCAGCAGACATGTCGGGCGGACGGGTTCCCAGCCGACAGATTTCAAAGCATGCTTTGAAATCTGTCGGGTGGCCAAATCCGTCGGCTTGCCCGTACACACGGTCGAATCTGTTTGCTGGGATGGTCGGGCCGACCGTTTCCAGCAGACAGATTTGATCGTGTGTACGAGGCCTAATACAGCGATCAGAAAAATGATCGCTTAGTGATGCTGGCAATAGGGAGTGAAAGGGTTAACTAGGGCGGTGATCAAGGGGTTAAAACTTCATTAGGGGGGGGGGGGTACGGGGGCTACCCTGAACCTAACACTAACTGACTGTCACACTGACACTAAATACAGTAATCATACACGTATGATTACTGCATTCAGTGACACTGTGACAGGGGGGAGGGGGGGATCGCAAGGGGTTAATGTGCCTATGTGTAGTGTGTGTCAGTGTAGTGTTGTGCAGACTTACTGTGCGATGTCATCTCTCCTCAGCGGCGGTTGAAAAAAACGCTGACAGGAGAGATCACATCACTTCCCCCTTCCTGTGTTTACACAGGAGGAGGAAGTGCAGGGCGGGGGAGCGCGCGGATTGGCTGGGAGCGATCCGGAGGGGGCGGACAAAAACGAATAGCCGCCCCCTTGTTGTCCTGGATCGCTCGGCCAGCCACGGCGACCACCGCATGTACCGGGGGGTACCGATCGGACCCCCTACCCACCTCAAGGCACCAACGTATATATACGTTGATGTGCCTGTTGGTGCCATTCTGCCGAGGTAAATGTACATGCGGCGGTCCATAAGAGGTTAAAAAAAGTTTGTGATATAAAATCAAGAAGATAGGCTACTATTTGGAGCCTGATTTCTATTTTTGTTGATTTATCTCAGTAGTCTCCAAACTACAGCCTTTGCTTGCATTTATCCAGTCCTTGAGGCATTATTACTGCAGCTGAAATGAGAAATGGGGCATAATTCACATAATTCACTTGGGGCAATATGTCGCTGACACCAACAATTTTATTTATTTCATTCACATTAGTCCCTGTCCCTCAAGAAGCTTACAAGCCAAGGTCCCTAAAACACATTCATAAATACTAGTGCCAATTTAGACAGGATTCGAATTAACCTACCACCATGTCTTTAGAGTGTGGGGGGGGGGGAAATCAGAGTACCCGGAGGAAAACCACACAGGCACAGGGAGAACATGCAAACTCCAGGCAGATGGTGTTGTGGTCGGGATTTGAACCAGTGACCCTTTTTGCTGCTAGGTGAAAGTACTAACCACTACACCACTGTGCTGCCCATGGGGCACTATTCCTTCCACTGACACTATTTATTGTTGGTTGCACTATGGCACTCTGAACCACTCCCACGGGTCCACTCTTCAAGTGTTGTGCCCATGCAGTTTTCACTTTAAATGCCTGTCTAACAGGCTACACAAATTTACCTGCCACCAGGAACAAAGAAGGCCTGTGCAGGAACCAAATGTGACAGTGCTGGGTGCATCTGGAGATGATACCTTATGAGATGAAACGTGTAGGATGCCATGCTGATTCCACTGTTACTTTCCTTTTTTACAAGCGCTTTTATACTACGAAAAATGTGAGTGTAATTCCTCGGTTTATATATTAAATATTCATTTATTCTTTACAGAATTACGCCGTGTGCCTTCCTTCTTTTGTTTATTTGAATGGTTGGGCTGAGTGCCCATTGTGATTACATCTATTGATATCCATCATCCTTATAGTGTCCGTATAGTGAGCCTAGATCATCCCGGGTACATCACACCACAAGCCAGATTGACTCATTAGGTGTACACCTTCTTGAGTTCAATCTCTCGGGTAAGCAACTTGTGCTACTGGTGGTGGATCTCCTATCAATTTTTATCACTTTTTTTGATGCACATATATGATTCATTGGATTGTCATCAATAATTGAACTTTATACATTTAATTCCTTTAACTTTTAAAGGACTTTTTTTTTTTTGCTCCACATTTTCACTTACGAACATTTTTTGTATATTGAGTTTATGTCACTAGTTTACTCAATTCTTTTCACATTATTGATTTTAGCTCATTCTCAAAAACGTTTTATCTGTTAGCGCTGCACTTTTTCTATATCTATACATTTTTCTACTGCTGGGCTGGCTGCTAACCTGACAGCGCGGTATATGTGTTTCTCTAGTTCACGTTGATGCATGGTAGCAGGGAGAGTTTAGGGAGGGTGGCCGTGTTCTGTACGCTTCTCTAAAATATGGAATTGTACAGGACATAGACAATGTATTCATACACCATGGGACAAGCAGGGAAATGGGTTATTGGTGCACTAAGAAAAGAGTGCCCAAAACAAAGTCTTCGATATGCTGGTAACACATGTCCTGGATATCAGTCCAAGTATAGTAGATTGACCCAGTGGCAGCAGAACTTTCAAGTAGTAAGGAAAGATTTCCCCACTGTTAAAAGTTGAAATGTTGATTCGCCAGGACAGGGACTTTGATTCAAAAGAATAGAAGCATGGGTAGATCTAGGAAAAGAGCCTGCCTTTTCAGTGCCGACAGAATGTTTAGTTGGCGGCGAGTCCTTGAATAGAACTGCAAAAGGCACTGTCTCAAAGGAGGACACCATTGGACCCAGGACTCTCATGACAAATCTCATTGGGGATCTTTGTGAACACCCTAGGGGTAGAGGGCAGTTTTTCTATTAGCAGAATCTTTAATAGATGGAACATCTTCAATAGGTACAGGAGGTGTTTATTTCAGGCAGGTGATGGCAGGCTCAAACCACAGGAATAGCCCACATTTTGCCAACTCTTTTTCTGTTGAGTTCAACAAAGGTATTTGAGGGAGTGACAATACTTTTGGAAGTGACCCAACTGTCATAGACTGCACATTCTATCTGTTCATGAACAGGGAACTAATCCTTGTGGCAGGAGGAATCACCTGAGTTTCTCATAAGGGCTCTAGGCAGAAGTGATGATAAAGTGTGCAACCAGTGATGAAATGTAACACCTAGTCATCCACCCGAGACTGAGCTCTGAGTGGTTGGATGGATTACAGTAACAGTCAGAGATTCAGGGTGACCCTGTCTTACCTACCCATGATCCTGGCCTGTGTATAAAGTCCTGCCTTCGCCCATCATACGCTCCTAACCTTTTACTGAAGTTGCATTGATCCAAACACACTGCTTTTGTGTAGACAGTAGAAGTCAGTGACAGTTGATTTAACAACTGTCAGAAGAAGAAATAAAGAATTATTATTTTAAAAAACTAAATAAAGAAGAAGAAATAAAGAAAAATAATAATCTAATCAAGCTGTTTCTCTGGGAAGGAGAAGAGGGCCATCACCTACGGACACTAGCAAAAAAAATTGAGAACTCACAAGATAGAGTGGGGCTACTGGGGAAGCACCCCAGGGGAGTGTGTCCTCAAAAGCTTGCCAGTATCCAATCAACTAAAAAGAGTCTATAATCCTTGGTCTATGAATACATTGCCTGTGTCCTGTACAAATACAAGATTTTTATTCTCACATATATTGTTCTTCAATAAAAAATATTCACAAAGCCACAAATATAAGGTGCAGGAACCAAGCTTGCCAACAGGAGTATGGAATGTGAAAAACATGGAGGAACAAAAGCAGGTGACATTTTTGGTCATGTATTATCCAAGGTCCATTTGGGGTATGGGAAAGCTAGTTAAAGAAATAAAAGGCATCAGAAGCACTAGAAATGCACTTGATGCACTGTTCTTTGTAGGTATGATGACTAGGCAATCACATACCATAAACTGGTAACTTGGTTTACCAAGAACCGGTGCATGCAGGCAACATTAATATTCAACTGGCATGCACCATATACAGTTGTACTCATAACTTTACATACCCTGGCAACATTTATGATTTCTTGGTAATTGTTCAGAGAATATGAATGATAACGCAAAAACTTTTCTTTTACTCATGGTTAGTGTTTGGCTGAAGCCATTTATTATCAACTGTGTTTATTCTTTTTCAATCATGATCACAACAAAAACTACCCAAATTACCCTGATCAAAAGTTTACATACCCCAGCTTAATACCGTGTATTGCCCCCTTAAACAATAATGACAGCTTGAAGTCTTTTGTGGTATTTGGGATGAGGCTCTTTATCTTCTCAGATGGTAAAGCTGCCCATTCCTCTTGGCAAAAAAGCATTCAGTTCCTGTAAGTTCTTGGGACTGTCATGCATCAACTGCATGTTTGAGATCTCCCCAGAGTGGCTCAATGATATTGAGGTCAGGAGACTGAGATGGCCACTCCAGAACCTTCAATTTATTCTGTTGTAGCCAATGACAGGTCGACTTGGCCTTGTGTTTTGGATCATTGTCATGTTGGAATGTACAAGTACGTCCCATGCGCAGCTTCCTGGCTGATGAATGCAAATGTTTCTCTGGTATTTATTGATAACATATTGCATTCATCTTGCCAACAATTTTGACCAAATTTCTTGTGCCTTTGTAACTCACACATCCCCAAAACATCAGCGATCTGCTTCTGTGTTTCACAGTAGGAATGTTGTACATTTCATCATAGGCCTTGTTGACTCCTCTCCAAATGAAGCCTTTATGGTTGTGGCCAAAAAGCTAAATTTTGGTCTCATCACTCCAAATGACTTTGTGCCAGAAGGTTTTAGGTTCGTCTCTGTGCGGTTTGCCATATTGTAATGGGATACTTTGTGGCATTTGCATAGTAATGGCTTTCTTCTGGCGACTTGACCATGCAGCCCATCTTTCTTCAAGTGTCTCCTTATTGCCGTGTACACATGGTCGTTTTTTGCGATGAAAAAAAACGTAGTTTTTTAAAACGTCATTTAAATTGATCGTGTGTGGGCAAAACGTCGTTTTTTGTCTTAAAAAAAACGACCAAAAAAAAAATTCCAACATGCTTGAATTTTTTGTGTCGTTTTTTAAAACGTTGTTTTTTGTTTCACAAAAAGTCACCGTGTGTAGCAAAAACGTAGTTTAAAACAACTTTTTTCAACCCGCGCATGCCCAGAAGCTAGTTATGAAGCGAGCTTCAATGGAAAAGAGTGGTGAACGTAACCTCGCTTTTTGTGAAAAAAACAATGGTGTGTATGCAACATCGTCTTTGAAAAGTGACGTTTCAAAAACGTCGCTTTTTTACTTCACAGAAAACGTAGTTTTTTTTCATCACAAAAAATGATCGTGTGTACGCAGCATTATTGTGCATCTTGAAACAGCCACACCACATGTTTTCAGAGAGTATTCACCTGAAGTTATTTGTGGGTTTTTCTTTGCATCCCAAACAATTTTCCTGGCAGTTGTGGCTAAAATTTTAGTTGGTCTACCTGACCATGGTTTGGTTTCAACAGAACCTCTCATTTTCCACTTCTTGATTAAAGTTTGAACACTGCTGATTGGAATTCTCAATTCCTTGGATATCTTGTTATATCCCCTTTCTGTTTTATATAGTTCAACTACCTTTTCCAGCAGATGCTTTGACAATTCTTTTGCTGTCCCCCATGACTCAGAATCCAGAAACGCCAGTGCATGAAAGATGCAAGGGTCTGTCAGGAGTCCAGAAACTCATTGACCCTTTATAAACACACCACTTACAGACAAACAGATCACAGGTGAGGATGGTTACTGTGACAGACCTAGCCAGGACAGAGGCTTTTGGAGAGGACTGAATGCTAGCCTCTTGCCTTCCAATTATGGGCCAGGGCCTCAAAACGGGAATGCGGATAGGTTATCCTGGCAGACGGACCTGGAACCTTAAGACTACTTTTCCAACGTCCTTGAGTTGACCCGTTCAGGGTCCCACTGTGGCTGTTGGACTGTTTCCCAGGGGGGGAGTATTGTCATTAACATTGGAATACTGAAGTATTTCTCCTTTGAATCTATTACACAGTGGTGGGTCTTAAGGCTAACCCCCCCCCCCCCTTCCAGAGGGCTCTGGGGTCTGGAAGAAAAGCATTGTTCTGTGTTTGACTGTTTGACTGTTCGTTTATGTATTTTTTTACCCCCTGGGGCTTCTGTGTCATTAAACGTATCAGTCCTCCTATTCAAGCTATCGGACCAATCTCTGCTGACCCTTTTAAGTCCTCATTTGCATGGCCAAGAGTACCTAATTGAGAACTACAATGTACTTTACAATTGACCAATAGGTCAATAGGAATAGGAATAGGAATTGACCAATAGGAAAGTGGTTGTTGGGGGTGTTCAAACTGCTATGTATAAAAGTGTGTGTGCATCCAATAAAAGTAGAGCTGTGACTGATTAAAATTTTTGTGTTCGATTAATCGTTTTTTTTTTTTTTTTTATCGATTAATCGACTAATTTCGATTAATTAACTCACATACAGATACAACTACTTTTAGCTGATCTCCTTGCATTGAAACTCTGCATTAGTCAGTGGTAAATGTGGTGGGGGCAGATGTGTATATTAAAGCATGAGGGCAGATGTGTATATTACAAGCATGGGGGCAGATGTGTATATTACAGCATGGGGGCAGATGTGTATATTACAGCATGGGGGCAGATGTGTATATTGCAGTATGGGGGCAGATGTGTATATTCTTGCAGTATGGGGGCAGATGTGTATATTCTTGCAGTATGGGGGCAGATGTGTATATTCTTGCAGTATGGGGGCAGATGTGTATATTCTTGCAGTATGGGGGCAGATGTGTATATTCTTGCAGCATGGGGGCAGATGTGTATATTCTTGCAGCATGGGGGCAGATGTGTATATTACAGCATGGGGGCAGATGTGTATATTACAGCATGGGGGCAGATGTGTATATTACAGCATGGGGGCAGATGTGTATATTCTTGCAGTATGGGGGCAGATGTGTATATTCTTGCAGTATGGGGGCAGATGTGTATATTCTTGCAGTATAGGGGCAGATGTGTATATTCTTGCAATATGGGGGCAGATGTGTATATTACAGCATGGGGGCAGATGTGTATATTACAGCATGGGGGCAGATGTGTATATTACAGCATGGGGGCAGATGTGTATATTACAGCATGGGGGCAGATGTGTATATTACAGCATCTGCCCCCATGCTTTAATATACACATCTGCCCCCATGCTTTAATATACACATCTGCCCCCATGCTTTAATATACTCTGCCCCCATGCTTTACACATCTGCCCCCATGCTTTACTATACACATCTGCCCCCATGCTTTACTATACACATCTGCCCCCATGCTTTACTATACACATCTGCCCCCATGCTTTACTATACACATCTGCCCCCTCTTGGTTGTCCTCTCTTACCTACATTAGGCAGGCAGACCCGTCCGCAGAGAAGCTGATGATCAAAATAATTTTAGTCGATCAAAGAAATTAACGATTAATCAAACAACCAATTGTTAATTTCCGCAAACCTAAATAAAAGAGATTCCTGTTTGAACTTACATACAGCCTCCCTGGTGTTTGTTCTGAGCTATCACAAATGGATTCGAATCATGGAGCATCGGATGGCCGAACCATCAGACGTTGCGATCTGCAATCTGATCCAATAGTAGCAGAGGAGAGTCGGGAGAGTGGAAGTTACCTTTAATAGCCATTCAAACCCCTTTGTGTCAACTTGTGTGCATGTTATCAGGCCAAAATCACCAGGGTATTTAAACGTTTGATCAGGATCATTTGGGTAGTGTCTGTTGCCATTATTATTTAAAAAGAGTAAACACAGTTGATTGACAATAAATGGCTTCAGCCAAACACTAACCTTGAGTGAAAGAAATGTTTTTGTGTTATCATTCATATTCTCTAAAAAAGGGCCAAGAAATCATTAATTTTGCCAGGAAGTGTAAACCTATGAGCACAACTGTAGTTCATACAATAATAATAGTCAACCAGATTTTATGGATCTGTATGCAGTTCTCTTAGGAATTCCACTTTGTTGAGTTACCAAAAAAAAAATACTAAATGTGACTTAAAAAGTGGTAGTAAACTCTGTACTACCACTTTTACCTACAGGTAAGCATATAATAAGGCTTACCTGTAGGTATAAAGAATATCTCCTAAACCTGTACGGTTTAGGAGATATTCCCCTCGCAATGCGCCGCTGATTCGGCGCAAGCAAAGCGTGGATCCTCAGCTAAAGGCCCGGCAGGCGCCGTACCTTGCCGGAATGAAGTCTCCCGCACACATGCGCGGGAGTGACGACATCGCCGTTTCAGCTAATCGCAGCGCTGGAGCGGCGATACCCGGAAGACACGCCGAGGCAAGATGACATTTCCCTCGGCGTGGACCAGGTAAGTTCCCCACATCTAGTTCCAAGGTAAGTATTTCATAATGAGCTAATATGCGGTGTAATGTGTAAAAAAAAAACCTGCTGTGGGTATACAACCACTTTAAGATAAAACTAAAAGCAAAGATGACAGAACACACTTTTCTAAATAAACATAAATGTTTAATATAGGGTAACCCATTGGTGATCCCAGGACCCACATGAAACCCACCCAAAAATCATGAGCCTGCCTGAATGTATATAGTACATGAGAGCACAGTATTTTGCAAGCTGTTACAAAATTACAATGTTCCATGACAATAAGTAAACCATACAGACGTCTAAACAAACATTACCTTTGCCACTTAATACTGTACACAAAGCACTAAGGGTACACATTGTTCAATGCCGTTTGAGTTGATGGATGAGCTGTTTGCAGAGTTATCTTCTTATAACATTTACAACCATGACCTATATTCAGTGGGGATAGAAGTGCACTTTAACTCTGCTAAAACAACTGTTACGAAACAAAGTGCTAACATTAAAGGCTCCATGCACACTGAAGCTGATAAACTGTAGTTTATTGGCGTTTTGGCATTTTTTTTTAAAAGCCCATAAACTGAACTCTATGTTAGCCCATATGCCCATGCACACATGGGCGTTTTTTAGCGGTAATAAGCTTTAGAGTTTGTTGGCTTTTTTCTGAACGCAGGAAAAAACGATAAAAAACGCTAAACACTGAAAAACCACTACAGGCTCTATTTAGAAACTGACTTGGCATCTATACATTTAAATACAAGGGCCCAGATTCAGAAAGCAATTACGCCTGTCTAACTGGTGTTAGACAGGAGTAATTTCAAATTTTGCGCGCCGTATCACTAGTTTGAATCCTCAAACCATGATACGGCGGCTTCGGGCTTCGATCCGAGAGGCTTACGTCTTCGTAAGCCTTCGGATCTACGCTGCGATATATTTGCGGCCGCTGGGAGGAGTTCGCGTCGTTTTCATGCGTCGGGATATGCAAATGTGTTTTTACGGCGATCCACGAAGATACGAGTGGTCTTCGCAATCGCTTTCGTCTATTTTTTTTTACGTACTGTTAGACCAGCTTTTTGCTGGTCTAACGGTACGTAGCCAATGTTAAGTATGGCCGTCGTTCACGCGTCGATTTTTTTTTTTTTTGACGTAACTCGTTCGGGACTAGGATTGTCCGTAAACGACGCTACTCAAACAACGAATGACGTAACGACGTGTTTTCGCGCAATGCACGGCGGGAAATTTGCGAACGGAGCATGCGCAGTTCGATCGCCGCGGGAACGCGCCTATTTTAAATGCTTCACGCCCCCTACTCGCGCAGATGGATTGCGACGGGAGAAATACACTACGCCGCCGTCGTTTACTGGACAAAATCTACCTGGATTCCACGTAGAGCCAGGTAAAATACGGCAGCGTAGTGTATTTCTGATACTCTACGAGAATCTAATTCTCTGTGAATCTGGGCCATGGTTTTTGTTCTGCTACCAATTTTGAATGCACGAGCATTAATTTTTACTGATTACAGCTTTTTATTCTATTCGGATTTGTACCTAGGATCTAGCCATTTATATTTTTGCAATGATAAACCACTAATTGCACTTGGCATGGCAAATTCAGCATTATTGGAAAAAAGTTCCATAAATGAAGGAAATCTAGACATGCTTTTAGTTGCCCAATAAAATACAGAAATATAGATTTAAAGGGTCGATCAAAACAGTACTAAAGGTTTAGCTTTTAACTGCTGCACCATTAAAGAAAATGATTACTTAAGCATTTTTTGTTATTTCCTTCAGTTAAAAAACAGATGATAAAAAATTGTCTAAAGCAGACAAAAATAACTGTGCCCTCTCTAAGGTTTGAGGCTTGTCCTCATCTAAATGGATGCACATAGCTTTTCTCATGGCAACACTGAGATTCACTGGGATGCAACACAGGTGCCAATGAGAAAGGACATGGTGAATCAAACAGCAGATTCTACACAAAGAAAGGTATGATTCTGTAAAAAAAAAATCTAGAATTCTTGCAACCCATAATAAAAAAAGCAACACAGATGTTAAACTTTAAACTTGACCCCCCTTGACATGAAGCCTGGTTTAGGGTGACACAAACAATATTAATCTCCTGCTACTAAGAACGATTGAGCGTTAAAAAAAAAAAAGTTTTACAACGCGGTCACCATTTACATTAATGGCATAATTCCCATTCTCTCTGTTTTGATGTGTCATGTTTTCTGCAAAAATCCTTTCCTGGCGCCAACATGGCAGCATACGTGTGGTAGTAGCCCCACAAACTTCTGCCCACAGGGCCAGTGTAATGCCATGAAGTCCGGGTTGGCAACCCATCCAGCGTGACTATCTGATAGGTAGACCGTGACCGAGCCGCTGCTCCTGACCGCCACTGCCACATCTCAGATGACAGCACCATTCTACATTACAGCCAGGGCAAGTACTGGGTCAGATGGGAACAGGAGGGAGAGCACCAATCAGTGAGCAGAGTCTCCGCCCAACAGATCCTGAAGAGGTGTTAAAGCAGCCATAGCAGAGACTGAGGAAAGAGGTGGGCACATGCTGGTAACTTCAGGGGGTCAGTGACATAGGAGGCAGCAGGCGAGACAGGTCTGTAGTGCTGGGCTGGCATTGTTAGAAAAGGCTGCTGCTTACAATGCCAGAGACATCAACACTTATTTTGTATTATTGTGACAGCTGCCTGAGAGGGGAATTGGTAAATTGCTAGATGAAAAAAACAAACAAAAAACTGGCTGTGTGTTGTTCCTGGCTCACATCTCTGCCCATGGTCCCCTATCGAGCAGCTTTCCTGCTGCATACTGAACACAAGAGATCGCTTCTCTATGAATTCAAAGTACCGTATATACTCGAGTATAAGCCGACCCGAAAATACAAGCAGAGGACCTAATTTTAACACAAAAAACATATTGACTCGAGTATAAGCCTAGGTTGAGAATGCAGCAGCTACTGCAAGCGGAAAAGAGGGTTAACAATGCCCATTTTCATCCTCACTGTGCCCATTTTCATCCTCACTGTGCCCGTTGCAACGTCACTGTGCCCATTGCAGTCTCACTGTGCCCATTGCGACCTCACTGTGCCCATTGCAGGTCTCACTGTGCCATACCTCACTGTGCCCATTGCAGTCTCACTGTGCCATACCTCACTGTGCCCATTGCAGTCTCACTGTGCCATACCTCACTGTGCCCATTGCAGTCTCACTGTGCCATACCTCACTTGTTTTTCTACTAGGTGGTCATTCGGCCTCATCTGAAGCTAGTATCTGGAGGCAGGCAGTTCACAGCTTTGTTTTTGCCATTGCATCAAGAGCCTGTGGGCAACTGCTTTGAACTGCCGTAGGTTAAGTGCTCCTTAAATACATCCAGACTGAAGATGGCACACTTGCAAACAACAGTTGTTTCAGTAGACAGAGCAGCTATACCTAGTTCCCTAGAAACCAAGAATGATAGATACAATTACCCTGCAATTTCAGCTTGGTTCAAAGCTACTACACAGCTGGGCTGCAGCCACTGAAATGCAATAGCTGCACATTCAACCAACAGCATCTGAACATCTTGGACCCCTCATGTAGAGATGTCAACCAACACAAAAGGCAGGATAATAATGCAGGTTGTCTAATGGGATCAGTGGTCCTCACTACAGCTGATTTTGGCGGAAGTCCATAGCTTACTTACTTTCTTATAAGACAGGATTTGCTGAAGCTTCCAATCCTGGTAGCTAGGTATTGGTCTACCACATGTACATTGCTTTGTTGGTGCCAGGAAAATGGAAAATGATATCAAATACTTATCGTAATTTTCATTTATTGGTGGAAATCACTAGCAGCATACTAAACCCACCCAGTTCAATCCTAGTGTTATACAAGGAATGGGCTGTTGTGCGCATGTCAACGCTTTATAGCTCTACATTGGTCCTGTGGGAAGTAGGTGAGGATACTACCATATGTATGCTGCCATGGATTCGTGCCAGGAACAGAAAGTTACGGTAAGTATTTGATACCATTTTTTGTTTTAACCAATTGCCGACTGCGAAACGAACATATACGTTGGCAGAATGGCTCCTGTGGGCAAAGCAATGTACATGTACGTTGCTTTAAAAAACACGCCATACGGGCGTGCACGTTCCGCCGCAAGCTTTGTGACCGTACCCATGGGACCTGATGTCCGCCGGTGTCCCACGATCGCGTCATGGAGCGGCAGAACAGGGAGATGCCTTTGTAAACAAGGCATTTCCCTTTTCTGCCTAGTGACAAGACACTGATCTACTGCTCCCTGTGATTGGGAGCAGTGATCAATGTTGTCTCACTGCAAGCCCAGCCCCCACACAGTTAGAATCGCTCCCTAGGACACACTTAACCCCTTCCTCGCCCCCAGTGGTTAACCCCTTCACTGCCAGTGTCATTTACACAGTAATCAGTGCATTTTTATAGCACTGATCGCAGTATAAATGACTATGGTCCTAAAATAGTGTCAAAAGTGTGCGATGTGTCTGTCATAATGTCACAGTCCCAATAAAAATTGCAGATTGCCGCCATTACTAATAAAAAAAAAATTGCAATAAAAATGACATAAAACTACCCCCTATCTTGTAGACGCTATAACTTTTGCGCAAATCAATCAATAAATCAAATTGCGAAGAATACATATCAGCCAAAACTGAGAAATACATTTGTTTTTCTATATATTTTTTGGGGATATTTATTATAGAAAATATTTTTTATTTTATTTATTTTTAAATTGTCGCTATTTTTTTGTTTATAGCACAATTTTGTGTGGGTACCACGTCGCACGACCGTGCAATTGTCAGTTAAAATGACGCAGTGCCGAATCGCAAAAAGTGCTCTGGTCAGGAAGGGGGTAAATTCTTCCAGGGCTGAAGTGCTTAATTTGTGCAGGTCTACTATCCCCTGGTGCATGTTTTATCATAAAACTGAGTGAACAAAACGAGTAGATAAATTACTAGCCAAACAAAATAGTTATTGCTATCGGAATCAATGCACAACATTACACAACGTATTAAAGTAATGAATAGTACATACTGTACTTGCATGCCATGTGTAAACACACACATACCTTTGTTATCCTGCACCGTAGAGGCTATTGTTCATGCCATCTACAGTTTTAAGCTGCAGCAACCTTCTTACAGAATCTATCAATAATTCTGCAGAAGAGGAAGCTGTGAGAACAATAGCTGCCTTAGTTGTTCAAATTGTGCATTTACTATATTTTATATCTCTGGGCTTGTGCAGACTGCAACTAGTTACTGCATTTGATGTGGATGATCATATGTACAAGAACATTTTTACTATAGCAAATATCGTTGCTGATTAACACAACACGCCACCAGCCACCCTAATTTTATTTTTTAACTATTTAAAGCTGAAGTTTAGCTATGAATATTTTCAAATAGTTACACTGGGCCAGCTTGGACTAATGTATGTATGGATGTACTGTATCTGTGGGATCCCCATGGTCCCCTATCAAGCGGCTTCCCTGCTGCATACTGAACACAAGAGATCGCTTCACTATGAATTTAAAGTACCGTATATACTCGAGTATAAGCCGACCCGAAAATACAAGCAGAGGACCTAATTTTACCACAAAAAAATGGGAAAACGTATTGACTTGAGTATAAGCCTAGGTTGAGAATGCAGAAGCTACTGTAAGCGGAAAAGAGTCAACAATGCCCATTTGCACGCCTTACTGTGCCCATTTTCATCCTCACTGTGCCCGTTGCAACGTCACTGTGCCCGTTGCAGTCTCACTGTGCCATACCTCACTGTGCCCGTTGCAGTCTCACTGTGCCATACCTCACTGTGCCCATTGCATTCTCACTGTGCCCATTGCAGTCTCACTGTGCCAAACCTCACTGTGCCCATTGCAGTCTCACTGTGCCCATTGCAGTCTCACTGTGCCAAACCTCACTGTGCCCATTGCAGTCTCATGGTGCCCGAGTACCTAAATTCTTGACAGGCGTCCAATTTTTAAAAGTCACGGCTTCCTCCTGGCGTTCCGTTCTGTGATAGGCATTTGATACTCTGTTCCACCTATCACGGAGGTCCTCTCATCCTCGGACTTAGTTTCCCAGTAGACACTGTTCAGTGTTCCGCCAATAACGGACATTCTTTCATTCTTGGACAAGAGGACGTCCGTGATTGGCGTAGTTCTCCAACTATGTGTGATTAACCTAAAATCAGTTTGGATATTGCTGTTTTACTAAACTGACAGCTTATTAGTCTAACAAACGATCCGATTATCGGATGATAAAAATTGCTTTGGGATTGATGGTTTGATAATCTGATCGTTAGTACACAGCCGATCATGACAGCCTGTCCAACAAAATCCGAAGGGACAAACACGAAAACTTTGCTCGGACGACAGCCCATCGTATGACAATCGTTTAATCAGTACAGTATGCGTCCGTATGCGTCCGCTAAAAATCGATAGACGAACAATACGTATTATCAGAAACACGAAAACAAACAAGAAGGGCACAGGGGTCACATGTCAAAAATCTTACTTTTCGTAGAGCACATTCTGCACTGTTGTATTCTTTATTAGTTTTAGGCCTCATTCACATGAGGTGGACTCCGTCGCGACGGAGTCCGCCTGCTCCCGCCAGCTCAGGTCCGCAGATCTCCGCTGAGCCGACCGATGACAATCTCCTCTCTGCTCACTGAGCGGGGAGAGGCTTGACGGGCACCGCTGTCTCCTATGGAGCGATCTGATGAAAATGGACAGCATGTCCATTTTCGTCAAATCTCACCCGATCCGCCATGATGGATATGGACGTGGCCCCTATACGTCTGTTTTTAGCGGATCGGATCAGATCGGATGTCAGCAGACTTATCTCTGTGACATCCGACGCTCCATAGGGATGCATGCAGCGGCCGTTCGTGTGAATGAGGCCTTATGCTACAAAATGCAAACGATACGTCGTACGATAATCGGATCGTGTGTATACGGCATAAGGCTTTGTGTACACTGGACGTTTGAAAACCTCCTCCGCTGAAACTTGAACGCTAGAGAGAGTCTCTCTCATACAGAACTCTCAATAGAGGCAGAGGTTCTAACCCTTCTCTACTGTGCACAAGAAAAATAAACTTTTGGCAGAGTTACCCAAATGTAAATCACTATGATGTTCCATCCATGGAATGATGTAGGAGGTATTTCTACAATTACACAATGTGATTTTGTGACATGGTGAATATTTGAATGACAAATTGATATTCTATCAGGGACACGAGAATAGAGACAACTTTCATGAATTTGATACCTGGTTTCATGTGTATTTCTACCTGCTGGAAGGTTTCCACCCCTAATTTACACAATATTACCTCACGTGACCACAGAAGGCCAAGGCTGTAAAAGACTTCTCTATAGGAGGCCATGGTTTTTAAAGTAAGCATACAATATATGAAAATGTCCTGATATGAACCCTCGTTTGCTCAGCTACTGGTAACAGCGGAAGAATAAAGGACCTAGTTTATTTATTGATCCTCAAACTGTACCAGATAACCTCTACTATGGAAAGCATACAAAGAGTAATACAAAGTCAATGTAACTTCATTTGGGAGCTTGCTAAATGCCATGTCTAAAATAAAGCAACAAGGGGAAAGTGACTCAATTCTGCTTATGTTGCACACATATATGGTTTTAATGTGTGATTAAAACTGTCAATCCCGTCATTGACCAATTATTCAGCCAAAGTGTCATGGATTTTTTTTTGTTACAGAAACAATAAAATGAAAGTGAACAGGCTCCTCTGTGATAAACATAAAAAGCCAGATCCACATAGAAATAGATCGGCGCAGCGTATCAGAGATACACTACGCCGCCGTACCTTACCTGGTGTAATTTCGAATCCTGAAAGATTTTGCGCCGTAAGTTACGGCGGCGTAGTGTATTTCTGGCGGCGGAATCCAAATCGTCTTGATTTATTTAAATGAAGCGCGTCCCCGCGCCGATCGAACTGCGCATGCTCCATTCAGAAATTTCCCGCCGTGCATTGTGCTAAATTACGTCGCAACAATGTTATTTTTTTTACTAGCGTAAATTACGTACATTCCTATTCATGGACTACTTACGCAAAATAAAAATTCAAATTTCGACGTGGGAACGACAGATGTACACCCTGGGACACGGACCCTGCTTTCAGACAACCACTGGAAAGTCTGGCTCAAACTTCTAATGCCGCGTACACACGGTTGTTTTTTGCAATGAAAAAAAAACGTTTTTTAAAACGTCATTTAAATTGATCGTGTGTGGGCAAAACGTTGTTTTTTGTCTACAAAAAAACGACCAAAAAAAAATCCCAACATGCTTGAATTTTTTGTGTCGTTTTTCAAAACGTCGATTTTTGTTTCACAAAAAGTCACCGTGTGTAGCAAAAACGTTGTTTTGTTTCACAAAAAGTCACCGTGTGTAGCAAAAACGTTGTTTTGTTTCACAAAAAGTCACCTTGTGTAGCAAAAACGTCGTTTAAAACAACGTTTTTCAACCCGCGCATGCCCAGAAGCTAGTTATGAAGCGAGCTTCAATGGAAAATAGTGGTGAACGTAACCTCGCTTTTTGTGAAAAAAACGATGGTGTGTATGCAACATCGTCTTTGAAAAGTGACGTTTCAAAAACGTCGTTTTTTACTTCACAGAAAACGTCGTTTTTTTTCATCACAAAAAATGATCGTGTGTACGCGGCATAAGCCTCAAACATAGACGTGTCTAGCGGTTGTTTAACACACCTGGAGGAGTTCAGCCTGTGATAATTGGTTATGTGTCCCAGTTGGCTCCAGGGTCTTTCACCATTGAATGGAGGTTGCCAATTGCGTCACGATTTATATGAACCTTAAAGCTATCCTTACTCTGACTTTGTTGTCGATTAAAGATCTGTAATAAGATCTGAGGACTTTTTGAAGCAAGTACCTACCATACCATTGACTACCCGCCTGTGGTGTGCGGCCTCGAATGCATTCAGTATAGGATCGTCGGCTATATAACTATTTGTTTTCTGACTATACACCTTCTCACAAAATCCTTAACAACCGTCCTGAAGAAGCCCCACGGCGAAACGTGCGTCGGCGACTTTAGGGATTTTGTATACAGCGGTCCATCCATGTATATGTACTATTGTTATTTCCATATATTTGTTATTATGTATTTATCTTTTTGTATTTAATTGATGATATTAAAATTTTTATTTTTTAACTTACTTCCTTGGCCTCAAAGTCCAACCATCAATACCTCTCCAGCTATTGTTTTTTCTGTTTTTATCCAATCCAGCTGATCATAGAGTTGATTGGAGACCAGAAGGTCTCCGATCATCTCTTTGGTCCAGGAGACCTGAAGCGACGGGTATTTAGCCACTGCCGGTTAAAACATATGTAAACATATGAAAGCATGAGATCAATGTTTTGTTTTTTAATCTCATGCTTTTAACCACTTCCCTACTGGGCATGTAAACCCCCTTCCTGACCAGGTGAAATTTCAGCTTGCGGCACTGCGTCGCTTTAACTGACAATTGCGCGGTCGTGCGATATGGCTCCCAAACAAAATTGGCGTCCTTTTTTCCCCACAAGTAGAGCTTTCTTTTGATGGTATTTGGTCACCTCTGCGATTTTTATTTTTTGCGCTATAAACAAAAAAGGACGACAATTTTGAAAAAAAATACAATATTTTTTACTTGTTGCTATAAAAAATAGCCCAATTTAAAAAAAAAATTCAGTTTAGGGCGATACGTATTCTTCTACATATTTTTGGTTAAAAAAAAAAAAAAATCGCAATAAGCGACTGGTTTGCGCAAAAGTTATAGCGCCTACAAAATAAGGGACAGAATTGTTATTTTTTATTATTATTTTTTTTTACTAGTAATGGCGGCGATCTGCGATTTTTATTGCGACTGCGACGTTATGGCGGACATATCGGACACTTTTGACACATTTTTGGCACCATTCACATTTATACTGCAATCAGTGCTATAAATATGCACTAATTACTGTATAAATGTGACTGGCAGGGAAGGGGTTAACACTAGGGATGAGGAAGGGGTTAATGTGTTTCCTGCATTGTGTTCTAACTGTAGGGGGAGGGGGGGGTGACCGATCTGTGTCCCTATGTACTAGGAACACAGATCGGTATGCTCTCTCTATGACAGGACGCTGTCATTGTGAGAGCCGGCAATGAGAAATGATCTCATATGTTTACATATGAGATCATCTCTCATTGGCCCATCAGATCGCACCGCAAACGGCCACTCTGATTGGCCGTTCGCGGTGATCTGTGATTGGCTGTGTCCAAGGGACACAGCCAGTACACAAGTTCCCCGCTGCGCGCTCTGGAGCGCGCGCTGGGAACGAGGAAAGGGGCTGCCGTGAAAACACGGCAGCCCGGAGATTTAGAGCCACCCTGCGGCCGTATATACTCGTACGGCCGTAGGGAAGTGGTTAAGGGTAGTGGGGAGATCTTGGGTCTTATAGACCCCAGGTGTCTCCATATAAAGGACCTGTCATGCTTTATTGCTATCCCAAGGAACTTTTACATGTGACAGCAATCAAAGTAAAACAAGTTATTAAATGGGCAGTGTAAGGCTCCATGCACACCGAAGCTCAAAAAAGCTATAAAAAAATGCCAATAGCTTTGCAGAGAGCCTTTCAATGTTTTTTTTTGCGTTTTTGCAATAGCTTTAATCAGCGTTTTTCAGTGTAGCTTTTTTTTTTTTACTTTTTTTTTCAAAGGATAAAAAAAACTAAAAAAACGCTGGCTCCATCGTTTTTTTAGCGTTTATGAGTGTTTTTTCCCGCCGAAAAATGGCACCTTGAACGCAAATTTTGGGCGTTCATAAAAAAGCCAATAAACTCCAAAGCTCATTAACACTAAAAAACGCACAGGTGTGCATGGGCACATAGGCTAACAGAGTTCAGTTTATGGGCTTAAAAAAAAAAAAAGCCAAAACGCCAATAAACTGCAGTTTATCAGCTTCAGTGTGCATGGAGCCTAAAAATTCTTTAAAAAAAATACATAATTTAAAAAAAATTCAAGTACCCTCATCCCTTCTTTATCGCGCATGCATATGTAAACTGTGTTCGCACCACACGTGAGGTATTACCGCAAACGTTATAGTGAGAGCAATAGTTCTAGCTCTACACCTCCTTTCTAACGCTAAACTGGTAACCGGTAAACATTTTTAAAGCGTTGCTTATGGAGATTTTTAAGTATTGCAGTTTTTCAGTATATAACGAGCGTGCACAATTTTAAAGTGTAAGGCCTCATACACACGATCGGACATATCCGATGAAAACGGTCCGCGGACCATTTCCATCGGATATGTCCGATCGGGAGTTTGATCCGATGGCATGTACACACCATCGGATCAAATTCCCCGCCGCGGTGACGTGGCGGTGACGCGGCGGTGACGTTGACGCCGCCACGTCACCGCCACGTCACCGCACCAGGAAGTTAAACACTTCCGCGCATGCGCCGAATCCATTCGGCGGCGGCGCGGCGGCGGTGGGGGACGACATGTCTGCTGGTAAGTGTACTAACCAGCAGACATGTCGGGTGGACAGATTCCACTGGATAGATTTCAAAGCATGCTTTGAAATCTGTCGGGTGGAGAAATCTGTCCGCTAGCCCATACACACGAGCGGAGATGTCTGCTGAAACGGTCCATCGGACCGTTTTCAGCGGACATATCCCCTCGTGTGTACGAGGCCTAACATGTTGTTAGGTATCTATCTACTCAGCGCAACATTATCTTTTATTAAAAAGTTGGGTTATATATATTTCTTTACTTTAAAACAGACACCATTTTATTATATATATATAGATATCTACATATATATATATATATATATATATATATATATATACACACACACACAGTAACTCACAAAAGTGAGTACGCCCCTCACATTTTTGTAAATATTTTATTATAATAACACTTTGCTACAATGTAAAGTAGTGAGTGTACAGCTTGTACTGTATAACCGTGTACATTTGCTGTTCCCTTTAAAATAACTCAGCCATTAATGTCTATGGCACTGGCAACAAAAGTGAGTACAACCCTAAGTGAAAATGTCCAAATTGGGTCCAACTTTAGCCCCGGACCATATTGCTGTCCAAAGACCAGAGCACTTTTTGCGATTCGGCACTGCGTCGCTTTAACTGACAATTGCGCGGTCGTGCAACGTGGCTCCCAAACAAAATTGGCGTCCTTTTTTTCCCACAAATAGAGCTTTCTTTTGGTGGTATTTGATCATCTCTGCGGTTTTTATTTTTTGCGCTATAAACAAAAATAGAGCGACTATTTTGAAAAAAATGCAATATTTTTTACATTTTGCTATTATAAATATCACCAAAAAAGATATAAAAAAACATTTTTTTTCCCCAGTTTAGGCCGATACGTATTCTTCTACATATTTTTCGTAAAAAAAAATCGCAATTAGCGCTTATTGATTGGTTTGCGCAAAATTTATAGCGTTTACAAAAAAGGGGGTAGTTTTATGGCATTTTTATTAATTTTTTTTTTTTTTACTAGTAATGGCGGCGATCAGCGTTTTTTTTTGGTACTGCGATATTATGGCGGACACATCGGACACTTTTGACACATTTTTGGGACCATTGGCATTTTTATAGCGATCAATGCTATAAAAATGCATTGGATTACTATAAAAATGCCATTGGCAGTGAAGGGGTTAACACTAGGGGGTGGGGAAGGGGTTAAGTGTGTTCCTATTTGTGTTCTAACTGTATGGGGGGGTGGACTCACAAGGGGGAATCGCTGATCTTCCGTTCATACATTGTATGAACGGAAGATCAGCGTTTCCCCCGCTGACAGGAACGAGCGCTGTGTGTTTACACTCACAGCTCTCGTTCCCCGCTCTGTAACGAACGAGCGCGCGTGCCCGGCGGTGATTGCGCCCGCCGGGCACGCGCGCGAGACTCGGGGCCCCCTAGCGGCCGCGAAAGTCCCGACGTAGAGCTACGGGCTCTCGCCCAGGAGAGCCGACCTGCCGCCGTAGAACCACGGCGGCTGGTCGGCTAGTGGTTAACAGGAGGTTCCACTTAGAACAGACCTCGCCATGGTCGATCAAAAGAAGTTGAGTTATTTTGAGGGCACGACAAATTTACACTGTTATACAACCTGTAAACTCACTACTTTACATTGTAGCAAAGTGTAATTTCTTCAGCATATATAATAAAATATTTACAAAAATGTGAGGGGTGTACTCACTTTTGTGAGGTACTGTATATATAATGTTTAGGGGTCCTAAGTAATTTTCTAGCAACAAATACAGATTATTTACTTGTAAACAAAAAGTGTCAGAAAAGGCCTGCTCTTTAAGGCTGCATTCACACCTAAGCGTAGGCGATTTGCGGCGTTTTTTTACCGCGATTTGTCGCGACAAATTGCAGCGTTTTTTCCCGCGATTTGCCACGACAAAACGCGGCGTTTTTCCCCGCGGTTTTGTACAGGTCATTGGCATCAATGTAAAACGCCCAAGCCGCCCGATTCGCGCGTCAAAAAAGGGTCCGGGACTTGTTTGAAATTCAGGGGTTTGTCGTTCTTTCGGCGTTCGATGTTTTGCGTTGGAGATGTGAACTATCTCCATAGAGAATAATAATAATAATTTTTCCCTCTAGCGTCTTTGAGCGTCGCGCTTCAGGCGACAAAACGCTCAGATGTGAATGCAGCCTAAGTGGTTAAAGATCCCTGAACAGCAAAGATGCCAGAAAAGATGAGCATCCAAGTATTAATATCATGTATGTATACTGAGTTTTATTTGGGAAAAATTGGCATGTTAAACAGAATACAGTGGAACTGGCAAATGCAGACACTTCATCACTTATTAACCTTGGGGTCATTCCTTGTCTGTTCACTAGTTGACTTCAGTGTGCAAAGTCATGACAATTATTGTTCCACTGATGCCAATCTCATAAAAGGGTACAAAAACCCCCCAGATGGGTACCGAATTAGGGTATGCCGGTATGGGATTTTAAAAGGGTGATCCCCAAAAAGTTATATTTACAGGTGGAGCCCATTGAGCTGATTCACTCACTTTTCTTTTTATATATGTGTAAGCCAAGCAGCAAGTCCTCCCTGCATATTTTCCACTCTTTCACTGAAATGTTAGGCAATGGCTACACAAGTGATTTTTAATTTCATAGATCAAAAAATCTCCTTGTGCATAAATCACTTTTGTGCATGCATGTTAACTTTAGAGCTGCACAATTAAATAAAGAATTGCTATCGCGACTTTTTCCCCCTTTGCAAAGCATTTTGCGATTCTTTATATGCAGAGAATTATCTGCTGAAGCCGACAGCTGTCAAAAGAAAAAAAAAGAGCAGTCTGCCAAGTATCACAACATTCCTCAGCTGTGGAATTAACTATAAACATTGTAACGTTTTGTCCTTTAGATCAAAGGAATGAACTTCATGTGTGTAAATGAGGGAAGTTTCACCACTTAAAGATTACCTTTTTCTGACATTTGTTGTTTTCAAGTTAAAACCCCAATTTTTGCTAGAAAATGACTTAGAACCCCCAAACATTATATATATATATATATATATATATATATATATATATATATATATATATATATATATATATATATTTTGCAGAGATCCTAGAGAATAAAATGGCGGTATTTGCTTTTGTTTATGTCACACTGTATTTGCTCTGCAGTCTTTCAAATGCAATTTTTGGAAGAAAAAATACGCTTTAATTGATAAAAAAATAAAAATAAACGGTAAAGTTAGCGCAATTTTTTTGTATAATATGAAAGATGGTGTTACGCCACGAGAATCGTGATCGTTATTCTAAACAAAAAAATTGTGATTCTGATTTTGGCCAGAATCGTGCAGCTCTAGTTAAGGTGTTGCATTAAGGCAGCCCATACATTTTGAACAACAGAAAATTGTAGAATTTTTAACACAGCGCACCATAATGCATTGCATGTGCGTCGTAGTGTGCTGCAGCCATTACCGCTTACTATAGTTGAGTTTTGTGGTGCTATTCTAAATAAATGGCATTGCAACACACTTCACAAAGTGTTTACATGTGTATGTGTGTAAATGTCATAGAAGCGCACATATAAGCATAAATGTATTCCAATATTTTGGCCATTAGAATGCAGTTATGTTTAAAGTGGTTGTAAAGGCTCAAGATTTTTTACCTTCATGCATTCTATTTAGCCCCCCCCCCCCCCCCACCCCTAAAAACTTTCCCGAGCCCCATCTCGATCCAGTGATGTGCACAAGAGCCTTGGTTCTCCCAGGTTTCTCCCTCCTAATTGGCTGAGACAGCAGCTGTAGCTATTGGCTCCCGCTACTGTAAATCACAGCCAGTGAGCCAATGAGGAAAGAGTGGGGTCAGGGCCAAACCACGTGTGTGAATGGACACATGGAGCAGCAGCTCAGGAGCGAGCCTTCAGTTGCCCCCATAGCAAGCTTCGTGCTATGGGGGCACTAGGCAGGAGAGAAGGCCCAGAAACGTCTGTGGGTGACCCAAGAAGAGGAGGATCGGGGCTGCACTGTGCAAAACCACTGCACAGAGCAGGTAAGTATATGTTTGTTATTTTAAATTAAAAAAATATAACTTTAACATCATATGCACATAAACATATCGCTGTGCACGTGCACAAAGTCGCTCCTAACTATTTTAGCTGGCTCCTATGTTCAAAGCAAATTTGTCAAGCCCTGGTCCAGGAGTAGAAAGTACATCAGACACTGAGACTGATTTACTAAAGCCCATATTATATTCGTTGTTATGGACTTCTATGAGCCTCCCAAATTCACTAAGCCTAGGTTCACCCGTTTCTGTGATTTTTCATGCTTTTTTTTCTGCATTTTTTAAGTGTTTCTAATAAGTCTATAGGACAAAAATTCATTGTGTTGCATCAAAAGGAGCAAGCGCCTGTATCTTTTTCTAAAGTTGGAATGAGTGTAATTTACTGAAAGAAAACCACATACACTGGTATGTGGACATCCTGCTCCTGCTTTCTAGTCAATGCGGTCAAAATGAATGTCGATTTCTCCTTGCTAATGATTGCAAAATCAAATGAGCATTCTTAGTACAAAAAAATTCAAACAAAAGTTTACTAGTGTATGGCCAACTAACGCCTTGTTTCCACTGCACGGAACGGTTCGGGTCAGTTAATTTGGAGCGGTTAGGATGGGACCGGTCTAATCGCGTGAGCGTTTCCACTGCAAATCGGACCGTCGGGGACCATTCAGGTTTTAGAAAAAATTCCTAGCGTGTCCACCAATCAGCGAGATGTATTTGTAGGTCCGCCCTAATGGAACCGTTCCACTTTCTCTGGACCCTCATGAGAAGCAGGACCCTTGCTGGTGCGGTACGGTTCGCTTTTATGGCTCGCTTTCATAATGGAAACATCCAAAATAGCGAACCGTACCGTACCGAACCGATCCGCTCAGTGGAAACGAGGCATTAGGTTGAACAGAAGTGTATTGCATAGGTGTGAACAGGCCCCATAGAAAATAATGGGATTCTTCTTGTCCTGCATGGTTTCAACAATTCGCACAGCTATAAACAGCCACCGGAACAGCAGGGAGCATCGGCTCCCAGAATTTGAGGGGAGGAGGCAAAGAGACAGTGGGTGGAACATCAGGCAGAATCTCAGAGGAGGAGGCAGGGGAAGGCCGGACCAAGCTACTGGTGTGTACCAATGGGACAAAAGGCTGTGTGAGGGAGGGCACTGTTCACATCCCAGCTAACTGTTAAGGAAGTCGCTCCTTACCAACCAGCAGAAACACGCCAGAACGCACCGTGGGTGAGTTTTGGTGCAGTTCCCATAGACTTCAACGGAAGGTGCATCTTTGGGGCAGCATGCAGAAATTTTTAAACCACAGTGCAAACACAGCACAGCAATGAGAAAAGTCTCATAGGCTTTAAAGGCAAATCATTTTAATTCTCTTCTGTCCCACTGGAAAAGGTGCGTTCCAGTGCGGCAAAAGTGCATCAGTGGGAAAGGTTCCTTAGTCTGTCTAAATCTGCTAGTACATCTAACACTCCCCTCCACCAAATTCATAATGCTGCTGTCCAAAGGTGCCACCCTGTGCACTTGTATCCAAAATAGTGTACTGTATAATACAGGAGGTAAGTTACTGGCCAGATCACCAGGTGAAAAGAGGGGGAAAAAGAAGAAGAAAAAGAATGCAGCCACCACATTTAGGGATTAGTAAACTGCAATATATTACATTTTTGGTTTCGGGTTTAATACTGCTTTAAGCATAGAAACACACAGACATAAAACTGCATTTTTCCGCACATCTCCACTCCAATGTAGTGTGCCCAGAGCCCATAGAAAACACCTAATGTAGCGTCTCCAGAGCCCATAGAAAACACCCAATGTAGTGTGCCCAGATCTCATAGAAAACACCCAATGTAGTGTGTCCAGGTCCCATAAAAAACACCCAATGTAGTGTGCCCAGAGCCCATAGAAAACACTCAATGTAGTGTGCCCAGAGCCCATAAAAACACCCAATGTAGTGTGCCCAGAGCCCATAAAAACACCCAATGTAGTGTGCCCAAAGCCAATAGAAAACACCCAATGTAGTGTGCCCAGATCCCATAGAAAACACCCAATGTAGTGTGTCCAGAGCCCATAGAAAACACCCAATGTAGTGTGCCCAGAGCCCATAGAAAACACCCAATGTAGTGTGCCCAGAGCCCATAGAAAACACCCAATAAAGTGTGCTCAGAGCCCATAGAAAACACCCAATGTAGTGTGTCCAGAGCCAATAGAAAACACCCAATGTAGTGTGCCCAGATCCCATAGAAAACACCCAATGTAGTGTGCCCAGATCCCATAGAAAACACCCAATATAGTGTGCCCAGAGCCCATAGAAATCACCCAATGTAGTGTGCCCAGAGCCCATAAAAACACCCAATGTAGTGTGCCCAAAGCCAATAGAAAACACCCAATGTAGTGTGTCCAGGTCCCATAAAAAACACCCAATGTAGTGTGTCCAGAGCCCATAGAAAACACCCAATGTAGTGTGCCCAGAGCCCATAGAAAACACCCAATGTAGTGTGCCCAGAGCCCATAGAAAACACCCAATGTAGTGGGCCAAGAGCCCATAGAAAACAATTGCCCTAAAACTCTGGGGAAAAAATGGGCATGCCGATTTTCGTCAAGAAGCACTGCAGTGCAGAGATGGGAATACACACAATTTTTATCATTCAGAAGTTGGACAAAGCATTGTAATGTATGCACTATAAAACAACAAGGCCCTGAAGGATTTGAGAATGTTTCCACAACAAATTGAAGTATCCAAAGATGTGAAAAAGAAATCCATGTTTACTTCTTTCTTCTGCATATGATTGTGAATCTTCAGACAATTTATTATGGGAACATTCCCAACTCCTGTAGTAAAACATCTCACTGTCCCCACAGAGACCAGCAAGCTTAGTTTATGATACCGGGTATATCTATTATACTGCACAGTTGAACAGCATTGTCAGAACTGCTCTCAGACAAGTCCAAAGTCTGTATTGTGTAATGAGCAGTAACAGAAAAGAAAGCAGATTATCTTGTCTGATTTAACCTGCTTTATTTTCCAAGCATATAAATCCATCACCATACTGGGGCTTTCATCACAGTCAGCAATTTCAATGCAAGAAAATAAACATGATCGGAGG
The DNA here is from genome assembly GCA_029574335.1 of Rana kukunoris. Lineage (NCBI taxonomy): Eukaryota > Metazoa > Chordata > Amphibia > Anura > Ranidae > Rana > Rana kukunoris. The sequence goes on from CM056051.1 coordinate 242,535,478, forward strand.
CACAAACACAAGATCTATTTCTACATGTGTTGCTAAATTATTAACCAGCTGCTGCACCTGCAGGGCTCTAATGAGGAACCTGCAGGGTCTGCATCCCTTTAGACGTGATTTCCTATTGGGAGTATCTTACCAAAAAAAATATTTTTATTGCAGGGGATGCCTGGTATCTGACTTATAAAGTATAGACCTCTGGAAAAAATTAATTGAGCCAATCACACAAGCAGGAAATTATGTTTCTGGGGGGCAGGTCAGTACACATTTTGTGTACAGAACACCTCCAGGTAGCCTTATTGCATTCTACAGAAAATGACAGCGGTTGCAGATTGAAAAGGAAGGGTAATTTTTTATGTCACACTGAATTTGTGCAGCGTTTTTTTAAACGAAATTTTTTAATAAAAAATACACTTTCTTGTAATTATAATGCAGAAAACACAATACATAACCCAATTTGTTTGTAAAATCCAAAAGATGAAGTTACGCTGAGTAAATAGATACCAAACATGTCACGCTTTAAAACTGTGCACGCCCGTGTAACGGCGACAAACTATGTTAATGTTGCTATCCATAGGTGATGCTTTAAAAAACCTTTACAGGTTACAACTTTAGATTTACAGAGACAGTCTAGTGCTAGAATTACTGCCCATGATCTGACGTTTGCGGCGATACGTCACATGCGTGGGATGCTCGTTTGTGTGCACGCGGGACCAAAGCGCGCGTTAGCCTTTGTGCTTGCACACAGGAGGACTTTAGATTTATTTTTATTATATATATATATATATATATATATATATATATATATATATATATATATATATATATATATATATATTTTTAGTTTTAGTTTTTTTTTTTGTTTTTGTTTGTTTTTTGAGACGGTTAGTTTTGAGACGATCAGTTTTGTTTTTGTTTGTTTTTGATCGCTGTTATGAGGAATGTAAACATCCTTGTGACAGCTATAGGCATGTGACAGGTACTCTTTATGGAGGGATCTGTGGTCTATAAGAACCCAGATCCCTCTTCTGCACTTAAAAGCATTCAAAGCACCAAGATCGGTGTTTCTCAATGCTTTCAATTTTCAAAAACTGGTGCTGATTAAACCAGAAGTGTTGTCACGCCATCGCTTCTATTTACTATTATAAACAGCCGATCAAAGCCCATCCCGGGTTGGTTCGCCTGGCTGGCCATCCAGTGGACACACTGGCTGATCGATTGGGTCTCCTGGCGGGATGGGAGAGCCCAAGAAAGCTGTGGAAGGTGGTGGGGGGGAAGGACCTCCCCTCCCACTGCTTGTAATAGCAACCGATCGCTTGGTAAGCTGCTCTGGTTGCTATTACAAGAAAGCCAACCATCAGCTGTAAAAAAACGGTGCTGCGCTGATGCCTCCAGCTGCTGGAATCATCCTGGTATAACCAGCAAAAGTCCAGCCACTTACTGGCACGTCGCAGGATGGGAAGTGGTTAAAGCGACACTCCAGTCCCCCCACCCAAAATTCTAAGTCAGCAGCTACAAATACTGTAGCTGTAGCTGCTGACTTTAAATATTAGGACATCCAGGGATCCCACGATGTCGGCACCCCAGCCGATTTTTTCACCGGCTCTCGGGTGCTGCCGCAGCCATTTCTTGCAAGGGAAACTGGCAGTGAAGCCTTGTGACTTTGCAGCCTCTTCCCTACTGTGCATGTGCGAAGTGCGTGCTTTGTGAATGGCCTGGCGACGGGGGAAGGAATGTGTGTGAACTTCTGGGGGACCTCGCCGTGAAGTCCCCCAGAAGTGGGAGTGGTTATCTGTCAAAAATAGGTATCCGCTCCCCCCTGAAAGGTGCCAAATGTGGTAGCAGAGGGGGAAAACAAGCAGAGCTTCCCCTTTTGGGTGGAGCGCCACTTTAAGCTTTGACAATAAAACTTGGAAGCGGGTTTCTATGCAGAATTGCTCCACGCTCCATTTTTAGTACATTACCCCTTTGCGTCCAATGGCGGAAGCTAATCCTCCAGTATGTATGAAGTTTTAGCACAGAGGGGCGCACAGGCTGCTACGTGCAGAAGTGGCGTTTAGCGCAGCCGATATTCGTACTCATTCATGTTTCCTCCATCTTTCCTGAGGGTGCAATCATTTCTGATCTTCGTGCTCACAGAAATCCAAAGAGTAGGGTCCACGCTGACCAAACTTTATTAACACAAGTCTGTGTACAAAGCAGACAGGTATCAGGATATGGAGCGATGGCGCGTTTCGCACACAAAGTGCTCAGGTCTGATGTTGATGTCTATGGTGGGTACAATGCAATCAATGTGATTGGGATTAGGAGGTTAGGTCCCTAAATGACACAACACACTAATAGATGCAGGTGTATGCACATTGTGATATGAAATCCTATAATGAGTCTGCTCTTGTCACCCAAGGATCAATGCCCCTGCCTGTGTGCCCTCCTCTACCATTCCCTATCACAGCTGTGCATGCACCCCGTGCCTTCTTACCTCCCGCAGATGATGAATTGCTGCAGCCCATGCTGGATATCCAATGCACAGGATAGAGAAGCGCTGTGTATAGCTGTGTATAGCGGGGCCGGTGGTGTAGCGCTGTACGGCGGGTCAGAGGAGTTCTGTGTATATGAATAGAGTACGATAAGAAGAGCGGAGCACTACAGCGGCAGCATACTATATAAGTGGCACAGAGGGGCCGACCAATCACAGCTCGGGGACTCCGCCTTCTGTCAAGCCTATTGGTCCCTTTCCTAGAGCGGGAAGGATTGGGAAGAGCGCAGCTCTGGTTATTTCAAGTAATAGGCAGTCACTGTCACTAGATTTCAAAAGGGATTAAAGGGAAGGGACATGCCCGGCAGCCCATAGATATTCGAGAGAAAAAAGGTGGAAACCCTTCACATTTATTTTGTTAAAGCACTCTCTATGAGAAACAATTGCCTTTTTATACTTATATACTGTAATACACTTGTTGTCAGCTACTGCTAATCTAACAGCAGCCTCCTTATAGCCACCTCATGTCTACATGCCCATGCTGCGTGGCATTTCTCAGGGAAGTAGAACAGTAAACCGTATCTATCAGGGCTTTGCTGCTAATATAGCCAATTGAGGTGGAGGCACCATGGTGGTGTCAGGTCTGGTGGTAGTACTTGAATATGGCCTTGTACATACTGCCCCACACCAACCCTCCTCATTACTCAAGCCCAATACCATATGCATTCGCTTCTGCACGCGAGCACAGAGGGATGGGGGGGGGGGGGGGTCTTTACATTTTTCAATTACAAAAAAAAATGGTTACTTCCACCCTGGATGGAAGTGATGTCATGATGTTGCTCCAGTCCTCCTAGATCAGTGGTCTTCAAACTGCAGCCCAGGGGCCGGATGCTGCCCTTTACTTGTCTTTATCCTGCCCTTGTGGCAGTGTTCCGCTCATTGATACAAGACACTATTCCTCCCACTGACACCAACAATAGGGCACTATTCCTCCACTGACACCAACGATGGGGTACTATTTCTCCCACTGACACCAACAATAGGGCACTATTCCTCCATTGACACCAACAATAGGGCACTATTCCTCCACTGACACCAACAATAGGGCACTATTCCTCCACTGACACCAACAATGGGGTACTATTTCTCCCACTGACACCAACAATAGGGCACTATTCCTCCACTGACACCAACGATGGGGTACTATTTCTCCCACTGACACCAACAATAGGGCACTATTCCTCCACTGACACCAACGATGGGGTACTATTTCTCCCACTGACACCAACAATAGGGCACTATTCCTCCACTGACACCAACAATAGGGTACTATTCCTCCACTGATACCAACGATGGGGTACTATTTCTCCCACTGACACCAACAATAGGGTACTATTCCTCCACTGATACCAACGATGGGGTACTATTTCTCCCACTGACACCAACAATAGGGCACTATTCCTCCACTGACACCAACGAGGGGGAACTATTTCTCCCACTGACACCAACAATAGGGCACTATTCCTCCATTGACACCAACAATAGGGCACTATTCCTCCACTGACCCAACAATAGGGTACTATTCCTCCACTGATACCAACAATGGGGTACTATTTCTCCCACTGACACCAACAATAGGGCACTATTCCTCCACTGACCCAACAATAGGGTACTATTCCTCCACTGATACCAACAATGGGGTACTATTTCTCCCACTGACACCAACAATAGGGCACTATTTCTCCCACTGACACCAACAATAGGGCACTATTCCTCCACTGACACCAACAATGGGGCACTTTTTCTCCCACTGACACCAACAATAGGGCACTATTCCTCCACTGACACCAACGATGGGGTACTATTTCTCCCACTGACACCAACAATAGGGCACTATTTCTCCACTGACACCAACGATGGGGTACTATTTCTCCCACTGACACCAACAATAGGGCACTATTTCTCCACTGACACCAACGATGGGGTACTTTTTCTCCCATTGACACCAACAATAGGGCACTGTTCCTCCACTGACACCAACGATGGGGTACTATTTCTCCCACTGACACCAACAATGGGGTACTATTTCTCCCAATGACACCAACAATGGGGTACTATTTCTCCCACTGACACCAACAATGGGGTACTATTTCTCCACTGACACCAACGATGGGGTACCATTTCTCCCACTGACACCAACAATGGGGTACTATTTCTCCACTGACACCAACGATGGGGTACTATTTCTCCCACTGACACAAACTAATGGGGAACTAGTCCTCTCCACTACCAGTGATGGTCAACTATTCATCACACTGCCACAACGATGAGCCATTGGCACCGATGATGGGGTAAACCACTTGCAAGCCACAATGTGTACATACCCTGTTTCCCCAAAAATAAGACCTACCCTGAAAATAAGACCTAGCGTTATTTTCCAGGAGGGCTGCAATATAAGCCCTACCCCGAAAATAAGCCCTAGTTAAAAAAGCTGGTAAAATCCTATAATCCACTCTATTAGAGTAGTATATAATGTATTGTGTGTTTCTGTAATATAATTGGAGAGAAGAGAGCTCCGGTGGGTAACAGAAGTGCAGAGCGGCGCTATAAAAAATGTATTTGGCACAATTATATTACAGAAACGCACACATTGTACATTATATAATACTGTAATAGAGTGGATTATAGGATTCTACAAGCATTTTAACTCAGTTCACACTGGGGATTCCTGTCAGGCAGGGAGGGAGAGAAGATTACATGGTAAGACCTACCTCGAAAATAAGCCCTACTGTGTCTTTTGTTGGCATAATTAATATAAGACCCGGGCTTATTTTCGGGGGAAACACGGTATGTATTGCGGTTGGCAAGTGGTTAAAACGGTTCTTTAATCTTGAAACAAAAAATTCAGTCAGCTACAAACACTGAAGCTGCTGACTTTTAATAATAGGACACTTACCTGTCCTGGGATCCAAAGCTGTCCTCTTCCAAGCCACCTTTGGGTCCAGGCGCTGGAATGTTTATTTTAGGAAGCTGGCTGTGATTGCTTTATGCTTCACATCTGGCCTCCCACTGCGCATGCACGATCAGCGCTGTGCTTTGTGAATGGTCTCTCAGCTTTGTAGGACCTGTGACGTGTCCCAGAAGGCTGTCGGGGGGAAGATGGGAGGGGGGCTAACTGTAAAAAACAGGTACCCACCCCCACTCAAGTGCCAAAACTTAAAAAGAAGGAGGGAGGAGGCAGACAAGCGGAACTTCCCTTTTTGGGTGAAGTTAGGCTTTAACATACTATGTTGCAGCACACCGTTACAATGTAAGTGACAGAAAATTCAAATGTCTATTTAAGTACATATTTAATGCAAAAATATACCTTCTATTGCTTTCAGGGCTGGTTCACACCAGACGCTGTACTGCAGGGCAACAGCGGGTGTGCGTGCGATCCACCTGAGATTAGCGCAGTGATGATGTGCTGAGCTCAGTGGATCGCACTGTTTTTTTTTTTTAACATACTTTATTGACTATGTGAGACAGTGGATTGCCTTGCACTGTGGTGCACTGAAAAAGAAACTACTGCATGCAATATTTTTTTTCCCATGTAGGAAACAAGGCATCTTGCTTTGTCCATACAGTGGTGGAATAGCCTCCCAACCATAGGGGTGCGCATAGAGTGTGCTAGGTGTGCCTAGGCACACCCTAATCACCCTGTGTGGCACAGATTTCCCCTGTTTAAACCCCTGATATTTAACCAAAGCCCCCTATCTGATTTTCTAAGAAATAATAATAATTAAAAAAAAATTATATGCAGCGCCTGTGTACTTAATGGTACCGGTGCTAGTAAAATTTAAGGGTAGATCAGAGCGTAGTTAAACTCTGATCCAAATTGTTAAAGCGGTTGTATACCCTCTGGCCCTAATTTAACAATGCATATGGTTTTGAAGAACAAATAGTTGTAAATCGATTGAGCGCTATTGTTTTTTTTTTTTTTTTAATAATGTCAACATTTTTATTTTCTCTATAGATAATTTAACATTCTTTAGTTCCTAGTTACAAATGGGAGTTGTCACAGAGAGGTGTCAGTCTTCTTTCTGAGCGTCACATTGGACATTCCTTTACTTCTACCCAATGCAATACGCATCATTCACCCCTAGGAATTCAGGGGAGCCATGAGGTAATTGTGCCACCCAAACAACCAGCAGCTCCTTCGGGGGTAATGCTACAAGTAAAAATACAAAATAACAATAGAAATAAAACCTACTGACAACATCCACTGCTCTACTGACACCATCAGTACCGTGTTTCCCCGAAAATAAGACGTACTCCGAAAATAAGCCGTAGCGGGATTTCGACACAAGATCGAAATATAAGACACCCTTCCGAAAATAAGACGTAGCGATGGCGTGTCGAATCTCCGAAAATAAGACGTAGTGATGGGCGTGTCGTATGCGTAACGGCGCGGCGCGGAGCGGGAAACAACGCGTGATAGGCGTACGGTACTGTACTGGAGCTGAAGTGAGGAGAAGAACGTAAAGCTGTAAAGCTTCTCCCAGCACTGACTAGCAAACCCCTCTCTCACCCCACACAAACACCAGGGGATTGGGGGAAAAGCTGCTACCGTACTGAGCCCAAAGAGATCACCCCAGCTCCACTGTGCTCTACATCAGCTTTGCTGGCCTATCTTTCTGTACAGCCAGACAAGATGGGTGGATATCCGAATGGTCCAAAAATGGCGTGCAGAATACGATAATCTCAGTCTACAGGTGGACAGAGGAAATGCTAAGAAGCGCAAGTGTGGTTCAGGTAGGCAACCTTTATTTTCTGTAATAAAAATAAGACACCCCCCGAAAATAAGCCATAGTGTGATTTTTGAGGGAAAAAAAATATAAGACGGTGTCTTATTTTCGGGGAAACACGGTATATATACACATGCACACACACACACATGTTTTTGAGCTTTGACATGCACACCCTAATGCAGGGGTGCCCAACCTTTTGCAGAGCGAGGGCCACCTAAGTGACTTGGTATCCGGTCGCGGGCAGCTCACTCTATTCTATAGAGCCCACTCTACGTTTTTTTTTGTGTGGATCGGATTGGAGGTATGCGTTTGTAAATGTACACAAGTCCATTTACTTCTGCTACTCCTAAAGCCCCATACACACTATCAGTTTTTCAGCCATGACTAAGCACTGATCGAGTGCGAAACGCGTCGGCTGTCCTGTTTTCTGTGATTGCTGTGACTGTACATGTTTTTGGATTTACAATAAAGACAACTTTTTTCGTTTGAAAATCCTTGGAGTGCGGCCGTCCTTCCCTCTTTTCTTCATCATCGACACTATCAGTTTTCCTGACGGTTTTCTCTTCAGGTTTACCAAAACCATCTAATATGAGGTCAAACCTCAAGAGTTTCAATTTGTATGCAATCAGGCAGGCCCTTGCACTACATGGTTTTGGTAAACCTGAAGAGAAAACCGTCAGTAAAACTGATAGTGTGTATGGGGCTTAAGGCCGTGTACACACGGCAGAGAACCTCGACAGGCAGAACACATCGTTCCGCCCGTCGAGGTTCCCTGCCGGCCGTCGAAATCGGCGACCCGCCCGTCGGGAATGGCAACCAGCCATTCATCCAGGCGGGCCGTCGAGCAAATAGAGAGCGTGCTCTCTATTTCTGCTCGACGGGCTTCCCGACGGGAAGCTCGCCGAGAGCGTACACACGGCCGAGGTCCTCGCTGGAATGCAGCTTCCAGTGAGGTTCCTGCTGGTTTCCAGCGAGAACCTTGGTCGTGTGTACGCCGCCTAAGAGGTGAATGGACTGACCGTGTGAAAAGGGGCTATGGCTCAGTGCAGGTAACCCGCAGGTGCGCTGCTCTGCACATGCGGATCAGTTTAAAGCAGCCCGGTAACCACTGCAGAACAGATATGCCCAAATATACTGAACACTGTGATTTTAGTAATAAACTTACCTTTTAATAACAGTATTCTATTCTATTCCATCCCAGAGCAGGAGGTCACGGGCCATATGTGGCCCCCGGGCCACTGGTTGGGAACCATTGCCCTAATGCAATAGGCTGCACACCTATGCTCCCAACACAATACAACCGTATCTGGTGTGAACCAGCCGTCAGTCTCCTCCAAATTCCCTTCCAAATTGTTTTTGCTGCTGTAATCTAACCTCCTGCTAGAGGGTGGCTATGCTCATTCTCCACAGTCCCACTGTGTGTAGAAACATAGCCATCCTCTCTTGCTCTCTCCCGAGATGGACTGTTGACTATGGACTGTGAGATTTGTGAGCACATGACTGCAAATAATGTGCATTGTTTGTTCCAAACAAACAGAAGTGAGAAGGAAAGAATAGGTTTGGGTGCTCACAGAGAATCGTTCAAGAATGGTTCAAGGCAGTGGAAAAACACAGTAAGAAATTTCAGGAAAAACATTACAGGGCCATTAAGTAGTGGATTTGTATGGATTATTTTTGCAGTATTAGGAGGTCTTTCTCTAGGTGAGTGGTCAGTGATCTTCAAACTGCAGTCCTTTACTTGCCTTTATCTGGCCCTTGAGGCTTCATTTCTGCCACTGACACCAAAAATAGGGCCCTATTCCTCCCACTGACTCCAACAATATGGCACTATTCCTCCCACTGACACCAACGATGGGGCACTATTAATACCACTGACACCAACTATGGGGCACTATTCCTCCCACTGATTCCAACGATGGGGCAAAATTCCTTCCACTGACACCAACTAAGGAGCACTATTAATACCACTGACACCAACTATGGGGCACTATTCCTCCCACTTATACCAACGATGGGGCAAAATTCCTCCCACTGACATCAACGGTGGGGCACTATTAATACCACTGACACCAACTATGGGGCACTATTCCTCCCACTGATCCCAACGATGGGGCAAAATTCCTTCCACTGACATCAACGGTGGGGCACTATTAATACCACTGACACCAACTATGGGGCACTATTCCTCCCACTGATACCAACGATGGGGCAAAATTCCTTCCACTGACACCAACTAAGGAGCACTATTCCTCTCACTGACACCAACTATGGGGCACTATCCCTCCCACTGACACCAACTATGGGGCACTATCCCTCCCACTGACACCAACTATGGGGCACTATCCCTCCCACTGACACCAACTATGGGGCACTATTCCTCCCACTGATAACAACTATGGGGTCAATATTCCTCCCACTGACACCAACTATAGGGCACTAATCCTCCCACTGATACCAACGATGGGGCAAATTACTTCCACTGACAACAAAAATGTAGCACTATTCCTCCCAACGACACCAACTATTTCTCACCTTAAAGTGGTTCTAAAGGCTGAAGTTTTTTTTACCTTCATGCATTCCATGCATGAAGGTAAAAACCTTCTCTGTGCAGCAGCCCACCCCAATTCTTACCTGAGCCCCATTGCGATCCAGTGATGTGCACAAGAGCCTCGGCTCTACCTCCTCATTGGCTCCCACTGCTATCAATCACAGCCAATGAGGACAGAGAGGGGTTGGGCTAAGCTTTAACTCTGTGTGTTTATGAACACAGCTGCTTGGAAGCGAGCTTGCTCTATGGGCACTCGGTAGGCAGGAGGGGCCAGGAGCGCCAATGGGAGACTCAGAGAAGAGGCTGCTCTGTGCAAAACCATTGCACAGTGCAGGTAAATATGAAATGTTCATGAGCTGAGTGTTTGCCCACCCCCCCCCCTTCCTCCGCAGTCTTCTGGGACACATCACAGGACCCAGAAGACTACAGGACCAATCACAAGGCGTAGCGCGGCTCGCATATGTGCAAAAGGAAACCTGCTGGGAAGCCGCAAGGTTTCACTTCCCGTTTCCTTTACTAGAGATGCCAGCGTCTGCAATTATGCCGATTGATGAATTGGTTCTGTGCGGAAATTGCTGGATCCATGGACAGGTAAGTGTCCTTACATTAAAAGTTAGCAGCTACAGTATTTGTAAAAACAGGGGTGAACCCCTGTTCTCATTTCTACAGTATTTGTAGCTGCTGACTTAATTTTTTTGGGGGGAGCCTGGAGTTTGGCAATAATTAATAGTAAGTCCAGGACCTAGTAAAGCTGAACCAGTAAGTATCAGAGTGGTTTACCTGGCTGTGCTGCCTGGCAGAGAAGTGAGAATCACAAGAGCCAAATAAAGTAACAATGGCAAAACTATATGTACATCTCCAATTCTTATCTACTTGGCAAGCCACTTAAAGTTTCTTAATTCATATATGTAAAACTAACTCTAGTGGTTCCAATAAAGAATCCCTATACCTCTGTTGGAATACAGTACATTGCGCATGTATTTTTGTATGACAACTGCAGATATATTCTTTAGCCAGTAGATGGCAGTGTTTATAAGTTTGTAGCTGCATCTATGACTATACTGTGCACTGTTCCTGAATAAAAGTTCATGCTTCCTGTCTGCAGTTAAGCAGCAAAGCCCATGTGGACTGTTCACTGTCTGTTATGTAGGGCTATATACAGAATTTCTAACACTCTCCCACAAAGTTACATCCTAGCATGATGTTTTCAAATTTGTCCCAGTACCAGAGATACATTTGAATGTGTGATACTTAATCCTATTGAAGAATCCCTACAATAACCGTAGTATTATTTCTTGTGAGTTGTGACCTTTAAAATGTCTTTATGTTTAATTTTCTGAGATCATTGCATGAAGTTATGAAAGAGTCTTATTGTGCACTCTGTGTTCCAGCAAACACTGGCCTGTATGTAAAAACTACAATGTCTGTTTATGGGAGAAAAATTCAAATTCAGTGGGTACGCTACAATTTTAGATAAGTCGTTCATTTGTGCAGATTTTTTTTAGGGAAGCATAATGTGGTAAGAATTTTTTTTTTTATATAGTGTATTAGTTACTATACATGTTTGTTTTTACAGTATTGCACTACTAGCTATAGATTGTTAAAGCCTTGCTGATTGTATTCCCCCATTACAGAGTTGGGAAAATTAGAAATCTCTTCTTTTGTGACATAGACAACCACAAAAACAAATGTTTAATACAAAGTTCCAGATTTATAGTGCAAGTGGTGGCATTTTATCTAGTATGATATCCGCATAAACACAGAAAGTCTAGCGATAGGTTGATTCAGTATCACTCATATACATATATTTTTTGTATAAAAAAAAAAATATTTTTGAAAATACATAAAAAATATTTAAAAATTATTTATTAATAAAATTATACCTTATACAAAAACATGTATGTTTAGCACCCTCTAGTTAGGTCGGTGCTAGGTTGAGGACTTTTTGTTGTTAGAGTAGGTAAATTTAGGCAGGCCTAGCTAGGCCTGTTTGTTTTCATTCCAGGCTGGGAGTGGCTCAGGGTAGCAGATGGTGACTCATATGCCGCATCACTTCACTGCTACCTCCCTCTTGCTTCTAGAAAGTACTAGAAGGAGATGAGGGGAAGAGAGGTGGGGCTGCCTGGGGTTTCTTAAGGAGCCTTGACCAATCCCCAACTTGGATTGGCAGGGGGCAGGCCTCCTTAAATACCTGGAATCAGCCCAGCTGGGGAGGAGTTGTCGGGTGAAGACGCTGGAGTGAGAGAGTGTGGAGGCTGTTGGGGCCCACAGGGAGCTCCCCAGTCTTGAGGGGGGTGGCCCTGGGCTGGGGCTTGGGTGCATCCAGGAGGAGTGAGGCACATGACAGAGCAAGTAAAGAATAGTAGGAGAGAACATTTCTAGAGACTCCAGGGAGGACTACTAGTCGTAGCCAGGAGGGCTGGTAAGTGAGCACATTCGGGAGGACTGTGCCTGAGAGACCTGGGAAATTGCAGTTTGAGATGAGTGCAGAACCAGGAGTGAGGAATGTGGGAAGGGCAGTGGAAAGAGGTCATTGGAGCCAGGCATGCTGGCAGGATATGAAGAGAGCTATCCGGGAGTGGTAGCTGAATGGAGGATAGCTAGCACCTGAAATATTTCTACAACACAGGGACCCGAGGTCCCTGCCCGCAAAAGGCAGTTAATTGAGGCTTGGCTGTAGCAGTGTCAGGCCTACCCATGTGATTCTAGCTAGTCTGGAGCAGCAGAACATGTGAACAGGGAAAAAATTTGTTCGAACACACAAACACCGTTAAAGTCTATGGGACAAGAACATGAAATCAAAAGTGCTAATATGCAAGTTATTTTCATAAAAAGTGTTTGGGGACCTGGGTACTGCCCCAGGGGACCTGTATCAATGCAAAAAAAAACGTTTTAAAAATTTCAGTTTTTCGGGAGCAGTGACTTTAATAATGCTTAAAGTGAAACAATAAAAGTGAAATATTCCTTTAAATTTCGTACCTGGTGGTGTCTATAGTATGCCTGTAAAGTAGCGCATGTTTACTGGGGTTACCAGTACGGGTGACCGCGCCCCCTCTGATGCAAAGGGAAACCTGCGTTGCGTCAGAGGGGGCCACCCGTACACGTCACAAGTGGTATCCAGGGGAGCCCTAGGTCTTTCACCATTCAAACAATACCCCACTTCTCATTACTACTGTCCAGTTCTGAAGAAGCACTATAATAATCAGGTATACTAAATGCATTGGATGGCTTTGTTTCCTAATTTGTGTTATGTGGTAATTTCCACTATTTCTTTATTGTGTGGAATGGTTTATGCGGCACATTCTTCAGTGAATAGTGGGTAGTGTCACACTGTGCTCACATTGAGAGGTGCTTAAAGTGTATGTAAACTCACTCTCATCCTTTCTAAACTACTGCCATAGTGGTCTATAACTATGCATGTATCCTTACCTGTAAAATCTGCCCCAGTGTTCTGTTTCAATTAAAGTCCCAATGTCTTTTCTTTCCTATTTCATGTTCCCGGGAATGGAGGCTGATGTGTCGGATGGCCACAGCCTCATATAAAGCCCCACCCAATTAGGTTTTACATTTAGAAATGTAAACTTTATATTCATGTTCTCTATCTTAACTCCGATAGAATTCAGCGAAATTTGCGATGGTTTAACTCCGATGGGGCATACACACGTTCGGAATTTCCGATGGAAAAAGTCCGTCTGACTTTTTCCATCGGAAATTCCAATCATGTGTATGGGGCTTAACCTGTCCAGGAATAACGCAATGTCGCCATCCAAAGCCGACCCATCCATTGTCTCTGGGTGCAGGTGCCACCATTCTTACTAAGGGAAACAGGAAGTGTAGTCTTGTGGCTTCAAAGCCTGTTTCTTACCACGCATGTGTCGTGTGGTGCTTTGAGAATGGTCCCGTTATCTTAAAACGGAGTTACATTTTTGCCTGGAACTCTGCTTTAGGTGCAAGGACTTTTTTTTTGGAGAAACCAAAAGCCTACTATTGCAGTGACATCAAATAGTATTATGAAAATATTAAGAGATACGAATCCACAAAACATTTTACTGACAAAAACTTTCAGAGGCAAAGGCGGTAGATCTGCATGTTCTTTAATGAATGTGTAGTCTGACCTGACATATATCATTTCATTGTAGGTATAGATTTCTGTCATTGAGGAGGTTGAAATGACCTCTGATCATAATGTACTAAGCAATTCACTGAGCTCTTTCCCTGCAAGCATAATGGATACTCTACTGCTTGCAGATAATGCAACTGTTCACGAACTTTACATATAACACATTTACTGTGCTGTATATGTAACCAACAAGTCACTCTCTGAGGTGCATACTAGACAATAGTTGTCACACATTGATTTTTTGTTGAGAAAATAGAGGCAAAACATTTTTTTATACAAGATAACTTTTTTTCTACAAAACCCCTTCATATATTTTCATTTGTATTACTATGTCTCTGCTAAAAATCCTAATGAATGCTATATTGGAATTTAATAAAGTAGTGTCATCACGAAGCATATTATAACCAATGTGTCCTACCTTTAAAGCGGAGCTCCACCCTGATTTTTTTTTTTTTTTTTTAAATCTAAAAAAAAAAAAAAAAAAATGAAATGGAAAAAAAAAAATACTCACCCTAAATAGGCTGTTGCTATGCGGAAGTCCCGAATCTGCCCTCATGATCCGCGGTGTGGTTTTCTTCCTCCTCCTCTTCTCGGTGTCTTCTTGTGAATGGGCCGCGCTGCATTCTGGGAACTGTGTGTATCCCAGAAAGCAGCCGGACCATTCACAAAGCGCCGCGTCGCTCGCACATGCGCAGTAGGAAACGGGCAGTGAAGCCGCACGGCTTCACTGCCTGTTTCCCTGACTGTGGATGGCGGTGCCGGGATCGAGGATCGGCATCGGCGGGGGCCGTCAGCGCGGGCGCCTAGGACAGGTAAGTGTCCTTATTCAAAGTCAGCAGCTACACTGTTAGTAGCTGCCGACTTTGAAAAAAAAAAAAAAAAAAAAAATGCGGGTGGAGCTCCGCTTTAAAATAATATATAGAAACAAAAAAGCAAAGATTTAGATGCAGCTATGAACCAATGTATTGTATTTTACTTATTTACATCTCTAGGTATCCTGTTATGTAAGTTATGAACAATTACCGGAAAGTACATGCAGTACCTGCCAACACCTTAAGGATATAAGGCATGGCAATAAGACATCACTGCCAACCTCAACTGGGCCACAATAATTTGTGCCTAGCTGTTGCTTTTAATTTGTTATCTAACTAGCACCAAGAATCACAACACAGTAGACAGTATAGATCTTTGTAGATCCCAGGCCACGTACACACGATCAGACCGGTCCGATGAGACTGGTCCGACGGACCGTTTTCATCGGACCACGCTGAAGTGGTCTGATGGTCTGATGTGCGTACACACCATCAGTCCAAAATCCCATCGGGACAGAACGCAGTGACGTAGAACACAACGACGTGCTGAAAAACGAAGTTCAATGCTTCCAAGCATGCGTCGACTTGATTTTGAGCATGCGCAGGTTTTTGGTCCGATGCTTTTTTGTACTAACCATCGTTTTGGTCCGACTGACAGGTGTCCATCGAACAGATTTTAAAGCAAGTTTTAAAACTTTGGCCCGACGGACAACGGTCCGATGGGCCGTACACACGATCAATTTGGTCCGATGAAACTGGTCTTCAGACCAGTTTCATCGGACCGGTCTGATTGTGTGTACGTGGCTATAGAGTACTGAAGCTAGCGGGACCACCAACTAGTATTTTCAAAAAGAGGTCAGCAATGAAAACTTTAATATGTCTCTTATGACAAGTCAACTTTATTATAGCTATTAAAATGAAACTAAAGCCCACAAACATTACTCCTCCAGCTCCTTTTGCCTTCTTGATTGGTCTGCTTAGGATGTTGTAACTCCTGTGCAGTTGCACAGGAGTTAACCAATGCTGGAGGATACTGGGATTGTACTCTGAGCTGTGCATGGTCAGCTCAGTGTACATTCTAAAGATTCTTGGATTACTTCCTAATTACGGGGAAAATTACTTAAAGGGTTTGTAAAGGTTTATTTTTAATCTTAATAGCTTCCTTTACCTTAATGCAGTGCTGTTTTCATATCCTCATTGTTCGTTTTTGCTCTCAAGTTGCTGTAATTCTTCTCTGATCTCCACACTTCCTGGTTGTCCGTTTCCTGATGACCACAGTGCTGGGAGCTTTCTCTCTGTGGTCACTAACTTCAAGGAGGTGTGATTACTGTGTGTCTAGTTTCTAGTTTCGTTTTCCTATCTATCACTGCTCTATGGCTTGGTATAGCACAGAGGCAGGAAATAACATGCAAAAACGAAACTAGATGCAAAAACTAGAAACTACAGGTACATTATATGATTTATTTTTATCTATTTTTAATTGTTTTTAAAAGGAATCAGTTAACTATTATGTCTCTATACCTTGTAAACAGTAATTTCAGCAAAAATAACATTTTCCTTTACAACTTTCTGAGATATGGTGTTTACAAGTTAAAAACTGTTTTTTTTTTTTTTGCTAGAAAATGACTTAGAACCCCCAAACATTATAAGAAAAAATCTTACACCCTAGAGAATAAAATGCAATACTTTTTGTCACACCGTATTTGCGCAGCAGTCTTAGAAGCGCACTTTTTTTAATAAAAAAAATAAGGCAACAGTAAAGTTAGCACATTTTTTTGTATTGTAAAAGATAATGTTACACCGAGTAAATTGATAACCAACATGTCAAGATCAAAGTTGCGCCCGCTCATGGAATGGCGACAGACTTGTAGCCTTAAAAAGCTCCAAAGGCGACGTTTAAAAAAATCTACAGGTTGCATGGTTTGAGTTACAGAGGAGGTCTAGGGCTAGAATTATTGTTCTTGCTCTAATGACCGCCGCGATACCTTTACATGTGTGGTTTGAACAGTTTTCTGGACGGGGAGCTTAAAAAAATAAAAATAAATCTTTTAAATTTTACCCAAAAAAAATTATTCTCACACCGTTCAAAAAAAAAAAAATGGGTCACTTTTATTCCTATTACAAGGAATGTAAACATCCTTTGTAATAGAAGAAAAAGCATGACGGGTCCTCTTAAATATGAGATCTGGGGTAAAAAAAAAATATATATATATATAATGTAATTTAAAAAAAGTCCCTTTAAGAGCATTGGTGATGAGCACGTGATGTTTTGGCCATCTTCCCTTCACTCATCTCCATGCCATTCCAGATCGCCTTGGCTGCTGCCGACGGCTTCGCAGAGACCACTTTTATCTGAAAGCGAACCGCCAGCTCTTGAAGAGGGTACCGGAGTTATGGTAGCTACCTGCTACCATAACAACGATATTCCTCTTCAAAGTAGCAAGGTATATCGACGGCAGGTGGTCCATAAGTGGTTAATAACCAAGGCATTTTTTGTAATACGACACTGCGTCACTTTAACTGATAATTGCGCGGTTGTGCGACATTGTACCCAAACACAATTTATGTCCTTTTTTTCCCCACAAATAGAGTTTTCTTTTGGTGGTATTTGATCACCTCTGCAGTCATTATTGTTTGCGCTATAAACAAAAAAGCGAAAATTTTGAAAAAAAAAAAATGTTTTACTTTTTGCTATATTAAATATCCCCCCCCCAAAAAAAAATATATAAAAAAATGTCTTCCTCAGTTTAGGCCAATATGTATTCTTCTACATGTTTTTGGTTAAAAAAATATTGCAATAAGCGTATATTGAGTGTTTTGATGGTTTGCGCAAAATGTTATAGTATCTGCAAAATAGAGGATAGATTTATGGCATTTTTATTATTATTATTTTTACTAGTAATGGCGTCATTCAGAGATTTTTTTTAGCAGGACTGCAACATTGCGGCGGACAGGTCGAACACTTTTTTTTTATCTTCTTTTGATCAGGGATTAGAGCTAAAAATAGCTGTATAAGTGACACTGGCAAGTGACACTAGTGGTGATCAAGGGGTTAAATATGTTGCCTGGGAGGTGTTTCTAACTGTGTGGAGATGGAACTGACTGGAGGAGGAGAGAGATCTCTGTTTCTAATCACTAGGAACAGTCAATCTCTCTCTACTCCCCTGTCAGAACGGGGATCTACATTGGCAGATCCCCATTCTGGCTCTCTCTGAAGAGATCACGGCCGCCAGTTACACAAATCGGCTCTGACACCGAGAACGCACCCACTGTATCTATTGCATGAACAGCTTTGGCGATTCACGCAATAGATCCAACCTGCCACAGTATAAAGATGGCGGCTGGTGGGCAAGTGGTTAAGGGCATAACTGCACTTTGCGTTTTTCACCTCCATAAGATGCGCATTGATCATGTCGTTTCATGGTGTCATTTCTAGCCCTGTACGCATAGCCTGTAGTAGAGTAAATCTTCACATTCTGGTGCCAGCAGTTTATGTTCAAACATGAGGCATGCAGCATTGCACTGCAAAGGTTATTGCATGACCTCTGTCTGTAATGTGAGAACAGAACTTCCTGTGAAGAAACTACTTTAAATATCCCACAATTCCTGGGGCTCAGTCTAGTGGTGATGCAGGTGAGCACTAAACAGTAATTCGATATGACATAGCCACAAATAGGCAGAGCAATTATCATAACAAATTACCATGCTGTAAGAGATGTATTTACATCACATTATCATTCCCACATTTGTGATATAACACAGAGGAAATAGTGAGCCATCCACTAAATCATATGTGAGTGACCCTGAACAAACTGTTGCTTTTCCCTCTGTTGAATAGGGACTGGCTAGCTGCAGCGATACATGAAGATATGGGAATCGATCAGTTATGACACTACAAACTGCAGTCAAAACATGTGAGGCAAACAAACAACATAGGCAATATTACTATACTAATACCTAGTAAAAGAGAAGTATGGATGATGGATGCAGGATGCAGGATCGGTCCAAAGCAGGATCGGTCCCCCACTGCCTCTAAGACCTAGAACTGAGCAATGAAAAAAAACAATTGCTCAGTTCTTGCTCTTCAGTGAGCATTAGGGTTGCCACCTGTCCGGTTTTGACCCGGACAGTCCGGGTTTGGACATATGTGCCCGGTTTTGAAGCCGCCTGAGAGCCGGGCACATCCTGGCCCGGCCGCAACAGAGCCTAAGTGTTAGTAGTACGTGTCCGCCGCCCGCAGCAGTGCTCTCTGTTAGCCCCCAGCCGGGCTGTAAACATGTGTGCAACACTGTGCTAGCCCCTCCCCTCCGGCGCGCCTCCATCTGCATTGTGTCAATTTGTGTGCTGCAGAGTGGAAGATGGCACATGGGACACAGAGTGCTCAGCTCCTCTCTGACTGGCTGCAGAATAGACATGGAGGTGGGGTTAAAGGCGGAGCCTCAGCATTCCCTGCTGCTCTGTGAAGTATGTGACGATCTTGCTGAGAATGAGAGCTCAACTTTTAAAGTAAGTTTTTTTCTGTTATTAGCATGTCAGCACATCAAAGAGCTCTCATCCCTCCCCCTCATACACACAGTCCTCACCAATTGCCCCCACCATACATTATCTATACATACAGATCTGCCCCCCCCCCTCCATATACCATCCACAGCCATATATACAGTTCTGCCCCCCCTCCATATACCATCCACAGCCATACATACAGTTCTGCCCCCCCCTGCATATACCATCCACAGCCATACATACAGTTCTGCCCCCCCTCCATATACCATCCACAGCCATATATACAGTTCTGCCCCCCCCTCCATTTACCATCCACAGCCATACATACAGTTCTGCCCCCCCCCCTCCATATACCATCCACGGCCATATATACAGTTCTGCCCCCCCCTCCATATACCATCCACAGCCATATATACAGTTCTGCCCCCCCTCCATATACCATCCACAGCCATATATACAGTTCTGCCCCCCCCCTCCATTTACCATCCACAGCCATACATACAGTTCTGCCCCCCCCTCCATATACCACCCACAGCAAAGTAAGCATATTTTATAGGTAAAATAATTATTTTGTTTAATTTAATCATGCCCCGTGAGGCCCCTCCCACAAGTTCGCGTCGTTTTGATGCGTCGGGATATGCAAATGTGTTTTTACGGCGATCCACGAAGATACGAGCGGTCTTCGCAATCGCTTACGTCTGTTTTTTTTTTACGTACTGTTAGACCAGCTTTTTGCTGGTCTAACGGTGCGTAACCCATGTTAAGTATGGCCGTCGTTCCCGCGTCGATTTTAATTAATTTTTTTTTTTTTTTTACGTAACTCGTTCGAGAATAGAAATGTCCGTAAACGACGCTACTCAAACTACGAATGACGTAACGACGTGATTTCGCGCAATGCACGGCGGGAAATTTGCGAACGGAGCATGCGCAGTTGGATCGCCACGGGAACGCGCCTATTTTAAATCCTTCACGCCCCCTACTCGTCTATATGGATTGCGACGGGAGAAATACACTACGCCGCCGTCGTTTACTGGACAAAATCTACCTGGATTCCACGTAGAGCCAGGTAAGAAACGGCGGCGTAGTGTATTTCTGATACTCTACGAGAATCTAATTCTATCTGAATCTGGGCCCATGTGTATGTGTGACCCACAGGAGAAGTAGGGCCAAAAAAGCTTTGGTCCTTCTTGTCCTTTAAAACATTTAAAAACGTGTACAATGCCTTTTTGGGGGGATAAATAGGGCCCTAATTTGGTCGTAAATGTTATTAGATATCTCCTGTTTTTTTTTTTTTTACTTATAAAAAAAAAAAAAAAACCTGGCCTAAAATAGTAGGGGGGACTTGGGGGATTATCTAATGAAATTTATTTTATAACGTAATGCAGAGAATGCATTAAATTGTCATTAAACCCAATGATTTGTGATTGGCTAAAGCACTGCGAGACCTGACCTGCATGCTTTAGCCAATCACAGCGCGCTCTGCTGTGAGAGCCATGACTGTGGCACCCTGCCTTTGGCCTATCACTCAATGTCACTCTATGTGACATTGAGTGTGTCATTATCACTAGCGCTACGTATTTTTTCTTATCACCTGTTCAATTTTCGCCACCTGCGATCGCTCCACAGAGAGCCAGAACTGGGATCTGTCAATGTAAACAGACAGATTCCCATTCTGACAGGGGAGTAGAGAAAGATCCTCTGTTCCTAGTGATCAGGAACAGCAATCTCTCTTTGCTCCCAGTCAGTCCCCCCCCCCCCCCCCCCACAGTTAGAAACACCTCCCAGGGAACACATTTAACCCCTTGATCACCCCCTTGTGTTAATCCCTTCCCTGCCAGTGACATTTACACAGTAAGCAGTGCCTTTTTATAGCACTGATCGCTTTATAAATGTCAATGGTCCCAAAAAAGTGTCCGATCTGTCTGCTGCAATGTCCCACAGAAAAAAAAAATCGCAGATCACCGGCATTACTAGTAAAAAAAATATAATGACAATAAAAATGCCATAAATCTATTCCCTATTTTGTAGACGCTCTAACTTTTGTGCAAACCAATCAATATACGCTTTTTGCGTTTTTTTTACCAAAAATATTTAGAAGAGTACATATTGGCCTAAACTGATGAAGACATTATTTTTTTTTTGGGGGGGATCTTTAGCTTTTATATCAAAATTGTTTGCCTCTTTTTGTTTATTAAAAAAAACGCTGAGATGATAAAATACCACCAAAGAAAGCTCTATTTGTGAGGAAAAAGACATACATGTTGTTGTACATCGCCGCACGACCGCACAATTGTCAGTTAAAGCGACGTAGTGCTGTATCAGAAAAAATGGTCTGGTCTTTAAGGGGAGAAATCCTTCCGGTCTTTAAGTGGTTAAAACCCATTAGGAGAAGCCTTCAAGTCTTTGCATTAGCACAGTATGGCAGATAAATCAGAGGAGAGGCTGAGCTCGCCCACTAATACAATGACACAGAGAGATAAGTGTGTCATATGTCAGCAATCAGCATAGGCATGCTGTCCTGATCCTGACTGGGAGCTCTCTGCTGACCACTAGCGGCCACAAGCTGCAGTGACGGCTCAGTACGTGTGAGTGAGCTGGAAGAAGAAGAAGAGGAGGAGGAGGGGGTGCTAATTGAATCCAGCTAAATTATTCAGTACCTGCCCTGTCTGTGGAGGACAACATGCCTGCTGTGGATAAGCTGCTGTTGGAGGAGGCTCTGTTAGACAGCCCCCAGGTAAGAGCAGCCTTATATAAGACAGACCCAGGGAGGGGGTGAATGGTGCACAGATTGCAGGGTGAGGCTTGGCTTCTGCTAGGAGCTGAGCTTTCCGGGGTGTGTTCTTGGATGGGGGGGGACACCTTCGTGTGAGAGCGGGAGGGGGGCATCCTATTATTTCCAGGGGTACCAGCACTGTACAGGTTAATGCTGGAGGAGGAGGACGAGGAGGAGGACGAGGACAGACCCGGATGCTGCTGGGAAAGTTTGCTTTGTTGTCATAGACGTGTGTTGGGAAGCAGAGTGCTGGGATCTGACACAGGGGCACACACGCCCAAACAGGCCCCCCCCCCCCCAACACACACACGGGGTGTCTCCGAACACACACACACGGGCTGCCCCCGAACACACACAAGGTTCCCCCTCGCGGACACACACATAGGGTTCCCCCTCGCGGACACACACACACACACAGGGTTCCCCCCCGCGCGCGCGCACACACACACACACAGGGTTCCCCCCCGCGCGCGCACACACACACACACAGGGTTCCCCCCCGCGCGCACACACACACACAGGGTTCCCCCCCGCGCGCACACACACACACAGGGTTCCCCCCCGCGCGCACACACACATGGTGCGCACACACACGCAGGGTGTCCACGCACACGCAGTCAGGGTGCCCCCGTGCGCGCACACACACGGGCTGCCCCCGAACACACACAAGGTTCCCCCTCGCGGACACACACACAGCGTTCCCCCTCGCGGACACACACACACGCAGGGTTCCCCCCCCGCGCGCGCACACACACACACGGTGCGCACACACACGCAGTCAGGGTGCCCCCGTGCGCGCACACACACGCAGGGTGCCCCCGTACACACACGCAGGGTGCCCCCGAACACACACACACAGGGTTCCCCCCGCACACGCACGCAGGGTGCCCCCGTACACACACGCAGGGTGCCCACGCAGTCAGGGTGCCCCCGTGCGCACACACACGCAGGGTGCCCCCGTACACACACACGCAGGGTGCCCACGCACACGCAGTCAGGGTGCCCCCGTGCGCACACACACGCAGGGTGCCCCCGTACACACACACACAAGGTTCCCCCTCGCGGACACACACAGGGTTCCCCCCCCCACGCGCACACACACACACACAGGGTGCCCCCCGCGCGCACACGCACGCAAACAGGGTGCCCCCGCGCGCACACGCACGCAAACAGGGTGCCCCCGCGCGCACACGCACGCAAACAGGGTGCCCCCGCGCACACACGCACGCAAACAGGGTGCCCCCGCGCACACACGCACGCAAACAGGGTGCCCCCGCGCACACACGCACGCAAACAGGGTGCCCCCGCGCACACACGCACGCAAACAGGGTGCACCTGCACACAGGGGCCCAGCACTGCTCCTCTGACAGCCAACACACAGGCCTACAACACACAGGATAAGCTTCAAGAGGATCAGCTCAGCCTGCTATCACAAGAGGGGGGGGGGGGTTAGATCACATCACGGAGGGGAGAAAAGCACATTACTACTGGAACCCTCATCTCCTAACAGCCATGGGTTTACATAGCAAAACATCATGTGAGATAAACTCACCAAGAGGACAGGTCTTGATGTGTTTATTTTATAATCTTTTACAAAATGCAACCTGGACATAGAGTTGCCACCTCATCCCTTTAAAAGCAAACACATATTAATTATACAGGTTCTGTGGCTGATTACAGTGGTAATTAGACTCACTTAGTGCCTTACCTGTGTAATTCATATGTGTTCAGGTTTAAAGGGATGAGGTGGCAACCTTACCTGGACAGGACAAATCCTATAAAGAGATGTAGGAAAAAATAAAATTATGTTTTACGTATTTAAAGGGACTCTGGTTTAACCCCCTCCCACCCATCAAACAGTTCTGAAGGCATGGAAGGATCACGATCAAGCGACCACATTCACAGTGGTCAGATAATCAGAAGCTGGTCCCACTGGCTTACCGACCATTAGTACGGGATGAGAACTTTGACAACTCTTGTTTGTGCTGTGAGCATGCTTTTAGCACATAAACGTTGGCCACCCAGAAATACATATGTATGTGAGAGTTAAAGGAGTTGTAAAGGCAGAAGTTTTTTTTATTTTTTTTATCTGTATGCATTAAGATTAAAAAATAACTTGTGTGTAGCAGCCTCTCCAGCACCCCCTAATTACTTACCTGAGCCCCATCTCTGTCCAGCGATGTCCACGAGTGTCTTAGCGGTCGGGATTCTCCTCCTGATTGGCTGAGACACAGCAGCAATACCATTGGCTCCCGTGGCTGTTAATCAAAGTCATTTAGCCAATCAGAAGAGAGAGGGGACAGGGCCAGGTCGGGCTCCGTGTCTGAATAGACACACGGAACTGTGATTTGGCTCGTGTGCCCCCATAGCAAGCTGCTTGCTGTGGGGGCACTCAACAGGAGGGAGTGGCCAGGAGCAGTGAAGAGAGACCCGAGAGTAGGAGGATCCAGGCTGCCCTGCGCAAAAGCAAATGCACATAGGTGATAAGTATAACATGTTTGCAAAGTCTTGTGTGTTTTTTTTTAAATAACAATCACTTTAAGCCTAGTACGCATGGGCCACATGTCGGGAGGCCTCAACCAGTTCAGTAGAAACTGACTGACATTCCCGTGTGTACAGCAGCTGGTCCAACAGAAGTTAACCGTTTGGCCGGCTTCTGTCAAATGGTCACACCTGCAAAAAGTCTGCCCACCGGATCCTGTCATATGTCATCCTCCCAGAATCACGCCCTATGGGTTGCGCTCCAGCGTGATCTGTCACCTGCCGTGACTACTGACACAGCCAATGACGGATCGCTGTACCGACATGCTGCCAGAACCATGTGATCACTGTGGCCAATCACATGATAATTGCACATAATGAATGGCTTTGATTCATGCATTCTATTGTGATGAGTGATTGGTCACATTGATCACATGATACAGACAGGGCCAATTGCGACCCATCTTTAGCCCAAGTGCGAAAAATTAGCTGCACTCCAACATCCGTCCAACTGTTTTTATTGAAAGACTGCTTGGTCTGTTATAGTCCTAGTGGCAATCTTTCAATAAAGATGTTGGTGTGCAGTATATATATATATATTATAATATTTTATTTATAAAAGGGACACGGCCGCAAGGGCCGACACAATACATACAATATCAATGGTAAGACAACAACACAATGACATCTAGTGATATATACAAACATTTCAAGCAACAGGAAACGTCATGTTGGGCACCCTGCATACCACGCAGCTGTAAGGTGATGCATATGTCCCCAGAGAATGCCCGGTCATGACCGCTGTAAGGAACTTGCGGTGGCCAAAGAGGGGGCCTCCTTCCCTGAGGAAGAATCATGTGTGTTAATTTATATCGAGGCGTTGGGGCCCATGCGCCCGGTCCCAACATTTTCTTATATTCAGAAGGACCCCCATTTTGGGAGTATAGAAAATTAGAGAGAGTTGAAGGAGAGAGACTAGAGAAGAGATAAAGAGTGGTCAGAGTATAGAGGCTGGGAAGGGGGGAGGGGGTGTTTGGTTTCCACATACTTGGATTGCCGGGGGGGGGGGGGGGGGGGAGCTTTCCTGCCATACAAACATATTGGTGTGCAGCTAATTTTAATCACTTGGTCTACATGTTCACAATTGCAAGCTGGAGCTAGCACCTGCCGTTCCTTTCTGGTAGATTGTTGTACTCGCCTGGAGCAGCGATCTGCCTCATTTCTACAGCCCATCTGTACCATGTTATTAGCTGTGGCCAATCACAGCTAATCACAATAATAAACAATGAATATTTTTTTATTTATCAAAAATGGTTGCTTATAACTGTAACATTTAGTTTTACGCAATCCTAGTATGTAAAAAAATCGTGATGACCTCCTCAGAGTAGTACAGTGGTACTATGGTAACTGTATTGCTCTGGTCACCGTATGTAAAAAAAAAAAAAAAAAAAAAAAAAGGAAAGAAAAATGTGTCCCTGATCACCGCCACCCCAGTTATGCGATAAGGCTGTACTGCACTAATGACAGTATGTAAAAAAAAATTTATTGTGAAAAAAAAACAAACGTAGTGTTACTAACTTTAAAAACGTTTTAACCTTAATGCATTGTTTGCATTAAGGTAAGAAACATTTTCAATTTCCCTGTGCCCCTCTTTCCCATGTAAAAGGGAAGAGATGGGGAGAAGTGATTAGCGCTGTGCATGGCTGCATCATTTCTCCCCTTTTTCTTTACACAGCACACGAGCAGCAGCAGGAGCCATTGGCTCTTGCTGCTGTTAATCAAATGCAGTGAGGAGGAAGTGGGGGGGTTGGGGCTAAGTCTCGCTGTGTAAGTCTATGGAACGTGGCTTCGCAGAGACACAGGTTGGGAGCATGCAGACTACACTCTCCCCATAGCCATTGGCTGACTATGGTAGTCCCAAGAAGAAGAGAAAGCAGAGATCGCTATTGGGGTCTTGAGTAGAAGAAGTTCAGGCCGCTCTGAGCAATACCACTGCACAGAGCAGGTAAGTAAAACATGTTTGTTATTTTAATAAAAAATAAATAAAAAAATTGCCTTTAGTATCACTTTAAAAAAGCTTGCCATACCTCTTACTAAATACCTTGGACTGTCCACTTTAAAAAAAAAAAAAGGGGTCATTTTGGGGATATTTGCACTATCCTGGCATTTTTGGGCCTTCAAGAAATTAGATAGGCCTTCAGTACATCAAGACTGATTGATTTTCAATATTTTTATTGATTATTTTTTTCCAAAAATAAGGTCCACAATGCAGGTGGAGCATATCAAAACCTTAAGAACAGGTATAAGAAAGAGATCGCATATTGTACCACCAATTATTTCCGACGCAAAGGGGTGCCATATAGAACAGAGTTTCAACATAAAAGAAAAAGGGTTCTCATAGAGCATACGGCAACCCCACTCAGAAACCCCCCCACTAATGCCACCACCCACCGGCATGGACCGTGAGTATACAGAACGTGCAAACACTAGTGGAAGCAACACAAATAAATTATAAAAGTGCCAAAACCTAGAAAGAAAGGGGGAGGGGGGGGGGAGAGGAAGTTAGAAGGAGGAAAACACAAAGAAAGGATCAAAAAAATAGCAAGAGGGGGAGCGGAAAGAGACAAAGCAAAAGAAGGACTGTCTGATCGCCCGCCTCCATTCCTCAGTCAGCTGGATGTTTGTAGATACTTAATCCAAGGATCCCAGACACGGTCAAACCTAGCAGTCTTGTCCTGCAAGATACTGACCAGCTTTTCGTTGAGCATGATCCATGTCAGCTTATATTTCTTAATGGCTAGATCTGTCTCTGGTTTCTTCCAAGCGGTCACATGAAGTGAATTAAGGTTTGAACATTCTTGGGGGCATCAAGGATAGGTTCGTTAAGAAGAGCCACCTTAAGGTTTTTAAATGCATTCACCATTGTCACCAAATTAATCAGGGAATGAACTGTGATCCAAAACCGGCGCACCTTGGCACAGGTCCACGATATGTGGAACATCGTACAAGGTTGACCACATCCCCGAAAGCACAGGGAGGAAACCCCCCTGGTACATTTTCGAGAGGTGGTCTGGTACCAGGTACAATCTCAAAAGCACCTTATATCCTCCCTCAGCCAGGGCTGTGTTCATAATACCTTTATATGTACAAGGAGACTACTTCCATCAATCTCCTCCACTAAGTTCCTCTCCCAAGCCTGCATATAAAGTAACTTTGCAGACAGATAAACAATTTGTACAGCATTGAGATGTCCCCCCCCCAGAGACATCTAGATTCAAAAGCAGCACACATAGTAATATCAGCTGTAGAACTATAAATAACGCAAAAGTGTAGGATCTGCTGCAAATGGAAATGCTCTGTGCAGCGGTTCAAGGTGCCTCTGTCTAAGTAGGATACCAAACAGATTCCTTTATGGTCAAGAAAATTGCTTTCTATACAGGCCCTTATCAATCCACCACTGGACATCTCATAGACATAGACCGGGTGTGGACAATGGGTTGTGGAACAGAGGGGCCACCGGAGTGTGTGAGGACCGCAGAGGCACAGACCTACAGGACGAATTTCAGAGCTGCATAGAGTGTGATAAAGAAGGGCACAGGATCGACGGACCCTGAGGAAAGACTGATTGATTTTCACATATACAGTGGGTATAGAAAAGAATCAACCCCTTTAACCACTTAAGACCCGGACCTTTAGTCGGCTAAAGGACCCGGCCAGGTTTTGCGATTTGGCACTGCGTCGTTTTAACAGACAATTGTGCGGTCGTGCGACGTAGCTCCCAAACAAAATTGGCGTCCACAAATAGAGCTTTCTTTTGGTGGTATTTGATCACCTCCTGCGGTTTTTATTTTTGCGCTATAAACAAAAATAGAGCGACGATTTTGAAAAAAATGCAATATTTTTTACTTTTTGCTATAGTAAATATTCCCCAAAAATATATAAAAAAATATATTTTTTCCTCAGTTTAGTCCGATACGTATTCTTCTACCTATTTTTGGTAAAAAAAATCGCAATAAGCGTTTATCAGTTGGGTTGCGC
This sequence comes from Rana kukunoris, assembly GCA_029574335.1. Taxonomy (NCBI): domain Eukaryota; kingdom Metazoa; phylum Chordata; class Amphibia; order Anura; family Ranidae; genus Rana; species Rana kukunoris. Next base: position 242,564,010 of record CM056051.1, read on the forward strand.
AAAATTTATAGCGTTTACAAAATAGGGGATAGTTTTATTGCATTTTTATTTTTTTACTGCTAATGGCGGCGATCAGCTTTTTTTTTTTTTTTTCGTGACTGCGACATTATGGCGGACACAATTTTGACACATTGTTGACACATTTTTGGGACAATTGTCATTTTCACAGCAAAAAATTCATTTAAAATGCATTGTTTATTGTGAAAATGACATTTGCAGTTTTGGAGTTAACCACAAGGGGGCGCTGAAGGGGTTATGTTTGACCTAATGTGTGTTTACAACTGTAGGGAGGTGTGCAAAAATACGAAGAGAAGTTGGACAGCCGCACTCCAAAAATGTTCTTTTAATTAAAATCGATCACAAAAATACATTTTTGGAGTGCGGCTGTCCAACTTCTCTTCGTATTTTTCCATCACCATTGCATTGCCAGCACCCATGGTTTGGTTTCAGTGAGGAGGTTCTTATGGCCCATACACATGATCCGAATATCGGCCAAAGGATCGTACGTCTTTTTTCGCTTAATAATCGCAAGTAAAATAAAATAGGTTATTAAACTCATGAAAATTCTTGTACGACAGAAAAAAAAGATCGGAAGTGATGTCGCATGTTGTAATGTATTTGTATTGTATTGTCGGACGACGGCTGTACTGACTAAACGAAAATCGTACGATCTGACATCGTACGAGGAAACTTTATATGCATGTCCGATCGAAAAATATCGGATGAACGGTCGTGATCGTCTCTCGAAAGTAGTGTACACACGATCTGAAAATCGTACGATCCATCATCGGACGATCGTTTTCGTCCGATATTCGGATCGTGTGTATGGGCCATTAGAAGACTACTGAGCGGTAATTTTTCTCTGTACGGGGATGTGGCTCTCCCTGTTCTTCAGCTCCAGGGACCGATCGCCGGACTCCAGCGGCGATCGGGTCCGCGAGTCCTGCGGTCCCAGAGCTTCGGACCGGGTCGTGGGAGCGCGCCCGCGACCCACAGCTGGGTACTAGCACAGGACGTACCTGCATGTACCCAGCCGTGCCATTCTGCCGACGTATATGTGCAGGAGGCAGTCCTTAAATGGTTAAAATAATCACATTATGTTGCTTCGCAGCCTGAAATGAAGACAGATGGTTTTTGTTTTTATGCAGCTGTATTTTTTTATTTTACAGGAGGATTATCCAGCTTTATTTACTAGTGCAACTGATAACATCCAAGTGAAAGGTTTATCACCAACAGGTCAGAAAAAAAAGTAAAAACAGAATTGCTGAGTTGGAAAAAGGATTACCACTTTGTGTCAGTGTTTTGTTATACCACCTTTCGCTTATATTACAGCCTTTAGGCCCCTTTTACACAGGGCGGATCAGTAATGATCCGCCTCCGTATGTCCGTAAACTCAGCGGGGATCGCTCCGCTGAGTCGGCGCATGTCCGTGTTCATCCGCTCTGCAGACGGAAGAAAAAATAGGATTTTCTTCCGTCTGCAAAATCGGATGTTTAAGAAGGCGGGTGTTCATCTGCTGACTCCCGCAATCACATAGGGACCAATGTATGTCCCTTTTTCATCCGCAAACGGATGGATGAAAAAGCGGACATATGGTCCGCACGTGTAAAAGGGGCCTAAGTCTGTTGGGATACATCTCTACTAACTTTGCATAGCTACACTTTGCAATATTTGCTCACTCTTCTTTGCAGAACTGCTCAAGTTCAGTTAGATTTGATGGTGACCGTTGGTGGACTGCAGTCTTCAAGTCATTCCACAGATTTTCAATGGGGTTTAAATCTGGGCTCTGAGTAAGAAATGCAAAGACATTCACCTTTTTCTCCTTCAACCATTATGTGGTAATTTTTGCTGTGTGCTTTGGGTCATTGTCATGTTGGAAGGTAAACCTTCTTCCCATTGACATCTTTCTGGCAGAGGGCAGCAGGTTTTCCTCAAGAATTTGATGGTATTTTGCCCCATCCATTTTTCTTCTATTCTGACAAGTTCTCTAGTCCCTGCTTCAGTGAATCGCCCTCATAACAGGATATTATCAACTCCATGCTGTATTGGATTTCCACCAGACATATCGCTTAGTGTGGAGGCCAAATAATCAAATTTTAGTCTCATCTGATGCCATTTTCCATGCGGCCCCAGAATCTTCTAAGAGCATTTTGGCAAAGCTTAGTTGTGACTGCATGTGGTCTTTCTTGAGGAGTGGCTTTTTTTCTTGCAACCCTCCCATAAAGGCCACATTTGTGGAGAATTTGTGATATTGTTGTCACATGCACACAATGACCACTCTTTGTCATCAATTCTTGCAACTGCTTCAGAGTTGCTGTAGGTCTCTTGGTAGCATCCCTATACAGTTTCCTCCTGTCTTTCATTCAGTTTGGAGCAACGTCCTGATCCACGGAGGGTCCATGTTGTACCAAATACCTCCCACTTCCTAATAATATACTTCACTGTGCTTCTAAGCCTTGATAATGCCTTTTATTTTTATTTTTGTATCCATCTCTTGACTTGTGCCTGTCCACAACTTTATCACAGAGATCTTTTGACAGTGCCTTGCCAGCCATAGACGCTCCAGGAAATCTTTTTTTCATGCAATCAAAATGACCACAGCTGATCACAGTTGAAAGTCCAAATGACTTTGTGTGCCATTGAGAGGTGATTAGCTACACATGATTGAGTTTACAAGAGGGGGTGACGCTTTTTCCAACTCAGTGATTCTGTTTTGTTTTATGACCTGTTGATGTTTGTTTTGTTTTATGACCTGTTGATGTTATATCTTTTACTTGGATGTTATAAGTTGCAATGAGTAAATAAAGCTGGAAAAACAAAACAAAAAACTGTCTTAATTTCAGGCTGCAATACAACAAAATGTGATTCTTCTTTTTTATTTTTTACCCACTGTGTATATATACTATAGTGAATCTTGCGTATTCCTGTTAAATTTCAATCTTTGCCCCTACCCCTTCCAACCGAGCCTTCCTATTGTGCAGTGAGAGATTAGAACCAATAAGGAGGCTTTTAAACGAATAACATTTCATTTTCAAATAGTGTAACGTGTGTGTGTGTGTTTATTTTTATTTTTTCAATATGTTACATTTAAATTTAAGTTAGTGAAGGATTTACTTGAGTTTTGGAGTGCATATTAGCTCAGAATTGTTAAGTTTTTAGTACAGTTTTCTAAAACATGTTCACCTTAAGGTGAACTATAAAAAGAATAGCACTATTACTTGTTTTATGAGTAATGTTCCAGTGGTTTTAAAACGTGATGAAAAACTCATTCATTTTACATATTGCCACTTTTTTTATATTTCAATCTTGTTTTTAACCAGTTGCTTACTGGCCACTTAAACCCCCTCCTGCCTGGACCAATTTTCATCGCTGATGCACTTTGAATGACAATTGCACAGTCATACAACAATGTACCCAAATTACATTTTTATAATTTGATGATCACCTCTGCAGTTTTATTTTTTTGTAAAAAAAAAATATATATATATATATATATATATATATATATATATATATATATATATATATATATAATTTTATTATTATTATAAAATTTTTTTTTTTTTTTTGTTATAACATTTTTCAAACAGGTAATTTTTCTCCTTCGATGTACGCTAATGAGGCTGCACTGGTGGGCACCAATAGGGCGGCACTGGTGGAAGGCACTGTGGACACTGGCAGGGGGTTTAGATTGGCACACAAGGCAGATGTGCCTCCTTCCTCTTTGGGACCGATGTCCCTTGCACCTAAGCCGGTGATCGGCTTTTTTCCCTCCTCACGCTGTCGGCCCTGTGCGCTTCCGCCCTGCAGTAGTATGGAGACAGGTGGGGGCCATCTTCCCCTCACTAAGCTTAATACCACAGAGATGAAAGGACTCGATTACCTCTGCCCCCCCAAAGCACCTTGTCCCCATGTTGATGGGGACAAGGGCCTCTTCCCGACAACCCTGGCAAGGGATTGTTGGGGTCTGCTGTCGGAGGGCTTATTGGAATCTGGAAGCCCCCTTTAACAAGGGGGGCCCCCAAATTCCGCCCCCCCATGTGAATGGGTATCTGGTACATTGTACCAAAAGAGTGTAAAAAAAGTAAAAATCACAAGAGACTGTTTTTGACAATTACTTTTATATATAAAAAAAGTGTCCCGCGGTGTATATCCATCTTCAATCATGCCGCCCGACGGATCCCAAAAATGGAAAAAATTTAAAAAGCTCTGCCCCGATCGGAGCCCTCACAGCGACTCCTGTCTTTTGGCTTTAATAGCTGTTATATAGGCAAGGGCGAGGACACCCGGAGACGTAACTGAGTGATACCGCCCCCTTCTGATGTCATGTTTTATCCGTTTACACTTGCCTGGTGGCCCCACCCTTGCCTATATAAGAGATGTCAAAGCGAAAAGACAGCAGTCATCGAGGCCTCCCATGGGGGTGGAGTTTTTTTTCAGATTTTCGGGTCCTTCAGCCAGCGTGATTGACTGACTGTGGATATACATCACGGGCACTTTTTTTTTTTTTTTTTATTTCTTTTTTTAATAAAGGAATTGTCAAACTGTCTCTTGTGGTGTTTTTTTTTTCTTTTTTTTTTTTACACTTTATTTTTTTGGGTGAATGTGTAGGGGTACAATTTACCCGATACTCATTCAAATGGGGGGGGGGGTGGGATCTGGGGGCTGGAAATGCATTACAGCTGCGAGCAATTTTTTATTTATATTTTCCTTTTAGAAATGTTATGGCTGCGGTATGTTCTACACATGGCACATATGTGCCACTTTACAGGCAGACTAAGGGGTCCCCCCCCCCGGCACGATATTTAAAGGAATATTTCATTTTTATTGCTTTACTTTAGGCATTATTAAAATCACTACTCCTGAAAAAACTTCAGTTTTTAATTTATTTTTTATTTTTTTTGCATTGATACAGTTTTCTAAGGCAGTAGCCAGGTCCCCATACACTTTTTATGTAAACAACTTGCATATAAAACTTTTTTCTTCCAGACATTTATAGTTTTATTAAATTTGAATTGTAGGAGGTAATAAATACCCGCATATATTTTACTTCTGGATTACTCATCTTGCATGCATTTAACCTGAAAAATAGCTCTGTTGCTAGGTGCATTTGAACTGCTGGAGGGTTTTCTTCAGTTCAGTTTGGCTGCTAACTAAAAACATTAACTGTTTGGGTTCTTTCACATGGCATTCATTTTTGTTTTGTTTTGTTTTGTTTTTTCTTAGTTCAATTCAGTCACTTTTCAAAAAATAAAATAAAATGACTGAATTTCAAATACTAAATATAGCTGGTTGCTAAGGAGGGGTGGGGAAGGCAGCCGCCGCTTCCTTAACAACTGATGAGTCATCAGCTGTCAGTGGGGGCTCCCCCAAAGCATCCACCCCCCCCATGTTGAGGGCATTGCGGCCTGGTATGGTTCGTCCCTTTTCTTCACTGCAATGCTGCATGATCGGATAAGGGTCTGATACGGATTTGGGGGGGACCACATTCAGTGGGGAACCCCACTGACAGCTGATGACTCCTTAGCAACCAGTTATATACAGCTGCGGCGACTAGTGGAAGTTCTCCTCTCCCCCTCCCTCCCTGCAATCTTCTGGGACACATCCACAGGTCCCAGAAGATTGCTCGTCCATTCGGAGCGTTCAGTGCGACTCGCGCATGCTCAGTGCGCACCCAGCTGTGAGGCGGCATACTGTCACAGCCAGGTGCCCACATGGAGAGAAGAGGGAGAGAAGTGAGGCTTTGGGTGGATGCATCGTTGGAAAGTGGGACAGGTGAGTGTATTAAAAATCAGCAGCTACACTTTTTTTTGTAGCTGCTAGACTTTAATAAACACAGAAGTGGGTGGAACTCCACTTTAAGGTGCTTGGAAACCCTTCCATATACCCAGTGAAGTGACTGGCCTCGGATAATGCAGCTTGCACCTGTTTATTTGCAGTCTTCTCTACATCAATTCGAAGTCCAGAATTTATACAGCTTCTCAAAGTTCAGAAAACATGGGGGGGAAGCTGATTTCGCACACTGCAGAGCTCAGTGAGAACAGATTGGAGGGAGTGGACACACCCCCCTCAAACGGCACACAGGAACAGAGCTGAAGCTGTCAATCAGCTGGAGGTCCCTCCCCCATCACCACTTTTCTCTTGGTGTCAGGAAAGCTTTTAAGAAGTGACAGATGCTGATAGAGGAACAAATCAGCAGACAGAAATGGCATGTAGTGCTCATAATTGAGACGAATACACACTATATGCTTTGTTCATATTTCATGTGTGAGATCTACAACCACTTTAAGATCCATCTAGTATATTGGTAATGGGATGGTGGGCACTAAAGAGCGATGGCATTTTCCTTGCTTGTGTGCCAATGGCTGAATTTGGTTAAAAATTGGGCAAGCTTGATTCTGGCATGTATGAATACCTTTTTTGTTTTGTAAGGTCTTGTCATTTATGTGCATATCCATACACTGTGTACAGTGCACACATGCACAGTATTTCATCATCGTTTGTTTTCCTCCAGGTGCTGCAGTGACATCGCCTCTTGTGGCCTAGCCTTTTTATTGTCGTATATTTCCCTCAAACATTCTGGGTACAACCTGTTTATACTGAGTTGTGGTGATATTTTGGTATTATGAGAGTTCACAGATGTGGCATAAACAAGCATGTAGCTTATAAATTCTACATAAACTCACTTTAAAAGAAGCCGCATCAAACATGGGCTTGTTATTATCAGCAATTAGATGGTTTAGATGGCATCTACTTATAATGACTCAAGGTATCTAATAAAAATCAGGAACTCCGAATATATCTGTATTTTAAACAGAAAAAAGAAACCCCTATTTTAAGAAGCCAATGGCAAAACATGTTTTTATTATGATGAAGTTAAGCATGGGTAATTAATATTTATATCTTGCATAAATATGTGTTATATTAGCTGTTGTTTTGTAAGTTTTATATACTGCTGTATAATTCGATTCTCTTTAGGGAGCTGCCACACTGCAGTAGCACTGTAGCAGGGCATTGTATCCTCCAATTTTTGTTTCATTCGCTTTCCCATAGACCAGTGGCCCACTAACAGGCCAGGATTTATGTATTACCTTGGGGAGATGCAGACTAGAATACTGCAATCACTGAGCAGCAAATTATATCACCTGTGATGTATTTCAGTTATCTTGCAAACCTGGCCTGTTAGTGGGCCCTGAGGACAGGGTTGATGACCACTACCATAGACCTGTATTTTGGTGCATTTTCTGAAAGTGCACCAAAAGTCCTGCATACTGCATCTTTGGTGCGCATTTAGAAAAAGCACCAAAAAAAGAACTCCACTCATAGAAGTCTATGGGGACATCACAATCTCCACAGCTTCCAGCCATGAAGTGCCCTGTGTTAATTGAAAACAAAAATTCAAGGCATTCCATGAATGGCGGCAGTGCCAAGGGAGTGACCCCCCCCCCCACACACACACACACACACACACACTCACTCACACTCAACTTCATGCTCTGTTTGCAGAGGAAAAGTTGCTCACGCAGGACCTGGAAGATTGTGGTGGCCCATCATGAGATGTTTTCTTACATTCTATCACGCAGGACCAATGTAACTATGCAAAGATATTTCCTGGAGTTTGCGTGAATTCTATATTCATCAGTGGTTTGTGTTTTTTCCTACTGTAGACGAGATCTCTATTGAGCGTATTTGAGGAAGATGCCGGAACACTAACCGACTATACAAATCAGCTGCTTCAAACAATGCAACGAGTCTATGGGGCACAGGTAGGCCAATGTGCAAAACAAGGAGCCAAGCTATATAAAGGGTTGTAATCTTTGGCTACTGAATGATTTACGGGTCACTACAAAGTTCCCAATCCTTTAATTTAATCATCTGATGTGGTATTCAAATGAGGATTGAATAACAAACCTATCCTGTGCAGTTTGTTTTGCACAGAGTTGCCCCGATCCTCGACTTTTGGGGTCCCTCGGCGCTCACGGCTCCTCCTGCGCATCGTATAGCCCCCTATGAGAAGCGATCTCCCCGTCATTGGATTTCATTGACCGCAACGGAAGCCAATGGTTGCGCTGCTATCAATCTATCCAATCGGGAGCCGTGAACCCTGGGCAGAGAGTGTGTCTCCGCCATGGGAAATTCCAGGGCTCAGGTGACTAAAACAGGGGGGCAACGGGGCCGGTCACTAGAAGAAGTTTTTTTCACCTTAATGGATAGGATACATTAAGGTGAAAATAAATTACAAGCATGTTATCCTAGCCTCCTCTATTGCAGTGAATTTGCATAGAGCAGCCTGGATTCTCCTCTTCCTGAGTCCCTTTTTCGCTGCTTCTGGCCACTCCTTCCTGTCAAGTGCCCCCACAGCAAGCAGCTTGCTATGGGGGCACCTGAGATGAGCTGCAGCTCTGTGTGTCCATTTAGGCACGGAGCTGCCGTTAGGCCCCACCCCCTCTCTCTCCTGGCTAATGGCTTTGACAGCTGTTGCTGTGTATCAGCCAATCGGGAGGGAGCATCTTGGAACAGCCCAGAGATTTGTGGACACACTTGCCAAAGTGTGTTTAAAATTTTTATTTTTGTATGGCTTTTTTAATTTATATTTGTACATGTGGGCAGCCATGTTTCCTCATACATGGACTGATCAGGTGTGTCTGATCGAAAGCAAGACTCATTGCAATCTCTAATGATGTCAGACACCCACAGTGCACTTTCCAGCCAAAGACCAATGCCATTGTTATCTCGGCTGCAGTTGACAGAACAATGCTATTTATGTTAGGAATGGGCTAGAATTTTTTATTTTATTAATCAACGTTACAATTTCAGCTCTTGGACCGTTGTCTTCTTTCAGACTGTCCTTTATGATATGTTCGATAGTAAAGGAGACAAAAGTATCGGAGTTAAAAGAACAAATTATTTATAGAGTGACATTTTCTTTTCAGGGAGGTTATTCCTTGTATGTTGAAATTGTGTAGGTATTTGCTGACTTTGATATTTGTGTTCTTTTCCGTAGAATGAAATGTGTCTAGCAACCCAGCAACTGTCCAGCCAACTTCTCACATATGAAAAACAGGTACAAATATTTTCCACATGACGCTGTGTGTATTTATTTGATAATGGAACAAAAATAGGTTAATGCGATTTGTACAAAGTCATTAATATGAAATAAGAGTATGAAGCTTAAAAAGCATACAATGCCAAAAATTACAATATGGCCAAAAGGTTTTAGTTGGTGGTTCTGTGATTTTTTTTTTTTTTTTTTTCGGTCTGAAAGCAAATAGTAAGGCAGCGAATCACTGTGATGTAATTTCAAGTTGGCCTTTTTTGGGGGGTTTTACTGTCGTTCTAGAAAATGCATTCGCTTTTTATTCACTTCCGTTTTTTAATCTTCAACAATCCTGTCATTCTATTTCTAATCCAGTCTGTATACTGTCATTGGCCAGAAGGATTCTTTACTAGGTAGGCAAAACTAGTCTGCGCTCTCATCTGCTCAGTTAGGCCTATGTCACTACAGTCTAGTCATACTACTAGTCATTTTTAACCGAGAGGTTAAAAATACACAAAAACACACACTCCCCCATTTCTATAGCATTTCTCTTTTGCTAGCAAAAGGTTTGTGATTTTTTGTTTTTGTACTAGTTTTCGTATCTGTCTAGTTATCGACGATTATCATTCTGGTTATTACCCGGTCTGTTCGCTGTGTGTGTCGCCACTGCCTGAGCTACATCTGCTCAGACTTTTGTTAGTTTTTCACCTACACTCTTGTTGATTTACTTTGATTGCCTCTGACTTCATCAACTGACACCAGTTTGACAAACCGTTTTGCCGTGGGAACGTCATATAGTGGAACCACCTTAAGCTTGCCATAGATGGTGCTATTTTCTTTCCTGCAACCACAGTCAGTATTGTGTTCTCCCAGCAGGGGGAGCCATCCCTAGCATAAACGGGAGGGCTATCAAACAGGAGGTCTCCAAGAACTGGAGAGATCACTGTTGATAAAAGAAGCTACATAGGTAATAATGGGCCATACTCAAATAGATAATATATACATGTAAATTTATTAGAAAAACCTCTTAAAGCACCCCCTATCCCTGACAGGGGAAGGTTGCAGTTAATCAAAGCCAAATTAGTCTCTAAATAAACAAATAGTGGCACACCAATGAACAACCAGTCCACTGTGTACGTGTTGGATACCAACACACAAAGACAAATACAAACATAAAACAAAGATAGAACGGGTGTCCGGACAGTGGTGACCGCACTGATTGGGGTTCCCAGCGGTAATGCACCGCATACAGGAAAAATAACAAATAGAATATATGGGAACAGACCCCAATGAGTGCGTCCCCGCGGGGGGTAGAAATAGCGGTGGCTAATGTCAAGGGACTAAAGCTGAAAGCAATGGCTGTAGATCCTGACAAGATCCAGTTGCTGGAGATGACGTGATGATATCACCCAAGAGGATAGGGTTAGTAGCTGATGAATCTAGTCATATATGACCAAGTCCCATATGCTGCAGGTGCTAAAAAGAACCATCAGTGATGATGTTGATCAATTGTATTGTATAGTGCCATAGAAGTCTATGTGGTTCATAGTATTTAACAGCTTTCATGTAATTAAGCAGCAGATAAAGTACAGCTAATGTCCCCCTTTAGCGAGCATGTGTCCAATGATTGCTGAATGGGAGTTCAGCTGCAGGATCGGGAAATGTTTTGCTGTCTGTGATTAGCGCAGCACAGTGACAACTTCCCGGGGGGCTCTGCACGTGGGCTGTGCTGAATGGGAGTTCAAATTGGGCGCCCCTGCACACAACAGGTGAGTTTAACCTTACCGTGTCCTCGGCAGCATTGATCAATTCAAATTCCCGTTGCTCACCGAGTTGGTCTATGACGTCCGCAGCATGCCGTGAATGGACAGCCAAAGCAGGGAAGGCTCCAAAGCGGTGATCATCAGCAATGTCGGCAAAGATTGCAAGCCGCGCCGCACATCCCCTAAGAGGAAAGTAGTTGGATTAGCTGAGTTCGTGTGCAGCTGTCGGCGTCTATGTCGGCGTTTCGTTTAAAGGGGGTAAAACCTTTTTCGGAGCTGAAGTGGTTAATAGGTGTGTTCCATAGACACGAGAAATTTGAATTGTTTGTGTGTTATCGGCTGCACAATGTGTTCGTTTATTGTGACTTTGCTGAGTATCAGATGACATATTTTATGGCTAATTACTGCAGAAAACCAGTTAATTCCAAGGGGTTCACATACTTTTTCCTGTTCAGGTTGGTGGAATGGTTGTGCTTTGCTGTTCCTGTTATTGTATTGCAAGTCTTTTCATAACAGGTCTGTTTTGTAAATTAATGGAGTTTCAGTGTGGCTTTTCTTTTTTCCCTTTTTAAAAAAAAAAATTTTTTTAAAATTTTTTTAAGGAAGAGGAATTTTATCATTTAAAGCAGAACTCTAGAATGTATATCCTTTTAAAATCTAAAATGAAAAAAAGTATATTCAGCTACTTATTCGCACCTTCTGTCCAGAGCTGTCTCCTGCAGTACTTATTTTCTGCCCCTAGATGTCAATAGCCGTCAAGGTTAAATGACAGCCTGCATCATTCAACCCACTTCCTCTGAGCCCAGGCCATCATGAGCCCTACAATACCCTGTAACTAAAAAGTGAAGGAGAAGCAGCATGCCCTTTGTCAGCTCTGCTGGTCCTTGTGTTGCTTCTTCTACTCGCACTCTAGCCCTGCAGCAGAGGCGGCTCTCTAATTAGGCAAATTAGGCGGCTGCCTTAGGCCCCGCAAAGTCAGGGGCCCCGTGTGGCCGCCTAATTTGCCCATGTCTCACCCTTTTCCGGCTATTTTCGTTCCCCCACGCGGCCGCGAGCTCCACTTGTTTTTTTTTTTTTTTTGAAAAGCCTGTGGCGTGTGAAACACACTCAAAAAACTCCACCCGGTGCAGAAAAAATGTGCACACACATAAAGAGTGTTCACAAAAAAGTGCAGACGGGTGCAACGTCAAGTGGTCCTCCTGTGCAGAAGGGACCCAAACCCTGATCCCCCGGGGCGTTAGGCTCCAGACGGGGACTGAGGTACTGTGGTCCGAGCAACCGAAGCCGACACGGACCCAACTTCCTTGGAGGGACTGCCGAAACAGAACCCTCCAAGTACTAGGTGGGACTCCCCCGAAGGGAGACCCCATAAGAGCGGGCGAACTAAGCCAGAAGGCCATGTCCACCCACTCCCAAGACGTTCAGGGCTGGCCCGAGGACCGGCACCCTACTAATTACACTGTGTACAAAACTTGCACAAACAAAAAAAGACAAAAACGTGACAAACATAGGCAATAAATTAAATAAAGTGGGGGAAAGGGATAGTGGAGAGGAGAGTGAAAAAAGTGGTCATTGTGTTCAAAAGGCCCGGCCCAGGAGGCAGGTGCTAAAAAAGCGTGTAGCTGGTGCTGTGACCGTGGTGTCGTTAAATCAAAGTGACCCTCACTCACAGTGATTCTCAGACACCCCTGGACTGCCACTCCAGGGGCACATGCACCATAGGCTTTTCCGTTCCAAATCTAACCCCCCGACCGTCCAGTGCAGCCCTCCACCCCTGCCAGAGAGAGAGCCCTTCAAGGTTTTCTTGGGAAGAAGCTGCCCCCATCTAGCAGCCTCCACCAATACTAATCCTTCCAGACTCCCTGTCAACCCAGCAGGATTTGCATGGCCCTACCCCGTCTTTCCACCAGGGCAGTTCCAGCTCCTCCTACCAGATCTCTGACAGGGACAGCACTTACACCAGCCAGCCAGAAGGCCAGACTAGAACCCGGCAAAAAGACCAGACCAGGCGCAGCCACCTATCCTCACCAGAAGCACCCTTCCAGGTGGCTCAGACGCAACCATTGGCCGGCCCCCAGTATCTGTCGGGCAGCATGGAGTAGTCCCTGCTGAAGCCACCCTTCCAGGTGCAATGACGTTATTGGATTGCATCCACCCTCCACATATAGGAGGTGCTTCAGCGCTCCGCTAACAACTGATAAGGACAGATACCACACCTGATCTTAGCCAAAAGGCCGAGCAGTGGCAGGGATGACACCACGATCAGCACAGCCGGAGTGCAATGGCCGAGCCTCGCCCTGGGAGAACCACCTTCATGATCATGGTGTCTCCCCTGCGAGCTCCACTTGTTATGGCAGAGAGAGAGCCGAGTCAGCCAACATCTCTCCCTGCAGTCCCCGGCTGCCTGGCCCTGACTCCTGACACACACATTGCAGACAGAGTGAGACGAGTGAACTGACCCCGCCCCCTCCTCCTCGTGCTGTGTGATGTTTCCTGTGTACACAGAGGAGGAGGGGGAGGAGAAGGCTCACCACGCTGCTGAGAAAAGCTGCTCGTCTGACAAAATGACACATGTCCTGATGCACAGTAAGTGAGCCTTCCAGAGGGGGAGGGGGGGGGGGTAATGCCTATGGTTTACAGTTTACTTTGAGTGATTTGGGGGGAGAGGATATGTTCTAGGGGGCACTTTATGCTGCAAGGGGGCTTGAATATGAATCCACCCCCTTAGCACATATCCCCCCCCCAAAGAGATGTGGCAAATTGCTCCAGGTGCCCATACTAATGCCCCCTTTCCAGGCAAGTTAGCAAAGTGTGGGCTCCAGGTCACAGGTCCAGGTTCACACTGAAAAACACAGGAACACGCTGTGCGTTCTGTGCAATTTCAGCCCAATTATGTCCGCACATGTCTGCAGTCTCTGACTAAGGATGAGTTCCAGCTTTTTCACACAGCCCATGTGCAGAGCCCACCAGGAAGTCAGCATTGCGCTAATCACAGGCAGTGAGACATTGTCCTGGTGCGCAGATGCAGGATCGGGAAATGTTTTGCTGTCTGTGATTAGCGCAGCACAGTGACAACTTCCCGGGGGGCTCTGCACGTGGGCTGTGCAAACATGCCTGAGCTCATCCTTCTATCTGACCATCTCCAATAGTATGTGTGCAGTCTCTGACCATCTCCAGTAGTATGTCTGCAGTCTCTGACAATCTCCTGTATCATGTATGCAGTCTCTGACCATCTCTTGTACTATGTATGCAGTCTTTGATTATATCTTGTACCATGTCTGCAGTCTCTGGCCATCTCTTGTACCATGTCATTGTCTGCAGTCCCTGACCATCTTTTGTACCATGTCTGCAGTCCCTGACCATCTCTTGTACCATGTCTGCAGTCTCTGACCATCTCTTGTACCATGTCTGCAGTCTCTGACCATCTCTTGTACCATGTCTGCAGTCTCTGACCATCTCTTGTACCATGTCTGCAGTCTCTGACCATCTCTTGTACCATGTCTGCAGTCTCTGACCATCTCTTGTACCATGTCTGCAGTCTCTGACCATCTCTTGTACCATGTCTGCAGTCTCTGACCATCTCTTGTACCATGTCTGCAGTCTCTGACCATCTCCTGTACCACATACAGGGAGTGCAGAATTATTAGGCAAGTTGTATTTTGACCACATCATCCTCTTTATGCATGTTGTCTTACTCCAAGCTGTATAGGCTCGAAAGCCTACTACCAATTAAGCATATTAGGTGATGTGCATCTCTGTAATGAGAAGGGGTGTGGTCTAATGACATCAACACCCTATATCAGGTGTGCATAATTATTAGGCAACTTCCTTTCCTTTGGCAAAATGGGTCAAAAGAAGGACTTGACAGGCTCAGAAAAGTCAAAAATAGTGAGATATCTTGCAGAGGAATGCAGCACTCTTAAAATTGCAAAGCTTCTGAAGCGTGATCATCGAACAATCAAGCGTTTCATTCAAAATAGTCAACAGGGTCGCAAGAAGCGTGTGGAAAAACCAAGGCGCAAAATAACTGCCCATCACTGGAGTGCCCAAAAGCACAAGGTGTGCAATACTCCGAGACATGGCCAAGGTAAGAAAGGCTGAAAGACGACCACCACTGAACAAGACACACAAGCTAAAACGTCAAGACTGGGCCAAGAAATATCTCAAGACTGATTTTTCTAAGGTTTTATGGACTGATGAAATGAGAGTGAGTCTTGATGGGCCAGATGGATGGGCCTGTGGCTGGATTGGTAAAGGGCAGAGAGCTCCAGTCCGACTCAGACGCCAGCAAGGTGGAGGTGGAGTACTGGTTTGGGCTGGTAT
This sequence comes from Rana kukunoris, assembly GCA_029574335.1. Classification (NCBI taxonomy): domain Eukaryota; kingdom Metazoa; phylum Chordata; class Amphibia; order Anura; family Ranidae; genus Rana; species Rana kukunoris. Next base: position 242,579,133 of record CM056051.1, read on the forward strand.
CATCAAAGATGAGCTTGTGGGGCCTTTTCGGGTTGAGGATGGAGTCAAGCTCAACTCCCAGTCCTACTGCCAGTTTCTGGAAGACCCCTTCTTCAAGCAGTGGTACAGGAAGAAGTCTGCATCCTTCAAGAAAAACATGATTTTCATGCAGGACAATGCTCCATCACACGCGTGGCCGGCAAGAAAGGGTATAAAAGAAGAAAAACTAATGACATGGCCTCCTTGTTCACCTGATCTGAACCCCATTGAGAACCTGTGGTCCATCATCAAATGTGAGATTTACAAGGAGGGAAAAGAGTACACCTCTCTGAACAGTGTCTGGGAGGCTGCGGTTGCTGCTGCACGCAATGTTGATGGTGAACAGATCAAAACACTGACAGAATCCATGGATGGCAGGCTGCATGAGTGTCCTTGCAAAGAAAGGTGGCTATATTGGTCACTGATTTGTTTTTGTTTTTGAATGTCAGAAATGTATATTTGTGAATGTTGAGATGTTATATTGGTTTCACTGGTAAAAATAAATAATTGAAATGGGTATATATTTTATTTTTTTTTGTTAAGTAATTATGCACAGTAATATATCCCCCTAAAATAGCTAAAACTAAAAACAAACTAAAAACTACTTCCAAAAATATTCAGCTTTGATATTAATGAGTTTTTTGGGTTCATTGAGAACATGGTTGTTGTTCAATAATAAAAATAATCCTCAAAAATACAACTTGCCTAATAATTCTGCACTCCCTGTATGCAGTCTCTGACCATCTCCTGTGGTATGTATGCAGTCTCTGACCATCTCCTGTGGTATGTATGCAGTCTCTGACCATCTCCTGTGGTATGACCAGAGTCCCATAGTTCATAGGATTTAAGGCTCTTTTATATATGCAATTTTTACTGTTAATTTTGAACACTTGAATTATTTTAGTTAGTGGGGCCTCATATCTAAGGTTTGCCTAAGGCCTCACCAAGCCTAGAGCCGCCTCTGCCCTGCAGTACGAGGATTGAAAGATGTCGATCCTGGATCAAATTCAGGTACTTACCTTGCTTGCCTGAGAATACATTTTAATGATGTATCAATGAATTCTGAGTTCAATTAGTTTGTGTAATTTACTGTAGAATTCAACTCTAAATAACAATAGATTTGGTCATGACGACTTGTGCCTCGGTGAGTCATGTGAAATGTGACTTTCAGTAATGAGTCAATTTTTATGTTTTAAAATGCTGTATACATAACGTCTTTATCATTCTAAGGCCTTATATTTTGGTTCTGGCCTAGTGCACATGGGTCCAATGTGGGGCGACGACATAAAGGCCGGCTGACATTGGGACCATGTGTATGGCAGCTGGTCTAGCAGAAGCCAACCGTGCATGCTGAAAAACCAGCAGCCAGCCGGATCCCAATTAGCCAATGACTGAGAGTGCTCACCAGCGTTTTTCTGGCTGGGAGGTGCCCTGTCAAAGCACAATTACACAGCAGGGGAGATCGACGTACTAACATCATTATGTTAGTACAGCAGCTGAGTTGTCAGAAAAACCTGGTGGCGTGTGGCAGGCTTATGTCGAACATATGCTGTTTATTTTCTATCTTTTGCACCAGCTGGTCATTGTAACCTAATCTGTTTCCATCATTTGTTTCTAGAATTTTGCCCTAGGAAAAGGAGATGAAGAAGTCATATCAACTTTACAATGCTTTGCAAATGTAGTAGATGAGGTTAGTTTATCTTCGTTTTTTTGTTTCCTATTTAAAATGTTTATGCAAAGTGAAACTTCCTTTTTTGCATCTCTATGCATATTAGAAACACTTAGCTTAGCAAATGTTTGAAAGTAATTGCAACTCTATTTTAACTATGAGAGTCTCTTGTAGAGATTAAGCCATTGACTGAGGATCTTCTGTACAGTGGTCCTTTTTAGAGTCGGATCACACTGGGGGGATCCGACTCCGGGGGCGGCTCTGCAAGTCGTCCTGCCAAACGACTTCTGTATAGAAGTCAATAGAGGTCGCTCTCAAAGTCGTACAGGGAGCATTTTCTAAGTCGGAGCAACTTGCATCGCTCCTATTAGAACGCTCCCATTGCATTCATCGCCCCAGTGTGAACCGGGTCTTAGGTTAAAGGATCACTAAAGAAACATTTTTTTTTTTAGCTAAATAGCTTCCTTTACCTTACTGCAGTACTGGTTTCATGTCCTTATTGTTCGTTTTTGCTTTGAAGTTGTTGTAATCCTGCTCTGATCTCCACAATTCCTGCTTGTCTGTTTCCTTATAACCACCATACTGGGAGCTTTCTCATGATGGTTTAAGCTGTCATTACTGTGTGTCTAAAACTTCCCAGAACCAATCAGATTCATTTTAAAAACCAAACACTGCCCTGGATTTGTTTGTTTTTGTTCTGTGTGTCTATTTCTACTTTGCAGAAACATGAAGCCAGTTCAAAAGTGAAACTAACCTGCAGGCACATTATATGATTGATTTTTATCTATTTATAATCATTTTGAAAAGGAATCGGTTAACTTTTATGTCTCTATACCCTATAAACAGTCATTAAAGCAAAAAAAAATGTTTTCCTTTAGTGACCCTTTAAGACCCTGCTAAGAGCAATTGGGTATCAATAGTAAACAACTAGAGATCAGTTTTCAGATAATCGGTGTACAGCTACTACTTATGTCTGTTTTCTGATTGGCTACTGTGTGCTGCTGGACACCACTAACAATTTTTGAAAATGCTATCTGCTATCCCGCTATCGCGGGACCTTTTGAGTTACTGACCTGGAACAAGCACTAGGGAAACGAAGAGTAAAGTCAGAGCTCCTGATCTACATCCTGAACATACAGCATTATAGTTTTGCTCACAGCCTTAATAACATTCCTGATCTGATCATAAATGCGGGATCTTGCTGACAGACCCTGTGTAAAAACACAAGCATGCGTATGTATTTAAATGCATACAGGAGTGTCAACATGCATTTGCATTTTATACACATAAAATTTGCCTTTTTTTTTAGATTGAAGTTGCGATTTCAATTGTGCACATTTCCAATACGTGTAAATTACTGACCCCATACATTCATTTTTCAATTTGGATTTTACAGATCTAAGTGCAGTGTAATTTTACTGATTTTTATCGACCGTGTGCACGGGCCCATATAAAACCGTAGAACTGAATTCGGATCTAAGAAAAAAAAAAGTTGCCCTGATGAAAGCGCCATTTAATTTATGGCTGTGTGCACGAACCCTCAAAGTCGAGGATTTTTTATTATTTTGTGAGCTATATTCTTATTTCCTATTATCACATTAAACTATATCAGCATAATTACTACAACAAACTCTGACAGGCTTTGCTGTAAGGCTGCATTCACATCTATGCGGCAAGTAACGCCGCATTTGCGGCTTTACTTGCCGCGCTTCGATTCATTTTTTTTTTAACAAATCTCCCCATTGATGTCTATGGCCGAACGCCAATGTCGCTTGAAAAATAGGGTCCGGGACTTTTTTTCAGGCGTTCGGCGTTTCAGAGATGTGAACCATCTCTATAGACATCAATGGGATTTTTCCCCTCCAGCGGCACGAGCGTCGCGCGACAGGCGTTTTGTCGCCTAGATGTGAATGGAGCCTTAGGCTGCATTCACACCTAGGCGTATTTACGCCGTACGCTCGACGCCGTAGCAGCCTGAAATACGCTGGGGGGGCGAATTAACATTGTCGGCTATGGAGATGGTTCACATCTCCACGCCGAACGCTGGAACGCTGTACGCCTGAAGCTCTAAACAAGTTCCGGACCCTCACCTAGGCGTATTTACGCCATACGCCCGACGCCGTAGCAGCCTGAAATACGCTGGAGGGGCGAATTTACATTGTCGGCTATGGAGATGGATCACATCTCCACGCCAAATGCCGAAATGCCGTACGCCTGAAGCTCTAAACAAGTCCCGGACCCTTTTTTTTCAGGCGTCAGCAATAGTCGACAATGTAAAATCACCCCTCACCAGGCTAAAAACGATGCGATTTGTAGCGGCCAATCACAGCAAAACGCCATGTACAAGTGTGAATGCAGTGCATGTCAAAGCAAAGTAAATAAATAAACATAGACAGTGCATCCCTACAATATCCACATTTTTCCTGCATTTTTTAAATACAGAAAACTGTCTGCCAGAAATGCATTCAGCCCCTTTGGTGTGCTGAAAAAAAAATTATGGGCTCCGCAGCATCAGTCAGGCCCAGTTTTCCTTTGCTTAACTACTCAGTCAATCCCACTTTTTTTGTTTTTCCCAAAGCCTAGGCACCAATTGATTTGTAGTGCCAAGATAATAACTGGGGAGGGCCTAATAGGCTCTTTGAGTCAGAGTTTCTGACATGGTTATTTTTTTTTTTTTTTTTTTTTTATTGTCACTTATAAAACAGAACTAACAAAATGCATTCAATAGTATATTTAACAGTCCAAAATGGAGCAAAAAATAGAAGTTCATTGTTCGGGTTTGCATACACTTTCTAAGGACTGAAGTAGAAGGTGAGAGAAGCACACTTGGTATGTGTTTGTAAAGTTCATTACCAGTATATTCTTTTATAGTATACCGTCATGTTTGGTGTTTGTCGAATACATAAATCCTAGTGTGAGATACTTTGTTTAATTTCTTACCACAGTCATACATGCTCACTAGGGCCAATATGGATGTCCGCCAATAACCCTTCTGTCATGTTTGCAGTTTGGGAGGGAACCCATACAAACACTGGCAGAAAATACAGACTTCATGCAAAGGGTGATATTGGTGGGAAGGAAATCCTGGACCCAAACTCTGAGGGCTCAATTCTCTAAGTAATAACCATTGCAATTTTACCTTTTACAACTACTATTTTTTCTGCAAACATTTTGCTATAGATTGCTGAATTTAGTATTTAAGATGTTTGGTAAAGAAACAATTAGTACTGTGTTTTCCTGACCCTGTAAAACACTCATTTGGTTTAAAATAGAAATGAAAGCGTATGTATGTGTGTGTGTGATATTATATATATATATACACAGTGCAGGAAATAAGTATTTGAACACCCTGCTATTTTGCAAGTTCTCCCACTTGGAAATCATGGAGGGGTCTGAAATTGTCATCGTAGGTGCATGTCCACTGTGAGAGACATAATCAAAAAAAAAAAAATCCAGAAATCACAATGTATGATTTTTTTAACTATTTATTTGTATGATACAGCTGCAAAGTATTTGAACACCTGTCTATCAGCTATAATTCTGACCCTCAAAGACCTGTTAGTCTGCCTTTAAAATGTCCACCTCCACTCCATTTATTATCCTAAATTAGATGCACCTGTTTGAGGTCATTAGCTGCATAAAGACACCTGTCCACCCCATACAATCAGTAAGAATCCAACTACTAACATGGCCAAGACCAAAGAGCTGTCCAAAGACACTAGAGACAAAATTGTACACCTCCACAAGGCTGGAAAGGGCTACGGGGAAATTGCCAAGCAGCTTGGTGAAAAAAGGTCCACTGTTGGAGCAATCAATAGAAAATGGAAGAAGCTAAACATGACTGTCAATCTCCCTCGGACTGGGGCTCCATGCAAAATCTCACCTCGTGGGGTCTCAATCATCCTAAGAAAGGTGAGAAATCAGCCCAGGACTACACGGGAGGAGCTGGTCAATGACCTGAAAAGAGCTGGGACCACCGTTTCCAAGGTTACTGTTAGTAATACACTAAGACGTCATGGTTTGAAATTATGCATGGCACGGAAGGTTCCCCTGCTTAAACCAGCACATGTCAAGGCCCGTCTTAAGTTTGCCAATGACCATTTGGATGATCCAGAGGAGTCATGGGAGAAAGTCATGTGGTCAGATGAGACCAAAATAGTACTTTTTGGTCATAATTCTACTAACCGTGTTTGGAGGAAGAAGAATGATGAGTACCATCCCAAGAACACCATCCCTACTGTGAAGCATGGGGGTGGTAGCATCATGCTTTGGGGGTGTTTTTCTGCACATGGGACAGGGCGACTGCACTGTATTAAGGAGAGGATGACCGGGGCCATGTATTGCGAGATTTTGGGCAACAACCTCCTTCCCTCAGTTAGAGCTTTGAAGATGGGTCGAGGCTGGGTCTTCCAACATGACAATGACCCGAAGCACACAGCCAGGATAACCAAGGAGTGGCTCTGTAAGAAGCATATCAAGGTTCTGCCGTGGCCTAGCCAGTCTCCAGACCTAAACCCAATAGAGAATCTTTGGAGGGAGCTCAAACTCTGTGTTTCTCAGCGACAGCCCAGAAACCTGACTGATCTAGAGAAGATCTGTGTGGAGGAGTGGGCCAAAATCCCTCCTCCAGTGTGTGCAAACCTGGTGAAAAACTACAAGAAACGTTTGACCTCTGTAATTGCAAACAAAGGCTAAACAAATAAATAGTTAAAAAAATCATACATTGTGATTTCTGGATTTTTTTTTTGGATTATGTCTCTCACAGTGGACATGCACCTACGATAACAATTTCAGACCCCTCCATGATTTCCAAGTGGGAGAACTTGCAAAATAGCAGGGTGTTCAAATACTTATTTTCTGCACTGTATGTATATATATATATATATATATATATATATATATATATATATATATATATATATATATATATATATAATATGTGTGTGTGTGTGTGTGTTATAGATCGATATTATACGGGGCTTTAAATTTTAAGTCCTGAGCTACTAGCCAGGCCTTAAAAGTTACTCCCCACCAGTTGTCCCACCCAACCCCTATCATGCCCTGCGCCTAAACACGTCCTTGTAAATTGTCTCATTAAGTGACACTGTTAAATGTTTTCTACAGAATTAAGTTACAAAAATAAATATTTACAACAACAACTTTAACTAGGTTAACAAAGCATCAGACTTCAAAGTTCCCCTTATGTCACAATCCACAAAGTTGTCCCTTACATCAGAGTCTGCAGCATTCCTCCTAACATTATGGTCTGCAGCGTTTTTCTTTACATCAGAGCCTGCTCTCAACAGTATTGCCCTTGGTGTTGGGGTCTGCAGAGTTGCCTTCATGCCTGAATACTTTTCAGTCCTTGTGTGTGGGTAGATATGCCAACTGGCTCTACTATGGCACATCTACTTGGCACTGGAGGAGCAGGAGACTGTCCAGAGCAGGACTGAAGATCCATTATAAAGGAGATTGTATAGTGTATGACCATTTTACATGAGATTGTACAATCTGATTGGACGGTGTTTGGCCATTTGCAACCGGATTGGACAGCGTAGGAGCATTTGCAATCAGATTGGACAGTGTTTGGCCATCTGCTCTCTCTCCTCCTGTCAGCATCCTGGTATTGGTCTGCAGATGTGGAACTATAACTCCCAGCACTCTACAAGCAGGGGATAGAAGCGCAGCTCCTGCAGACACTCTGATTGGACATTATTGGTGACCTACAATTCCCAGCATGCCTTGGCACTGCTCCGCACGCAGGGTCTTCTGGGACTTTTAGTGCTCCCTCTCCCTGGCCAGTCTTGCCCTCTAGTGGAGAGGACAGCTGTAGCACATCCGCCCGGTTTCCAGTCTCCGCTCTCTTGCTCTACGCTCCCTGCCCCCCCCTGTACTCCCCCTCCTCCAGGCACACTGTTTAGGGCTCTGAGGCGACAGCCAGCGCTCATATGATACCTACACATTCAGTTCCAAAGCCTGCCCGCGGCCATATTTTTTACATGCAGCAGCCATCCATAACGAATGATATGGTAGTCGTGCTCTCTGCTCACCCTAAACGTATTTGCACTCGCCAAATTCGAGCAGGCAAGTGAAAAGTTTGAGGGCTGTGTGTGTGTGTAATTTCATTATATTCCTTTTTTTGATCACATATCTTCTGGTATGGCTTCAGCCAGCACTGCTCCGGTCGCATGTTTCACCCTGCCTACCGAGGCTTGGTCACAGGGGAACGAAACATGTCAGGAGGCGTGGCTGGAGCAGCGCTGGCTGAGGCCATACACAACCATATCCACATCTGAAGCAGTGGGTCGGTTTTGAGCGGTGTTCTATCCAACATATGTCCAGGTTTCTGAATTTGTTCCCAACTTCCACTTTCTGAATACCGGTAGGGACACCTCCAGTGACGCTCCAAGTCTATATGTGATCATAAAGAGGGGGGGGGGGTTGTTTGTTCTTAATCCAGCCTAGTAAATTTGTCTACGTTAGAAAAAGTACATTTCCTAAAACACTTTCGCTCTTCTGGGAGTGTCTAGTTACCCTGTGTTGGTCAGCTCCCCCAATTTTTCTTTTATCTTCCTATGTAAGGTTTTATGTATCCGCTAAGGGAAGAGGTAAAGGGAAAGACTATAGAGCGTTACTTGAGTTACAGCTGTATGTCTGCTGGGGCTGCTGACATTGCATCCAAGATGATGGCATCCAGCAGCAGTATCAGGGTTTTTGGATGTCTGCACAAGGGAGGCTTTTACAGGTAAATAGGCAAAAAATATGATGAATTCACATAATCTTATATATGGGAAGTTTTTTTTGTCGAAACGAATGGTCTAGTTTCTTCAGGTTCTCTTTAAACTATTCTTTTAATTGGTACAATTTTAGAAAGCAAAATTAGTTATTTATTTAAATACCTAATATGAAGTACATGTATAGGTGTGCATATGATCTCAAATGCCTTATATTGTGTATAGTTTTATGTAATATGCAAGGGCAGACAAGGTATAAACTAAAAAAATGATTTAACAGCATGTTTGGTGGTAAATGTAAAATTGCAGTTTACACCTCTACCACCAGATACTAGTTGGATATGTCAGCCTTTAAAAGAAATCAATGACTAAACGAATGACACATTTCTGTTTGTATTCTGGCAATTATATTGTTTGTGTTGGGTTGTGCAGCATATACTTTTATATGGTCAGCACCATACAAAAATAAACATGCTAACCACTTTTCAATTGGGCAATTATAATATTTTTCACACATATAAAAAATTTGTGCATATATACATATTTTTTTTTATAGAAAATGACTTTAAACCCTGATACAATTGAATATTTTCTGAAAGCAGAGGCCCTGGAGAATAAAATATGGTAGTTGTACTTTTTAATATTGCACAATATCTGTGCAACCGTTTATCGAATATGTATAATAAAAATGAATAAATAAAATGGATTTACCACAGTCCTGGCCTCCCCAGAGGAATGGGAGAGCCCAGGAACCACTGTGCGTGATATTAGTGACCAGAGTTGACACATTTTGCCAAATTTAAAAGTGATATGCGGCTCTACAGCTACCCAGATTACTTTTACGTGAAACCCAGGGTGTCTGCAGCCATGAACTTGTTTTAACGCCTTGACTACCAGGATGTTTATAAATGTAAATTGGTATACAAAGGTGTAAAATGTGAATTTCAGCTTACACCGTGTTTAGTTATAACAGTCTAAAAGTGCTAGTTGTGTTCCCAACAATTTTGCTGTTTTAATGTATTTAGTTTGCTGTAAAGGAGGTACTCCAGAAAATAAAAATGTATGGATAGCCAAAGTGTGTGTGCGTGTTTGTGTTTTTTTTTTTTTCTGTATGAAAGAGGTTAAAGAGAAGCTCTAGTCTTAACTATGGGCACCCAGCTGTAACAGCTTGTGACTTCATAGTAGGGTGCCCTCTGCGCATGCACGAGCAGACCTGTATGTGTCCCAGAAGATTGCAGGGTAGGGGGGGGGGGGACTTCCGTTTTTGATTGCCTAGACAGTCGGAGTGGGTGTAAGTACCTGTCAAAATCGTTACAAGTCCTTAAAGGGGAACTTTTGGGTGGAGCTCCGCGTTAAAAAGCTACCAGTTTTTTTTTTTTCTTGCTGTCTGTCTTGTTGGTGACATTTTCCATAACTTTCTGTTTCGGAGTGCGACAGGAAGTAAGAGCAAACCTCTACAAAGCGAAGAGAATTAACCTATTACGACAGTTATGCCTTGTACACACGATCGGTCCATCCGATGAGAACGGTCTGATGGACCGTTTTCATCGGTTAATCGATGAAGCTGACTGATGGTCCGTCGTGCCTACACACCATTGGTTAAATAACCGGTCGTGTCAGAACGCGGTGACGTAAAACACAACGACGTGCTGAAAAAAATGAAGTTCAATGCTTCCAAGCATGTGTCGAGTTGATTCTGAGCATGCGTGAATTTTTAACCAATGGTCGTGCCTACGAACGATCGTTTTTTTTGCTATCGGTTAGTAATCCATCGGTTAAATTTAAAACAAGTTTTTTTTTTAACCGATGGTTAAATAACCAATGGCGCCCACACATGATCGGTTTTGACCAATGAAAACGGTCCATCAGACCATTTTCATCGGTTTAACCGATCGTGTGTACGTCGCACTAGTTGCTACCAGAACAGGTGTCCCCATTGAAAGATTTACCCTCACTACTTCACTTTCTGAGGCTTGTCGAACTCTGTGATCGCTACCATGCTACGAGCACGGAAGTCTACTTCACAAAGGATTTACCATCGTACATGGAAGGCTTACTTCTCTATGTGTGAAGAGATGAAATGGCACCCCCGTACATACGTGATGTCCCAGATTCTGCTGTTCTTACAGCATGGAGTGGATCAGACTCTCGCATTAAGTACGGTCAATGCTCAGATTTCGGCCTTGGCTGTTAACTTTCAGCGACCATTGGCGGCGCACTCTCTGGTACGTACATTTGTGCAGGGGGTTAGACATGTAGCGCCTCCTGTACGTCCACCACTGCCTCCATGGGACTTGAATTTAGTTCTCTCGGTGCTTCAAGAGGCTCTGTTCGAGGACATTCAAAAGATTCCTTTGTTGACTCTGTCCCAGAAGGTGGTTTTTCTGGTGGCAATTACTTGTCTTGCAAGGCTCCTTACTTGGTCATCCACAAGGATAAGGTGGTGCTGCGGCCGCAGCCGTAGTTCCTTCCTAAGGTTGTTTCGGCTTTTCACATTAATGAAGACATTGTGTTGCCATTCTTATGTCCTCGGCCGAAGAACCCGAAGGAGGCCACGTTACATTCCTTGGACGTGGTGCGAGCCCTACGGGTGTACTTGTCTGCTACAGCTCCGTTTCGGAAGTTGGACTCACTGTTCATGTCGATGACTGATCCTAAGAAAGGTCTGGATCAGACAGGTGGATCAGACAGGTTGTGCTCCAGGCCTATGCCCTAAAGGGGCGGGCGCCTCCCTTTCCAGTAGGGTTGTCCCAATACCGATACTAGTATCGGTATCGATGCCGAGTATTTGCGCGAGTACTTGTACTCGCGCAAATACTCCCGATGCCTAAATAGAATACTGCATATGTGAGGGACATGGCTAGAGGGACATGGCTGAACGGACATTGCTGCATATGTGAGGGACATGGCTAGAGGGACATGGGACATTGCTGCATATGTGAGGGACATGGCTAGAGGGACATGGGACATTGCTGCATATGTGAGGGACATGGCTAGAGGGACATGGCTGAACGGACATTGCTGCATATGTGAGGGACATGGCTAGAGGGACATGGGACATTGCTGCATATGTGAGGTACATGGCTAGAGAGACATGGCTGAACGGACATTGCTGCATATGTGAGGGACATGGCTAAAGGCACATGGCTGCATATGTGAGGGACATGGCTGCATATGTGAGGGACATGGCTAGAGGGACATGTCTGAAGGGTCATGGCTGCATATGTGAGGGACATGGCTGAAGGGACATGGCTGCATATGTGAGGGACATGGCTGCATATGTGAGGGACATGGCTAGAGGGACATGGCTGCATATGTGAGGGACATGGCTGCATATGTGAGGGACATGGCTAGAGGGACATGGCTGCATATGTGAGGGACATGGCTGCATATGTGAGGGACATGGCTGCATATGTGAGGGACATGGCTGCATATGTGGGGGGGACATGGCTGCATATGTGGGGGACATGGCTGCATTTGGGGACACATGTAAAAAAAAGTATCTGTACTTGTACTCGGTCCTAAAAAAGAGGCATCGGGACAACCCTACTTTCCAGGTATGGCGCATTTGACCAGGGTGATTGGTGCCTCCTTGGCTTTCCACCATCAAGCATCTGTTTTACAGGTGTGTAAGGCAGCGACCTTGTCGTCATCCCACACCTTCTCAAAGTTTTACAAGGTGGATGTGAGTGCATCTTCAGATGCCTCCTTCGGCCGCAAGGTCTTACAGGCGGCTGTTTAAGGTTGGAGTTCCTCTGTTTGAGAAACTCCTGGTTTGTTTGGGGTGAAGTTTTGGTTTGCTGTGTTTTTCCCACCCCTCGAAATTTTTTGACACTGCTTGGGGACATCCCTAAGGTCAATTGCTGCTGTGTCTGTCCACGAACGGAAGAGAAAATAGGATTTCTGTACTCACTGTAAAATCGATTTCTGAGTTCATGGACGGACGCAGCACCCTCCCCTCCTTTGTTTGTACTGCTTGTTTACGAACTGGGGCTGCATGAGGCAGATAGAGAGGGATGCACCCGGGGGACCCGCCCCCTGGGAGGTGCTGTACTGAGAGAAGTGTTTTAACACTTGAAGTGCCTAGTCTCTCCTGGAAGGAAGGATGATAAACCCTAAGGTCAATTGCTGCTGTGCCCATCCATGAACTCGGAGAAATTGATTTTTACGGTACAAAAATCCTATTTTTTTTTTTTTTTTTTTTTTTTTTTTACCATCGGTGTCCCATTGCAGAGATTTCCTTTCACTGCCTGCCCCATAGGCAAGGCAAACAGGAAGTGAGAGAGAATCCTTGCAAGTTAAGGGAATTCCTTGAGGACCCCTAGAGCACAGTGCCCCCATTGGAAAATTCCCCCTATATTACTTTTCTGGGGAAAACCCAGAATTTGGGATTTTCTTTTACTTTCAATGATAATGGTAAACAGGACAAATAGAGAGGATGAATCTCCCTAATGGTACACAGGCAGCAATAAAAACTGACGAGCATTCTAATCCCTCTCCAATCTATCCAAAACGAACAAAAAAAGTTTTTTGCCTTTTAGTTATACTTTAACAGTGTGCCTAGCCAGTGTTTTTGTGTACGGTATGTGCTGCTTTTATAAAACCGATTGCGTTTTGTTTTCTGCTGGATTTATTACTTCTATTTTGCCCCTTGTCTGAAATTGGGGCATTGGCTTTGTGTTCATAGAAGGTATAGTACTATAGAATGGTACAATGTATTTACATCTTATTTAACAACTTAATCAAAACTATAAAGCTTTGTGGCTGCTGGTATTGCAAAACCTACTGTATATGTGAGACCTTTGTATTCTGGCAACCTCAAGCTGACTTTCAAAGCATCGCTGTCCAAGCTGAAAATCTCAGAAAAACTGTGAAATGGATAAATGAGCACCTGTGATTTTAGGATTACCATCCAGCCCAGTTAATCAATATTATAGATTAGAAAAATGCAGGCTTTGAGCATGGAGCCTGCTGTGCAATCACACCCACAGAGTACAATATTATGATCAATTCTCAATACTTAAGGTGAAAATTGCTTCCAAACTCTGCTATTAGGTGTTTTTCTTAAAGTTGAACTAAAGTCAAAGCTTTATTATGGATGTGGATAGAGTGGTGAGAGGATGGAAATCATGTGGGATGGTTGTTTTGCTCCATGGAGGATATTCACTCACCCTAAATGTTCTTATCGCCAATGAAAGTGAGGGTAAAGCCAAAATTTTGAGTTGCCACCAGAAAAGGAATAAAGTGGAAATCTTCCAACGTTGGGACACTTGGTTCTGTGACAGCTGTCTAAGAGGGGATTTCCCTGACATTGCAAAGATTATCAGGAAATGAAGAGACCTCTGTTTTACCACTTCCCATCCGGTCAATAGTGATGTGGGGTGTCAGTCCATGAGAGCAAACCCCCTGCGATTTGGCACTGCGTCGCTTTAACTGACAATGGCACGGTCGTGCGACGTGGCTCCCAAACAAAATTGGCGTCCTTTTTTTTTCCACAAATAGAGCTTTCTTTTGCTGGTATTTGATCACCTGATGCAGTTTAGTTTTTGTGCTATAAACAAAAATAGAGCGATAATTTTTTTTTTTACTTTTTGCTATAATAAATATCCCCCAAAAATATATATAAAAAAAATTTCCTCAGTTTAGGAGAATACGTATTCTTCTACATATTTTTCGTTAAAAAAAAAAAACACAATAAGCGTCTGGTTTGCGCAAAAGTTATAGCGTTTACAAAATAGGGGGTGGTTTTATGGCATTTTCATTAATGTTTTTTTTTAACTAGTAATGGCGGCGATCAGCGTGTTTTTTTTTTTTTCTGTACTGCGACATTATGGCGGACACTTCATACTGTACACTTTTGACACATTTTTGGGACCATTGGCATTTTTATAGCGATCAGTGCTATAAAAATGCATTGATTACTACAAAAATGCCACTGGCTGCTCGGCGACATGACGTATAGCTACGTGATCTCACCCAGCAGAGCCGACCTGCCGCCGGCTCACTTACTTGGTTCACTTACCTTTTTCCTTCGATTTTTTTTTTTTTTTTTTTTTTTTTTTTTTTTTTTTAGTTACAGTTAGAAGGGATGGGAAGATGGATGGAGCCAAATACAGGGCAATCTTAAAAGAAAACCTGTTATGCCCCGTACACATGATCAAAATAACGGATGGAAAAAGTCTAACTGACTTTTTCCATTGGAAATTCTGAGCCGTGTGTATGCCCATCAGAGTTTTTCGTTCGGATATTCCGAGGAATTCCATCTGAGTTTACGTAGAGAACATGTTCTCTTTTCCTCCGATGGAATTCTGATGTAAGTTTGGTCGGGCAAAAGCCTGATTGTGTGTACAGGGCATAAGTCTGCAAAAGACTTGAGACTGGGGCGGAGGTTCACCTTCCAGTGGGACGACCCTAAATATACAACCAGAGCTACAATGGAATGGTTTAAATCAAAGCATATTTATGTGTTAGAATGGCCCAGTCAAAGTCCAGACCTAAATCCAATTGAGAATCTGTGGCAAGACTTGAAAATTGCTGTTCACAGACCCTCTCCATCCAATCTGACAGAACTTGAGCTATTTTGCATAGCAGAATGGGCAAAAATGTCTCTCTAAATGTGCAAAGCTGGTACAGACATACCCAAAAAGACTTGCAGCTGTATTTGCAGCGAAAGGTAGTTCTACAGTATTGACGTCAAAATTTTCACATATTTATTTGTAAAAAAAATTGCAAACTATTTATCATTTTCGTGCCACTTTGTGTTGGTCTATCACATAAAATCCCAATAAAATACATTTAGATTAGAGGTCGACCGATATGGGTTTTTCTCTGGCCGATGCCGATATTTAGAAACCGGAGCGGCCGATGGCCGATATGTGTTGCCGATTTTTTGCGGCCGATATTTTAGGCCGATATTTTTTTTTCTCCTCATCTCAAAAAAACTAGGGTGGGGAGGAGATAATTGTTTAGGGTGGAGAGGTGGGGTGCAGCCTGTCAGTGCCACATCAGTGCAGCCCATCAGTGTCCACCACCAGTGCCACCTCATCAATGCCCACAAGTGCACCTCATCAATGCATCACCTCAGTGCCAACCAGTGCCATCACCTCAGTGCCAACCAGTGCCATCACCTCAGTGCCAACCAGTGCCATCACCTCAGTGCCAACCAGTGCCATCACCTCAGTGCCAACCAGTGCCATCACCTCAGTGCCAACCAGTGCCATCACCTCCGTGCCAACCAGTGCCATCACCTCAGTGCCATCACCTTAGTGCCAACCAGTGCCATCACCTCAGTGCCAACCAGTGCATCGCCAACCAGTGCATATCCTATGTGCCAACCACCTATGTGCCAACCACCTCAGTGCCAACCAGTGCCATCACCTCAGTGCCATCGCCATCCAGTGCACCACCTCTGTGCCAACCACCTCTGTCTGCAACAGCCAATCGGCAGCCGCCGCTTCCGACATTCTACACTGTAAAAAAAAAGTCCCCTAATGTGCTGCGCGCCCGGCCTCTGCCTACAAACCCCAGAATGCAGAGCGGGCCAGTAACATTCTGGGGTTTGTAGGCAGAAGCCGTGCGCGCAGCACGTCAGGGGATGCTTTTCTTTACGGTGTAGAATGTCGGCAGCGGCGGCCGACGATTGGCTGTTACAGGCGTCAGCAGCGGGCCCCTCCTCTCTGTTTACATCCACAGAGGAGGAGGGGCCCGCTCGCTGCTATCTGCTGACGCCTGTAACAGCCAATCGGCCGCTGCCGACAACGCTCGGTGTACCAAGATGGCCACGGCTCCGGAGCTAGGCCGAAGCCGCGGCCTTTCCTGATGCTGTGACCGCGGCGGCAATCCGCGGATTGCCGCTGCGGTCACAGCATCAGGAACGGCCACGGCCTCGGCCTAGCTCCAGATCCGTGGCACCGCTAGCGCCATGTTAAATATCGGCCTAATTTGGAGAAAAATCGGCCGATGCCGATTTCTCCAAAACTGCCGAATATCGGCCGATATATCGGCCTGCCGATATATCGGTCGACCTCTAATTTAGATGAGGGGGTAAGCAACCTTTTCCACATGAAATGGTCTATTTATAAATGTTTTTCACACAAACGCACAATTTTCAATCAAGATTTACAAAGTTAATTCTGCAAGTAAGTTGTGTTTAATTTCATGTGAAAACATTTCGAGATAGACCCTTAAGCGTCTTAGGTACAGTTAGTCAGGTTGAAATAAGGCACAAGTCCATCTTGTTCGGCCAACTATGTTCCACAAGCATTAGACAATTGGCGTACCAGTAATCTTAGTTTGTTATAATTTTTTTACACTCCTAGATGTACCACTAATGGCAAGTTAAAGTCATGAACTATATAATAGTTTACCTTGCCCTTAGTAGCAAAACTAGAAGTGTAAAAATTGATTAACTGTTGCACACATAAAACATGTTACTCCCAATGCATGCCATTTAGATCATTGGTTCAGCCCCAATGCATGCACTTCAGACCACTGGACCAGCCCCAATGCATGCAATTCAGATTGTTGGTTTAGCCACAATGCATGCACTTCAGACCACTGGACCAGCCCCAATGCATGCAATTGAGATCGTTGGTTCAGCCCCAATGCATGCCCTTTAGACCACTGAATTGGCTCCAATGCATGCCCTTTAGACCACTGAATTGGCTCCAATGCATGCCCTTTAGACCACTGAATTGGCTCCAATGCATGCCCTTTAGACCACTGGATCAGCTCCAATGCATGCCCTTTAGACCACTGGATCAGCCCCAATGCATGCCCTTTAGACCTCTGATCAGTCCCAAACCTTGTACTTTTAGAAATGCAGGGTATTGCTGTAAACTTGCATGCAAGCTCTTTCCATGAAGTACCAAATGCCAGTGGCAGGCTTTGAGTGAGGTTAGGGAGGTGGGTGGTCCAGGCTTTGTAATTAACAGCCTAGTGAACTGTTGCAGCCAATGGCAGCATGTTGTACCACAAATGGCATTGCGCATATATATATATATATATATCTCTCTCTCTATCTCTCTATCTCTCTATCTCTATCTATCTATCTATATCAAACATTTACTAAACACTTATAAACAAAGTGTTAGATTAAATTGACCCACAAGCATTATTGTGTGTTTTTGAATGAAATGAAATGCTAATGAAACCTCCAAAATGGCAGAATTTTGAAAAATAGCACAAATCACACAAAGACCTCACTCAAGTAATTGTACATTTGCAATCACCTCACCTGAAATATTCACTTTCATTCTTTTTGCAGCTAAATGTACTTCATACAGAACTGGCAAAGCAGCTGGCAGATACAATGGTCCTGCCCTTAATTCAGTTCCGTGAAAAGGACCTTACAGGTAAGGTAAATTGTAATAGATTTATGACCTTTAAAGCAGGATTTCACCCTAAAGGGGAAGTTCCATTTTTTCCACCCCCCCCTTCCATAATGTTTGCACACATTTGGGGGGGGGGGGGGGGTAGCAGGCACTTGGTTCTGAAAGGAACTCGCTCTCACTTTTGCCTAGGTGATCCAAGCAGAAGTTTTCACCCCTCTCCCCTTTTACCCACAGCCTTCTGGGACAAGTGGCCAGTCCCAGAAGCCCGCGGGTCCATTCACAAAGTGCAACGAGAAGTTGGCTGTAAAGCTGCAGAAGGCCACAGCCGGATTCCCTTTGTTATCATGCCAATGCTGGGGACCTAAAGACCAATCAAGAACTGGCCTGGGTGGGGACAATGCTGGATTCCTGGACAGGTTTTACAGAATTTGTAGCTGATGACTTTTGCATTAAAACATTTTTATACAGCCTGAGGATCCTCTTTACCAACTTAATACCTTTTTTTTTTATATATATATATATATATATATATATATATATATATATATATATATATATATATATATATAATTTTCTAAAACAAAAACAAAAAATACAAATAATGCATTTTTTCCAAGTAAGAAATGCTAATGTTACACATGACAATTATAAAGCCTAGTACACAAGGGCCAAATGTCGGCCGGTTCAACAGAAACTATCTGAGGCCGCGTACACACATCCGAGAACTAAACTCATTGTTCGAGGTTCCCGATGAGCGGTCGGAAAAGGTCGTCGAGCCAAATTTCCTCATTGAACAACGAGGAAATAGAGAACCTGCTCTCTATTTTGGCTCGACGAGCTTCCCGACGGGATGCTCGTCGAAAGTGTACACACGACCGATTTTCTCGGCAGAATATGTCTCCCAGCGAGCTTCTCGCTGGATTCTGCCGAGAAGCTCGGTCATGTGTACGGGGCCTGACACTTGGCCTGTGTGTATGGCAGCCAGTCCAACAGAAAGCTTTTGTTGAAGGCTCATGACTGAAAAAGATCTGTCTACTGGCTCCCAATTGGTGCTCTCGGCAAATGGCAAGATTGCTGACGAGTGTTCTGGCAGGAGACCGCCCCCAGCAGGGGAGATCACTGTACTAACATTGGATTGTTAGTACAGTGGCTCCGATCTGAACTGTCAGTTTATTTATTTTTTTCAACTTAGCTGGTTGAACGGAAAAAAAAATTGTGGTGTGTAACAGGCTTAAGGATTTATTAATTGAGAAAGGACCAAATAGGCCTTGCAAACTTCCAGATTAAAACTGTTGTTATAATGTAAACATCAAAGATAAAATGAAAGAATAAAAAAGCGAAATAATAGAACATTTCCAAGCAAGTATCATCCACACAAGAACGAACGGGCTGCTTTCCATACTTCATCAAAATCCGTCATTTATGTAGAAGGTCCATCCCTAGAGGGCGAGAGTGAGTCATCAGTTTGGCTGTAATGTAGCCAGACAGCACATATCTTACTAAAGCTCTCTCTTTTTCCTCTACAGGCCAATTTTCTGCCTCCATGATATCTGTCACTTTTTTGACCTAGTAATTTCTAATAGGACCACAGGCAACGCAATTATTTTTACTTTATTTTATATACAAACGCATCTAAAAGTTTGTTGAAAAAATATGTGTGGGCTCTCATTTAACCGTTATATTTTAATACTCATTTGTTTCTGGAGATCTTGACTGAATGTGTGCAACATCTCTGTGGCTGAGCTAAAGGGTAAAGTTGCTAAAGAGATATCCTTAGATCCCAAAGCCAGCAAACCCTAACCAGGTACATATTTAACTTGTATGTTGGCAAGGTCCTTCTTCCCTTTTTTTCTTTTTCTTTTATTTTTATTCATTTTTTTTTTCTTCAAAAACTGACATTTTATTAATTTTAATACAAGGCAGCTGCAGAGCAATGGGTACATAGATTGCGAGACATGGGGCACTGAAAAGTGGCATAACGGCAGAAGAACTGGTAGTTAAAAGAACTGCAAATGTAAAATTGGGTAATGAAGTAGCACTGGTATATATGCTGTGGGGGGCCCCCCCCCCCCCCCCCAAAGCTACTCATCATTAAAAAAAAATGCTGGCCCTTTAAGTGTTTGCAGGATGCCAAACACACAGGTGTATGGGAAGCATGACGTGCTGCTATCAATGGGAGGAACAAATATTAGCCCTCTAAGTGTGTGCAGGCAGCCGGACACACAACTGCTATGGGAAGCATGACGTGTTTGCAATCACGCTATTACAAACAAGATGCTCTATTGGCCTTCTTTAGAAAGTCCCCTGTGCCCTGAACTCTCCCTCTATAAGTCTATAGCATTGTTCCCTGCTGTGGGGTGTGTGTGTGTGATTGGCTGGTCCTGTGCCTTCACTTCCGGTTTCTCTAAGTCATCTCGGCTGGATGATAGGCAACTTTCTGTGAGTGAGGGGGGACATCTAATATAAAGGGGGACTCTGATGGTGACATCCGATGTAAAGGGGTACTCTGATGAGGGCACCTGATAAGGGGGCTCTGATTGGGACATCTGATGTAAGGCTTCTTCAATGCAGGCGGATCCGGTTAGCGGTGTATGTCGGCTCACCAGGAGATCTCCGCTGAGCCGGCGGATGACAGGTCCGTCTCTGCTCATTGAGCAGGGAGTAGTCTGTCGGAGCCCTGCTGATTCCTATGGGGAGATGAGACGAAAATGGACAGCATGTCTGTTTTCATCAGATCTCATCCGATCCGCCAGATGGATGGCCATACGTCAGATTTTTTAGCTGATCGGATGTCAGCGGACACATCTCTGCTGACATCCGCCTGTCCATAGAAGTCAATGAATGGCCCACTCAGATCCGTCTAAAAAATGGACCGCAGGTTTGTCGTGTGAAAGGGGCCTAAAAGGGGGCTCTGATGAGGACACCTTATGTTAAGTGGTTCTTTTCTTTTACTTGGAATGTGGATGTGATTGGCCTACTGTGACAGGCAACGTGATGAGCACAGTGAGGCTGCAATTGATGGGCACAATGTTCCCAACTCCTTCTTTCAACGCAGAAAATGGCTATATAGAGTGGAGCAGTTCTAGGATTTGGTGCCAGTGGAAAAGGATGTGACCATATAATTTGCTATATATTCAGAGGTAATTCCTCCCCCAGGATCTGCTCCAATTTTTTTCATATATGCATGTCTGGGTGGGTTTTGTTTAGGAGGATAGATAAGAATTTAATAGATCTGGGAAATTGGTTCTTTCAAATGCCATAAATGTATAAAATTTAAGGGAGATTGTGCATAGTGGCAAATTTTGTTTGTTTGAACTGCTCAATCAGAACTGCTCCAGCAATCGGTTAGAATAAAGACATTGAAAGCTGCTGCAGATATGCATTTTTTACCTTCAGCAGCTTGTTAAAGTGATACAATTATTTAAAGTGGAACTTTAGTCAGTAGTTCTGATAGATTATTTCAGGCTGGCCCCTTTTGCAGGTATAGCTATGTAAAACATTAAAAATAATTGTCTATACTGTGTCAAATCCAGCAAGGCACTGTCTCAGCCTGCTCTGCACAGCCTCAGTTGTCCTGTATTCTCGGGACAGTGTTAAAAACCAATGCGATACTAGAGGTTGATCAGCTGACGGCCTCAAAATTTACTGCTGCTGTTGAAGGGGGGGGGGGGGAAACAGGAATGATAGACTGTGCAGAGGAAGGACAGATTGCACATACAGTGCCTTGCGAAAGTATTCGGCCCCCTTGAACTTTGCGACCTTTTGCCACATTTCAGGCTTCAAATCTAAAGATATAAAACTGTAATTTTTTGTGAAGAATCAACAAGTGGGACACAATCATGAAGTGGAACGAATTTTTTTGGATAATTCAAACTTTTTTAACAAATAAAAAACTGCAAAATTGGGCGTGCAAAATTATTCAGCCCCTTTAAGTTAATACTTTGTAGCGCCACCTTTTGCTGCGATTACAGCTGTAAGTCGCTTGGGGTATGTCTCTTTCAGTTTTGCACATCGAGAGACTGATTGTTGTCCTATGGACAGAGTCTCCCACCTCAGCTGTAGATCTCTGCAGTTCATCCAGAGTGATCATGGGTCTCTTGGCTGCATCTCTGATCAGTCTTCTCCTTGTATGAGTTGAAAGTTTAGAGGGACGGCCAGGTCTTCGTAGATTTGCAGTGGTCTGATACTCCCATTTCAATATTATCGCTTGCACAGTGCTCCTTGGGATGTTTAAAGCTTGGGAAATCTTTTTGTATCCAAATCCGGCTTTAAACGTCTCCACAACAGTATCTCGGACCTGCCTGGTGTGTTCCTTGTTCTTCATGATGCTCTCTGCGCTTTAAACGGACCTCTGAGACTATCACAGTGCAGGTGCATTTATACAGAGACTTGATTACACACAGGTGGATTCTATTTATCATCATTAGTCATTTAGGTCAACATTGGATCATTCAGAGATCCTCACTGAACTTCTGGAGAGAGTTTGCTGCACTGAAAGTAAAGGGGCTGAATAATTTTGCATGCCCAATTTTTCAGTTTATTTGTTAAAAAAGTTTGAAATATCCAATAAATTTCGTTCCACTCCACGATTGTGTCCCACTTGTTGTTGTTTTATATCTTTATATTTGAAGCCTGAAATGTGGCAAAAGGTCGCAAAGTTCAAGGGGGCTGAATACTTTCGCAAGGCACTGTATTGCATGTCACAAGGACAGGAAACGACAGTTTCTTTCTCGTACATCACGGGACACAGAGCGGCATATTCATTACTATATGGGTTATATGGAGTACCTTCAGGTGTGGACACTGGCAATCTCAAACAGGAAGTCCCCTCCCTATATAACCCCCTCCCCTAGAGGGAGTCCCTCAGTTTTTTCGCCAGTGTCTTAGGTGTTGGTCACGGAATAGCTTTGCTCCACATCCTTGGGATTAAGGGCGGGCTAACCGGATCTGTCCAAGGAGCCTCAGTGCCAAAGTGGACAGTACCCGGGCCCCAAACCGTGGGGTTTTGCCTATAATGCTCCTCTTTGGAGGGCTGGACCCTGGGCCCAGGACTTGGAGTTTGTAAAAACCATAAGTTCCTGCTTGCCAGGGTGCTATATAGGTCCAGGACAGTGGGTACCTTCATAGGACCCCAGGGCCTGAAGGTCTACTACGCTACCCACGGAGATGGGAGAAGATTGGATCAGTTTGCTGGACAAACATCCTGCTGCATGGAGCAGGTAAGGGGGAGCCTGCGGGACTTGGTTCGACAGCAGGCTCTCCGGGGTAACCTAAAAGGGGGGATAGCCTAAGTATGCTCTGCATGGGCAACCTTGTTCACTATGTCTGAGAGAGACAGGATGACACCCTTTCTCCCCCATCACTAGGTTCCCCTGTCTAAAAATGTGTTGCTAGCTAAACCTGCTGTTTTCTTCCTAGGGCTAGTAAGGATCCCTAGGGGCCTTTGGAGAGTCCTACCTGGCCGGGGGTTTGAATCTGCCGCCTGTTTCTGCGTTCCTGGATCTCCAGCAGCGCGGCTCCTCCATGTTCCTCCTGTTTCCGGCATACGCGCGTGCGCGCGCACGTCTTATAGACTTTTTTCGCGCCGTTCAGACAGGAGGGCGGGGGGGGGGGGGGCGTGCCTGCGGCGTCATACAGGAGGCGCGCTTTTGTGCTGTTATAGACAGCAGGCATTGTCAGTGCTCAGTCTGAGGCTGATTTTCAGAAGGAGAGGACGCAGAGCGGCAGAACAGTGACTCCCGGTGGCGGAAGAGGGGTAGTACATGCTGGACTTTGTTCCAATGCCTTTTTTGTTAAGCCAAAAAATTCCCCTTTTTGCAGCAGGTTGGAGGCTGGCAAACTAAGTTTGGGGTCACTGTATGTTGTAAAAAGAAAATATATAATATATATTTAAAAAAAAAAAAAAGAAAAGAAGCATACGGGATCCCATCAGTTTTTGGGCATTAGTGATCTATTGTCCCCTAAACTCTGGTTTTGTACTCCTGCCCACTACAGTCTGTTGTGTGGGCGGAGTCCCTCGATTTTGTATTATGGCTTCCAAAGGTTCGGGGTCAAAGGGTACAAAAAAGACCAAAAAACAAAAGGGTTCCCTTTCTGATTCTGATGATATGCCGATACTTTCCCCGCAACTTATTAACATAAAAAGCGCCTTGGATGAGCCATTAGGGGGATCTGGTGCGGAGGCTGGCCCAGATCAGCCCAGCCCTGTGTTTATCACAGAGGAGATGCTAGCCGTATCCCTAGGGGGGCTAGAAGAGAGAATAGCAGCATTGATCGCTAGAGCTATTCCTGGTAAGAAACGGGTTAGATCCCCATCACCAAGAGGTGTATCCTCAGATGCTGAGATTCTCTCTCTGGAGGAATTGGAATCACAGGAGGATCAACTAGACCTGAACCAAGAGGGTTCAGGGATTGAGGGGTCTGCCTCGGAGGAACCATTTTCAGACTCCCAGACAGAAAGACTGTGGGTACAGTCTTTGACGGACATGGTCCGCTCGGCATTTAGTTTACCATTGCCAGAGCCTCAGGTTCTTCCGGTATCCTCTCTGGGCTCTTTGAAAGCTCCGTTAAGCAACGCAGTTTTTCCAGTCCATCCTCTTTTGGAGGAATTGATCTTTCGGGATTGGGTACGGCCGGACAGGATTTTTCTGCCACCGAAAAGATTTGCGGTCATTTACCCCATGGAGGAAAAAAAAAAAAAAAAATTCTCCAAGAGGTGGAGGCTCCCAGTAGTGGATGCAGCCATCTCATGTGTGAATAAATCACTAACTTGCCCGGTGGAAAACATACATATGTTTAAAGATCCAGTTGATAAAAGGTTAGAGACACTTTTAAAAGCATCCTTTGCTACGGCAGGAGCAGTGGTGCAGCCAGCGGTGGCTGCGATTGGTGTTTGTCAGGCGTTAAAAGACCAGACAAAGGAAATGTTAAAGGACATGCCTACCCAACAAGCAGAAGAGTTTTCTGACATTCCCAGAGCTCTGTGGTTTGTGGTAGATGCTATAAAGGATTCCATCCAGCAGGCCTCTCGTTTATCACTATTTTTGGTGCACATGAGAAGGCTCTTATGGTTGAAGAACTGGGCGGCGGAGCCCCCATGCAAAAAGCTTCTGGCAGGGTTTCCCTTCCATGGAGGACGACTCTTCGGAGAGGATCTGGATAAATATATTCAGACTATTTCAAGTGGCAAAAGTACCCCTTTTACCAGTCAAAAAGACATTCCGGGGTCCTACATTTAGAAGGCAGCTCTTTCCTGTCTCGGGGCCCTCAAATTCCAGGCAGTATCGACGGCCGCCTGCACGATCCAACGTTAACAGTAGATCGCAGGGACAGGGCCCTAGGGGTAAGAGGCCATGGTATCGCAAGCCGACAAAGACAGCCCCTAAGTCTGCCTTATGAAGGGGCGCCCCCACTCTCGCGGGTGGGGGGAAGGCTTCGTTTCTTCTCAGAAGTTTGGGAAGCCAAGATCCCCGACAAATGGGTCCGGGCATCTGTAACCACAGGCTACAGACTGGAGTCTCTAAGGTGTCCTCCGCCTCATTTTCAAGAATCAAGGCTACCAAAGGATCCAGCAAGGAAGGCCTCATTGCTGGCAGCTTTGGATCACCTGCTTTGCCAGGACGTAATAATAGAGGTGCCAGCCCAAGAGCAAGGGCTAGGTTTCTATTCCAATCTCTTTGTCATACCAAAGCCCAACGGCGATGTCAGGCCAATCTTGGACCTAAAGAGGTTAAACGGTTACCTAAGGGTTCGTTCCTTCCGGATGGAATCCATCCGGTCAGCAGCCGCCGCGCTTCAGAGGGACGATTTTCTGGCCTCCATAGACGTAAAGGATGCTTACCTTCATGTACCAATCTTTCAGTCGCATCAAAGACTTTTACGCTTCGCGGTGGGGCAGCAGGGCGCTCCCCTTCGGGCTGGCCACGGCCCCCCGGGTATTCACGAAGATCCTAGCCCCAGTTCTGGCCAATTTAAGGATCCAAGGGGTCACAGTCCTAGCATACTTGGACGACCTTTTAATCATAGATCACTCACGACCGGGTCTGCAAAAGGCAGTAAACCTCACGGTTCGGTACCTCGAAGAATTCAGCAGGGTCCTAAAACCGGGGAAAGTCAGCGTTCCAGCCTACAAAGCAGTTGGAATACCTCGGCATGAGGTTAGACACAGAACAGCAAAGAGTGGTCCTGCCCCTGGTATAGATCGAGGCTATTAAGGGATTGGTTCAGTTGGTTCTAAACAAGAAAAAACCAACTATTCGCCTGTGTATGCGATTACTAGGCAAGCTATTGGCCACGTTCGAGGCAGTACCATACGCTCAGATCCACACTCGCGTCCTACAGGCAGCCATTCTAGCAGCCTGGGGCAAGAGGGCACATGCCTTAGAGTCCCCTTTGACGCTATCATCAAGGGTCCGACAAAGCCTGGCCTGGTGGTTGAACCCCCAGAATCTTCTAAAGGGAAAAATCCTTCAGCCCTGTTGTCTGGAAGGTAGTTACCACAGACGCCAGCCTGGCAGGCTGGGGGGGGGGCGGTCTTCGAGGGGTCCTCTCGCCAGGGAACTGGGGTGAAAGCAGAGAGGCAGCTCCCCATCAATATCTGGGAGATCAGAGCTGCTCGCCTAGCCCTTCTGGCATGGACCTCCAGATTAAAGGGGTTCCCGGTGAGAATCCAGTCAGACAATGCCACGGCGGTGGCATACATAAACCACCAAGGGGGAACCAGGAGTCAGGCCGCTCAAGAGCTTGATTTTTCAGTGGGCAGAGGTTCATGTACCCTGCATTTCGGCGATATTCATTCCCGGAGTAGACAACCTGCAGGCATACTTCTTAAAGTCGCCAGAGTCGGTTGCCAGGGGAGTGGTCTCGGCATCCCCAGGTCTTTCAGACAATCTGCCAGTGGTGGGGAATGCCGGACGTAGATATAATGGCTTCCAGGTTCAACAAGAAACTAGACAGGTTCGTGTCTCGAGCGAAGGATCCTATGGCCTGCGGAACCGATGCGTTGGTTTGCTCTTGGCATCAATTCAAACTTCTATATGCATTCCCTCCGCTACAGTTACTTCCTCGCCTGTTGCGCAAGATCAGAGTGGAGCACAAGCCAGTCATTCTAGTAGCTCCGGCTTGGCCCCGGAGGACTTGGTACTCACTAGTCCTGAAGATGGCAGTGGGAGACCCTTGGACTCTTCCTCTACAACCAGACCTACTCTCACAAGGCCCGATCCTCCACCCTACATTACAGCGTCTAAATTTGACGGCCTGGAGGCTGAATCCCTGATTCTCAGGGGTAGAGGTCTGTCTAGGCAGGTAATTCCTACCCTGATTAGGGCTAGAAAGCCGGTCTCCAGGGTGATTTATTACAGGGTGTGGAGGAACTACGTAGGCTGGTGTGAATCCAAAAGATGGAATTCCCGTAAATATACTATTGACAGGGTGTTAAGTTTTCTCCAGCTAGGAGTGGATAAAGGCCTGGCACTAAGCACAATCAAGGGACAGATCTCAGCTCTGTCAGTGTGGTTTCAGAGGCCGCTGGCCACCCACTCGCTGGTAAAGACCTTCTTACAGGGGGTCTTGCGTATTAATCCTCCTGTCAAGTCACCACTTTGTCCATGGGACTTAAATCTTGTTCTGTCATCCCTACAGAAACAACCCCTTGAGCCGTTGGCTGAGGTACCTTGATTTTACTGACTAGAAAGTCGGTATTTCTGATCACCATAGTCTCGGCCAGGAGAGTATCGGAATTGGCAGCCTTATCTTGTAAGGAACCATATCTCATTTTGCATAAGGATAGGGCGGGGTTCCGTCCTCATCCTTCCTTTCTACCAAAGGGTATATCCAGTTTCCACCTGAACCAGGATGTGGTACTTCCATCCTTCTTCCAAAACCCACCTCTAGAAAGGAGGGGTTGCTGCATACGTTGGATATTGTCAGGGCCATAAAGGCCTATCTTAAAGCTACAGAGAAGGTTCGGAAAACAGATGTGGTGTTCGTTTTACCGGAAGGACCCAAGATGGGTCAGGCAGCTGCTTGATCCACCATCGCAAGATGGATTAAACAATTAATTGTTCGGGCCTGCGGTTTGAAGAGGTTGCCTCCTCCTTTGTCGGTAAAAGGGCCCATTCTACCAGGGCCATGGGCACCTCCTGGGCAGCACATCATCAGATCTCTATGGCTCGAATATGCAAGGCAGCAACGTGGTCATCAGTCCACACGTTTACAAAATTTTATCAATTGGACGTAAGAAGGAATGCGGATACAGCCTTTGGGCAGTCAGTACTACAGGCCGCGATTCAAGCTCCTCAGGATCTGAGGGGGCTCCCTTGATTTGATTTGAGATTCACATTTCTCGTTTAAGTTGGATTTACTAGTATCTGAGTATACCTCTAAAATTAAATCCTTCTTTGGAAGATGTCTCCCTCCCCTCATTAAAGCATTGCTTTCGGACATCCCATATAGTAATGAATATGCCGCTCTGTGTCCCGTGATGTACGAGAAAGAAAAAGGGATTTTTAAATACAGCTTACCTGTAAAATCCTTTTCTTGGAGTACATCACGGGACACAGAGCTCCCACCCCTCTTTTGGGTGACCATTTTGGGAGGCATACTGCTTGCTACAAAACTGAGGGACTCCCTCTAGGGGAGGGGGTTATATAGGGAGGGGACTTCCTGTTTGAGATTGCCAGTGTCCACACCTGAAGGTACTCCATATAACCCATATAGTAATGAATATGCCGCTCTGTGTCCCGTGATGTACTCCAAGAAAAGGATTTTACAGGTAAGCTGTATTTAAAAATCCCTTTTTTTTGTGTGTTTCACGCAGAATGCGATTTGATCGTTTTTAAGTTCTACTTTCAGTTTGACCCTGTGGAAATGTGCCTATTTCTGTTCCTTCCCAAGTGACATCACATCTTAAGCATACAGATTTGTTTTTCCCCAGTGAGATCCCAACACACACACATATTATTCTTTCTCCTGTATTCCTTCTCCAGCACACATACCTCAGGTCCTCCACCTTCTCAGTCTGCATTTACACACTCACACAGTACATACTGCAGGTAAAAATCCCTCTGTGCCTACCGCGTGTACTTTAGCCCCTCAGCACCCCATCTCCAGTGCATGTGTGATAATCCCTCATATTTATTAAGTGCACCATGCCAAATATCTGTCTCATCTCCACTGACTCTAGTCAAGTGGGAATCTCTGCTCCATTGACCCATTTCCTTTATTTTTTTTAACCAATCCCTGACAAAAAAGTCCTATTCCATTTGTCATGTCCCTGGCTCTACCTCCGCTTGCCTTGGGCCCCATGACATGACCCTGCTAATAACCTGAATACATTTTGGTGCCTCCTCTTCAACTTCCATAGTTCCCAGTTCCATTGACATCCTTCTTACTGCTGACTCGATCACCACCACCCCCACTGTCCCAGAAGAATCTGCTTCAATTTTTTTTTCTAAAGACACTTTTTGGTCAAATTAAATTTTTATGCTTTGGCATTATTTTTTTTTTTTTTTTTTTTTAATTCCCATTTAATGTTATACCTTTTTGTTTTGCAGAAGTAAGCACGTTAAAAGATCTTTTTCTACTTGCTAGCAATGGTATGTTTGCTCTTGTACTAAATACCTCTCACGGTTGCCGTTTTGTATATGTTCCCTGACATCGTATGCTTGAGACATTTTATAGCCATACATTATTTAAAAGCCTTTTTTGTGTCTCTTTTTAGAACATGATTTATCAATGGCAAAGTACAGCAGACTGCCAAAAAAGAGAGAAAATGAAAAGGTAAGCAATACAACAATTGAGACCTCCTGCTTCACTGTAAAAATTGCGCCTACCATAGAAAATTATGCTTCTGGCGATGGATACTGTTCTTGTTACTTTGCTTTTCCCTTCCAGCAAAATCTTTTTAGACCTTGTTTTCGGAAATTCAGATTGGCATGCAAATTTAGAGACTTTGGTATAACTTTGCAGAACAGGGGTATAGCATGGATTTACCATTGTTAAATGGGATCAGTATGGGTATAATATGAAAATCTAGTAACTAATATTTAGTTAAATCAGTTGCTGGGATTATTACTAATAAAAAAAATATGCCTCAAGCACCCTATGTTGAGTACTGTGGGTGAATATAAAAGCTATCGGGACTGGAAAGCAAATGGATGGTAGAAAATCTGTAGGCTTTGGTAATATTTACTGATTAGTAACCCAGTGCCCATCTGGAATGTGGATGTGATTTGAAGGGTGTGGAATGAACTTTGTAAATGTGTTTTTAAGTATAATGGTCAGTTACCACTTACTTTGAGCATGTAATGTTCTACAAAATGGAATGGTCATGACCCTGAAAATTGTTAGTTACAAAATTATCTGTTGTCATGTTGTCAGTGTAAAACATTTTGTCCTGGTCTCATCTACTAGAAAAAAAAAGTAATTATTTTATTTACCATCCTCAAAGAGTATGCACGCATTTCATCCTCTTGTTTTTGTTGTAAATGCAATTTATAATTATTTTTGTTTTTGACTATCTTTTTCTGACAAAAGAAAATGCAAAACAAATCAATCAAAAAAAAATGAATTGCTTTTTCAGTACAATATTATTATTACTATTTTGTTTTTTAAGTTACATTTTTGTGTACTTTTGTGTACTTCAGCAAGACAAGAAATCTAACAAAAAGGGATTAATGATACAATGCTCAGAGGAGTCGACTCGCCTTTAACAAGTTTAACAATACAAGTGTAGCAATGGGACCAACAATATCTACCTATTGGGGGGGAACCCTTTTAATGTAAATGCCTGCCATATGCATTTTTTAAGGATGTAGACATAAGATTTCGATACCTCTTAAGCAGGACCTTCCTTATGTACTTGGTATTTTCCAGGGTAGAACTTAAATGTATAAGAAGAAAATACAAATTAAAACCCAACAAAGAACACAAGTCCGTAGCACTACAATAGTGATCCGAATTACTATCAGAATATTTGTCAACTGACACACATCAGATAGCATGTCCTACATTATATGCATAAATATTAGTCAGTAGGAAGCACAGAATAGAGGAAAAAAAAGGGGAGATGAGGGGTGTGGGGAACACAGAGATTAAATATATTAATTTAGCTGGGACACTAGAGGCCGGGCTATCGCTTCATGACCTACACAAATCCACTCCAGCAACTCTATTGATGCTCATTGTCCGGTAGAATGATCTAAATAAGCGCACAGGACACATAGGTGTTGTAGTCTCTGGAATAGTGTTTTTCTGTGCTGTTGCTGTGGCTCCTTCTGTCTCATAACTGCCGTTTTAAACTTTATATTTTGGCTATTTTGTGCACTACATCGATCCTCTGGCCCACCGTCGGGGGATCTGAGTATTTTTCATTTTTTGAGGAATGCAGATTTTTGCTGCATTCAGTAGGTGTATCAAAATAGATCTCTTGTATCTATGCCGTGAGAGCGAAGTAGTCACATTTCTGGCCTGTTCTCCAAGCGCATATCAGTCAACTTGAAAACTAGATCATGAATCGAGTCTCATAAAGGGCAGATACTAGAGCATGTCCAGATATGTAGCATGGTGCCCCTATCTTGTTGGCAAGGCCAACAATATTACAGTACTAAGGGTTAAAGTGTCATTAAACTGGTATGTACATCCTGCATGTACAAAACTGTTGATATTTTAACAGAACCTGTATATAAAATATATAGTATCTACAGACAGTCTAACACATCCACATCCCTGGTGAGTATAGAAAAAATGTCTTATGGACACACAGAGGTGGCTCAGGAGTGAGCACACATGAGTACCACCATAGCAAGTGGCTGGCTATGGGGGCACTTGGCAAGGGGGGGGCAGGAGCACCAGTGGGGGACCCAAGAAGAGGATCGGGGGCTGCTCTGTGCAAAACTACTGCACAGAGCAGTTAAGTATAACATGTTTGTTAAAAAAAAAAAGTGCGCCTTTAATATCCCTTTAAGGCCAAGATGCTGCTCTTTGAGCTGCATTTTGCGTTTGCACGGCAACTTATTTCAATCAATTGAATGAGCTGCTGTGCCTCCTGAAGCACAGAGAAAAGGTCCCTGCAGCATTTTAGGCCCCGTTTACACCTGAGTGTACTGGAATCACACGATTCTGCCTGCAATTCCAGAATTGTAACAACATTTGGGATGTGTTTTTGGTACCATTATTTCTTAATGGCACCCCTAACACAGTGCGATTTTTGACATGATTGTCTTGCGTCAAAATGCACAAAAATTGCCACACAAACCACGCCAAAATTTGATGCATGGGTTTCTTTTGTGCATCTTAGGAGTGAAGGGAGGCCCATTCAAAATGGTGCCGTTTCAAAATTACACCACAAATTCCTGCAAAAAAAGTAATGCGGCGGCATTACTTTGTGCCGCTTAGATGTGTACAGGGCCTTAGAAATCACAGCCCACACAGGAACAGCAAGTGCAGCGCATGTGGTGTGATAGTGGGATTCATGGTACCCGCATGCATCTAGCATGTTTGGTACAGACCCACAGCGGGAACCACCCACACAGATGTGAACCTAGGCTTACAGAACATTTTACTCAGGATTTTTCTTTTTCTGAGTATAAACATCAGTAAATGATTGTGTTCGTATTCAACTGGCTTAAAAATATCAACCAAAGTGTGTCTTTTCTGTAGCTAAAGGCTGAGGTTGCTAAAGAAGTTGCTGGGGCTAGAAGAAAGCAGCACCTTTCATCCTTGCAGTACTACTGTGCATTAAATGCCCTCCAATACAGAAAGAGGACAGCAATGCTGGATCCTTTACTTGGCTACACCCAAGGACAGGTACATATTATGTTTTTTATTATTTTTATTGTTTTCATTTCTATTAACCTATTAAATTTAATTAAACATTTGGAGGACAGGTTTTTATGCTGTCAGTGTAAACATTTATGCTGTTTTTATTTTTGTATTTTTATTGCAGTTATAATTGATTGTCCATAAAACCCATATAGTCTTTGTCAAGATCATCAGAATTTGGGTTGCCCCTGAAAAGCTGCTCCTGTATAGTCCGCTAACATCTGTTTTCAGTTTGTTCTGATAAATAGTGTTTTCTTCTATCTCAAAAAACAGAACTTAATGGAGGCGGATGATCAACTAACAATGTCCGCTAGCCCATAGACATACATGTGTGTCTGTTTTTCATCGGCCAATGGATAGAGGAAAAACAGACATACGGGAACGCCTGTGTGAAAGAACCCTTATGCCGCGTACACACGATCACTTTTTGTGATGAAAAAAGACGACGTTTTATGTGACGAAACAAAACGACGTTTTTCAAACTTCATTTTCCAAAACGTTGCATACACACCATCGTTTTTCCAAAATGCTCTAGCAAAGCGTGGGGACGTACACCACATTCGACGGCACTCTGTTCCATTGAAGCTCCGTCTCATAACTTGCTTCTGAGCATGCGCGGGTTTAAAAACGTCGTTTTGCACGTCGTTTTGCCCACACACGATCACTTTTTATGACACAAAAAAATGACATTTTGAAAAATGACACAAAAAATTCAAGCAGGTTCGAATATTTTTTTTGGTATGGTACGTAACACCGCGCTGCTAGTAGGAAATAATTTTAAAGCTGCTGACACGGCTGATTGATGGAAGCAAAAACGAAATATTGTAAATAAAGTGTCGCGCTAAACAAACAAATGAATGAATGAATGACTTGTATAGCGCAACGCATGCGAACTGAATCGCCTCTGGGCGCTTTTTCCAGCCAGTGTCTGCTTGGCTGGTGCGGTCATTTTTACCCCATAGGATCTTGACACGCTAGGGATACACACATATATACATATATACTGGGCCAATTTTGGATGAGATCCAATTTACCTACCAGCATGTCTTTGGAGCAATGTGGGCAATACATGCATTCACGTATAGATACAACCCAAAATAAGCAATATATAGATATACAATTTACATAAGTATAATCATACACCCAGTGTGAAATGTCCAGACCGTAGGTAAAACCAAAAGTCCACTGAAGTTACTTGCAAATGTTGAAATAACAGCACCGGATCTATTCAATGTGACTCCTAGTACAGAAGTGAAAGGAACCCACCACCAGTGATGATGCAGGCTTACCAGAAAAATCCGACTCAAACAAACATACGTTTCATGAGTCAGACAGGCTTATAAACAGAAGGATATCCTGTAGTCTCTCCAGCAACAGAGGATCAGCAGCTAATATCCAGACTGGTACAGATAGCATAAATGGCTTGTAGATTTAAGGCAGTATTCTCAGTCACAGATAGGGAAGAGGAGATAAAGGAAACAACATGGTGTAATACTGTAGCTAAACAAACGATTTTTAATAAGCAAATGCATTTTACAAGTGAAGCAGTACACAGCGCATATAGTTTAAAACATGGCGGCAGTGGAGTCTTTAATAGAGTGGGCTGCAGTGGTAAGTCACCATTGGAAGTGTATTAACACGAAACGCATCGGGAAGACTCCACTGCCGCCATGTTTTAAACTATATGTGCAGTGTACTGCATTACACTTTAGGGCTTACTCTATATTCAATTTTTTATTTACCTTCACTTACAAATTAGACAAGCTTTCAGTAGATAAATGGACTGGCAGCTAATTTTGAGATTGGTCATGTCAGCCATTGCCCTTTACACTATGGCAGTGTTTCTCAACTTTTTTTTTCAGTCAGGGCACCCTTTAGAATTATGGACAAACTCAAGTCGCTCTTTAAAATGTTGGATAGTCTCAAGGCACCCCATTCTAAAATGTAAAAAACGATTTTTTACATAAAGAAGCAACATCTACAAATATAGAAAACCCAATGTTGGAGGTGATTTATTCTTCCAATGCAAATACACTTTTGCACACTGGTACGGACTAGTAGCCCAATGTTTTTCTTCTCCCTCAATTATTCACCATCACTCAGCTAATGTGACCCCAATGCTAATTGGGAGGGACATGGAAGGGTCAAACAAGGATTCTGCACAGGCAATCATCATCCCCCTTATTAACTGATGTCATTGGTTGTTGGGACTCCGGCAGCTAGAAGGTCGTAATGTTGCACAATAAAAATCTGTGACTTTGTGTAACTAAAGGGCATGCTTGTTCCACTCACTGGCTTATATATCATTTTTGGTAAATTTTTAGGCATTTTACAAAAGGCACCCCCGAAGCCTCAAGGTGCCCGGGGTGCCTGGGCACCCTGATTGCAAAAAGTCTGTACTATGGGATTGGATAATGTCCAGAACATAGTTGGCATCTTTTTTTTTTTTTTTTATTGCAAAAATGTTGTGATGTGAGGTTCTGTGCTTATCTCATATGTGACTGGTGTTTCTCTTGAACAATGTTTTGCAGATTAACTTTTTTAAAAAAGGATTTGAAATGTTTTCCAAAAAAATGGATGGATTTCTGTCATCAGTAACAAACATGATTCAGAGGTAAGTTATGCGGCAATAACTGTTACTGTTGAGCCCAAGATGGTCTGTGACTCATTGCTTTGAAAGACTTGGCCTGAATTATTTGGCTCATTATCATCTTCTTCCCTTTTTTTTTTTTTTCTTTTTTTCTTTATACATCTATGTATATTCTCTTCTCTATACTTTCCCATCAATCTAAACTGATCAGAAAATCTTTCACAAATTTGGTATAGGAGAGGCATATATTGCTTGGGTTCAGTTACTGTATAGTTCCCCGAAGGCTGCAATCAGAGAGTCAGGAAGAGTATCTCTGTACTTTAGCCTATTTCGTGACACAAGACAGGGAAACTGATCAGAAAAAACAGGTCTGCTGGCATTATACACAATCAGGACTAAATTTCAGGTTCCAATATATACATAGTCCACAAAGACAATTGTCCTGTGCACATGTAGCCATTTATCATGAAGCTCAAACCTCTGTTAATTAGGAAATACTGCACATGAAAAAGCACAGTATTGCTTTTCAAAAAGTCAGACATGGCATTCTATTAAATCAAATTCACTACAGAGCACAAAGCTGATATCTGAATGGTTGGTTTGCCTAGGTTGATGTACACCTTTCCTTTTTGTAGTATGCCTGATATAAAAGTCCCTTTTTATTATGTCTTGCATAGTAAGTATTTAATTATTGTACTGTGACGAGTAATGCACACATGGTTTAGTGCAGATGGTGTTTTGTTCTTCATAATACCCATGTGTGCCATCTCTTCTTTCTGTAGGTGGGAATATGTGTTAACCTGTATGCAGAAGAGAATTTACAGTTCTGTATTTAGCATGAAGATTCTGAAACTAAAATATAACTTTCTGAATGAATCAGATTTATAGGTGAACCCAACGTGACCTTCAGTCTTGCACAGTTGTATAGACTCCTCCACTGTACTGATATTGCTTACCCTGATTTTACTACACAGTGACCTTCTCACAGTGTGCTTTAGAAGCTGCAGCAAGATAGAGATCCCATTACCAGGCTGGAGAATGTCCAGCATCATCTAGCTCCATGGTTCCCTACCTCGGTCATTGAGTACCCCTAACAATTAATGTTTTCAGGATTTCCCTTGCCTAGCGCGGGTCCTCTAAATCATAGTCAAGGCCTTCACCACTATATTTTATTCATGGGAAATTCCCAGAACATGGTCCATTAGGAATACTTTACATATGAGGTTGGTAAACCCTGAAATAGCCCATTCTGTCCCAGTCTGACTCTTCTTGGCACACTGTTTTTTCTTTCTCGTACATCACGGGACACAGAGCAGCATATTCATTACTATATGGGTTATATGGAGTACCTTCAGGTGTGGACACTGGCAATCTCAAACAGGAAGTCCCCTCCCTATATAACCCCCTCCCATAGAGGAAGTACCTCAGTTTTTTCGCCAGTGTCTTAGGTGTTGGTCACGGAATAGCTTTGCCTCCACATCCTTGGGATTAATGCAGGCTAACCGGATCTGTCCAAGGAGCCTCAGTGCCAAAGTAGACAGTACCTGGGCCCCAAACCGTGGGGTTTTGCCTATAATGCTCCTCTCTAGAGGGCTGGACCCTGGGCCCAGGACTTGGAGTTTTTCTAAACCAAAAGATCCTGTTTGCCAGGGTGCTGTATAGGTCCAGGACAGCGGTTCCTTCCAGGACCCCAGTGCCTGAAGGTCTACTACGCTACCCAGGGAGATGGGAGAAGATTGGACCATTTTGCAAACGTCCTGCGGCATGGAGCAGGTAAGAGGGGAGCCTGCGGGACTTGGTTCGACAGCAGGCTCTCCAGGGGAGATCTTAAGGGGGGTAGCCTGAGTATGCTCTGCATTGGCACCATGGTCACTATCTGTGGAAAAAAAAATTACTGCGCAGGTCTATGAAAAAATATACAAAACAATGAAGTGATTGGTTGCTGCTGCTGCATAAACAATGTGCGATACACATAAATTACCTATAAAATCAAAAAATATGCTGCGCTGCACTGACAAGTGTATCATAAAACAAGTATCAAAATGTGACTATTCATCTTATTGTGAACATAAGTGAAACGTGGATGGCGTGACAAACCAAAAAAATATCACATTCAAATACAAATAATAAAGTCCATGTGTGTCAAACTTGCACCCGAAGTGTGTTTGAAAAAAGTTCATAGAGTAAGATCAGACAAAGGGCACCTCCACCTCTAATAAAATTGCCTGCTTACCAACTCCCAATGATCTTATTGCTAAGATCACGATCGCATGTAGCTCTATGTTTCTATGGTAGGCTTGCTTCAGCTGTTCATCTACTGTTCAACTCCATATGTAGGTAAACCATACATCGGTGCATGCCAGATCCCGGAGTGTAGATAAAATAAAGAGAAGGCCAAAATAGAGTAGTACCGTAGATAAAATCTAAGTTTAATAATAAAAAATACACTCACATGGTACGTGTACAAGATTAGCGTCTAAAAAATGTAGCCGGCCGGCTCAAACAGTCGCTCGTCCTTCCGGATAGTCGATAGCGGTGACGTCAGCACGCCGCTTTCCCTACGCCGTTTCGTCACAGATGACGTCTTCCAAGGGCACGAGCGGCGCGCTGACTCGCCGCTAATTGTACATTTGCTTGGCCAATCGGACCGCCCAGTTCTGACATCCGGGAATCCACGATCCACATCCGCCATATTGGAGATGGGATATTTGCCCTTACTAGTTGTGGCTTGATAACGAAATGATCATATTGGCATTATATATGACCAGATCGAAAAGGTTATATATACAACACATATATAGGGGCTTGTTACTTGGCCTAAAATAGCAGTGAAGATGACACAGTAAACTGTTGATCTGTGAACACTAAATCATCGTCACTGCTGAAGAATGAGACGCGCACAATGTTAAAAATTAACCCCATAATGCATGAATCGGATCTAACATCCTCATCACTAGGGGCTCAATTTACAACACGTGCAAATACGTTCTCAACTAGATAAAAATTCTTATTATTTTAAAACATGATTAGATCAATTCATTAATAAAATAATAAAATAAAGAAATGGTGATTACTATAAAAAAATATATAAAAGAGAAATATGGACTATTGACAGTCGCATTCAACCCACATTATAAGGGAAGGAACCTCTACTCACTGATGGCAGCCAGCGAGACAGGAAAAGGAACCCTTAAATATAAACCATACTAAGGTCATTGTGATCACCAGAAACATTAGATAAGAATATCCATGCAGGCCCAATAGGCTCTCATAAATTAAAACGGAACCAACGTCAAAAGGGATGTCATACCCTGCATAGATGACCCTCCAATTCTGAGCTGACCACAACTATGGTAGACAAATCAAAAAAAAAAATAACATAAAAAAGGCATCATAAAAAGAGATATAGTATGGAGAGTGAGTCCCGGATCTCAGAACTAGTTCACATTGACATGTAACCCCATATATATTGAAATCTATGGTGAGTTAGAATGTGATAGGTGATAAAACTCACTAACTGTTGTCTATGAACGCGTTCACAT
Source organism: Rana kukunoris (assembly GCA_029574335.1). Classification (NCBI taxonomy): domain Eukaryota; kingdom Metazoa; phylum Chordata; class Amphibia; order Anura; family Ranidae; genus Rana; species Rana kukunoris. The sequence goes on from CM056051.1 coordinate 242,617,838, forward strand.
CTACATCCACATTCAGTCCATAAGGTGTATAAGTTCGAACCCTATGGATCCAGGCCATTTCTAGCCTGGATAGTTCCCTAACTAGCGATCCCCCTCTCCAGTGGGCATCGAATTTGTCAATGCCCAGAAAGAGAGTCCCCTCTGGGTTACGATTATGATGTAGATCGTAATGATGTGACACAGAATGTTGGGAAAAACCTGACCGGATGTTGGTGACATGTTCTCCCAATCGTATCTGCATCTGTCTTTTGGTTCGGCCTATGTATTGAAGCCCGCACGGGCACTGTAACATATACACCACGCCTGTAGAACTACAAGTGATAAATGGTTCTATTAGGTGTTCCTTAGAGGTACTGTTTGAAAAAAAATTCTAAGTTTTTTTTGAAGTTACTTTATTTAACGTGCATATTTGGCACCTACGGCATTGATGGTATCCCACCAAACCCCTCTGGAAAAAGGAGACTTTTTTAGTGGGAGGATCAACCACGTTGGGTGCGATTTTATCCCGCAAGGATGGCACACCTCTAAATATGACTTGAGGATTCGAAGGGAGAACCGTTTTGAGAATCCTGTCGTTCTCTAATAAGTGCCAGTGCTTTTTAATTATTCTCTTAATAAGGAAATGTTGAGTGGAATATGATGTAACAAATGGTACCACTGGACCAGCTTTGCCACCCTTGGGAGTGGGATCCAAAAGTGATTTGCGTTCAATGCCCGCCACTTCTTCAATGGTTCTTTCCAGCTGACTGAGGTCATAACCCTTCTCAACCAGTCTGTCTTTAAGAATTTCTGACTGTGAATAAAAGTCGTCTAGAGTGGTACAGTTTCGCCTCATTCTAATGAATTGGCTCTTAGGCACTGAATTGAGCCAATTCTGATGATAACTGCCAACTGGGATAAATGAATTCCTGTCAGTCTTCTTAAAGTATGTTCTAGTTTTAAAACCAGTCTCATCCTTGGTGATGGTAAGGTCCAGGAAGTTGATCTTTTCTTGGTCAGCCTCATGTATGAGGCGAATCCCCCTATCGTTGTTGTTCAGAAGGGAGATAAATTCTTCCAATTGGGGTTTGGATCCATTCCATAGGAGGAGGATGTCGTCAATATACCTGGCCCAAAGGATGATATGTGGGCTAAGGTCCTTATAGACGACATCCTCCTCCCACTTGGCCATAAACAAATTGGCCAGGCTGGGCGCATATTTAGCGCCCATTGCGACCCCCCTAATCTGTCGATAAAAACCATGATCGAACCAAAAATAATTATGCCCTGCGGCGTATTCTAATAGCTCAATAATGAATTCCCTTTGGGCTTGGGGCACATCAGAGAGGGTCTCCAGGTAGTATTGGACTGCTGATATACCCAGATGGTGAGGGATGATTGTATACAGTGAACTGACATCCGCTGTTACTAGCCAAGTGTCATTATTGGGTTTTATCTGTGACAGTAAGTTGATAACCTGCCTAGTGTCCTTTACATAAGATGGCATTTTCTGGACTAAAGGCTGCAAAAAATGATCAATATACTTGCCCACCCTGGACGTAACGGAATCTATACCGCTCACTATGGGACGTCCAGGGGGGCAAGTAAGGCTCTTGTGGAATGGATCCAAACCCCAATTGGAAGAATTTATCTCCCTTCTGAACGACAACGATAGGGGGATTCGCCTCATACATGAGGCTGACCAAGAAAAGATTAACTTCCTGGACCTTACCATCACCAAGGATGAGACTGGTTTTAAAACTAGAACATACTTTAAGAAGACTGACAGGAATTCATTTATCCCAGTTGGCAGTTGTCATCATCAGAATTGGCTCAATTCAGTGCCTAAGAGCCAATTCATTAGAATGAGGCGAAACTGTACCACTCTAGACGACTTTCATTCACAGTCGGAAATTCTTAAAGACAGACATCTCCCTTCGAATCCTCAAGTCATATTTAGAGGTGTGCCATCCTTGCGGGATAAAATCGCACCCAACGTGGTTGATCCTCCCACTAAAAAAGTCTCCTTTTTCCAGAGGGGTTTGGTGGGATACCATCAATGCCGTAGGTGCCAAATATGCACGTTAAATAAAGTAACTTCAAAAAAAACTTAGAATTTTTTTTCAAACAGTACCTCTAAGGAACACCTAATAGAACCATTTATCACTTGTAGTTCTACAGGCGTGGTGTATATGTTACAGTGCCCGTGCAGGCTTCAATACATAGGCCGAACCAAAAGACAGATGCAGATACGATTGGGAGAACATGTCACCAACATCCGGTCAGGTTTTTCCCAACATTCTGTGTCACATCATTACGATCTACATCATAATCGTAACCCAGAGGGGACTCTCTTTCTGGGCATTGACAAATTCGATGCCCACTGGAGAGGGGGATCGCTAGTTAGGGAACTATCCAGGCTAGAAATGGCCTGGATCCATAGGGTTCGAACTTATACACCTTATGGACTGAATGTGGATGTAGATGTGAACGCGTTCATAGACAACAGTTAGTGAGTTTTATCACCTATCACATTCTAACTCACCATAGATTTCAATATATATGGGGTTACATGTCAATGTGAACTAGTTCTGAGATCCGGGACTCACTCTCCATACTATATCTCTTTTTATGATGCCTTTTTTATGTTAATTTTTTTTTGATTTGTCTACCATAGTTGTGGTCAGCTCAGAATTGGAGGGTCATCTATGCAGGGTATGACATCCCTTTTGACGTTGGTTCCGTTTTAATTTATGAGAGCCTATTGGGCCTGCATGGATATTCTTATCTAATGTTTCTGGTGATCACAATGACCTTAGTATGGTTTATATTTAAGGGTTCCTTTTCCTGTCTCGCTGGCTGCCATCAGTGAGTAGAGGTTCCTTCCCTTATAATGTGGGTTGAATGCGACTGTCAATAGTCCATATTTCTCTTTTATATATTTTTTTATAGTAATCACTATTTCTTTTATTATTTTATTAATGAATTGATCTAATCATGTTTTAAAATAATAAGAATTTTTATCTAGTTGAGAACGTATTTGCATGTGTTGTAAATTGAGCCCCTAGTGATGAGGATGTTGGATCCGATTCATGCATTATGGGGTTAATTTTTAACATTGTGCGCGTCTCATTCTTCAGCAGTGACGATGATTTAGTGTTCACAGATCAACAGTTTACTGTGTCATCTTCACTGCTATTTTAGGCCAAGTAACAAGCCCCTATATATGTGTTGTATATATAACCTTTTCGATCTGGTCATATATAATGCCAATATGATCATTTCGTTATCAAGCCACAACTAGTAAGGGCAAATATCCCATCTCCAATATGGCGGATGTGGATCGTGGATTCCCGGATGTCAGAACTGGGCGGTCCGATTGGCCAAGCAAATGTACAATTAGCGGCGAGTCAGCGCGCCACTCGTGCCCTTGGAAGACGTCCTCTGTGACGAAACGGCGTAGGGAAAGCGGCGTGCTGACGTCACCGCTATCGACTATCCGGAAGGACGAGCGACTGTTTGAGCCGGCCGGCTACATTTTTTAGACGCTAATCTTGTACACGTACCATGTGAGTGTATTTTTTATTATTAAACTTAGATTTTATCTACGGTACTACTCTATTTTGGCCTTCTCTTTATTTTATCTACACTCCGGGATCTGGCATGCACCGATGTATGTATGTATGGTTTACCTACATATGGAGTTGAACAGTAGATGAACAACTGAAGCAAGCCTACCATAGAAACATAGAGCTACATGCGATCGTGATCTTAGCAATAAGATCATTGGGAGTTGGTAAGCAGGCAATTTTACTAGAGGTGGAGGTGCCCTTTGTCTGATCTTACTCTATGAACTTTTTTCAAACACACTTCGGGTGCAAGTTTGACACACATGGACTTTATTATTTGTATTTGAATGTGATATTTTTTGGATTTGTCACGCCATCCACGTTTCACTTATGTTCACAATAAGATGAATAGTCACATTTTGATACTTGTTTTATGATACACTTGTCAGTGCAGCGCAGCATATTTTTTGATTTTACCATGGTAACTATGTCTGATGGACAGGATGGCCTGAAATGTTCCCCCCCCCCCCCCATCACTTGATCCCCCTACCTATCTATGTATGTTTGCTAGCTACCTGCTGCTCGCTGGTTGAAGGTCTTTTTAAAAAAAAAAAAAAAAAAGAGAGATCTGTCTTTAGGCTAAAGGGACTCCTTAGGGGCCTGTTTTTAGCCTTACCTAGCCGGGATTCAAATCTGCCGCCTGATGCGTCCTCCAGCCTGCATTCCTGGGCTCCAGAGTGCGTCTCCTCCTGGGCTCTCCTCCCCCGACAGTACTCCTGGCTATAACAGTCTGTTGTTGTAGGCGGAGTCCCTCGGTTTTGTATTATGGCTTCCAAGGGTTCAGGATCAAAACACAAAAAAAAAAAAAAAAAGAAAAGGCAAAGACAAAGGGGTTCCTCCTCTGGTTCTGATGATATGCCAATACTTTCCCCACAGGTTAGTCCTATAGGGGTCACCTTGGATAAGCCATTAAGGGGGTCTGGTGCTGAGGCTGGCCCAGGTCGGCCCAACCGTGTGTTATCACAGAGGAGATGCTAGCCGTCACCCTAGGGGGGTTAGAGAAAAAAGTTAACAGCTATGATCGCTGGCTCTTTTTCTGGCAAGAAGCGGACTAGATCCCCATCGCCAAAAGGTGTATCCTCGGATGCTGAGATTCTCTCTCCGGAGGAATTAGAATTTCAGGAGGATCGGTTGGACCAGAACCTAGAGGAAGGATCTACCACTTAAGAATCGTTTTCAGCCTCCCAGACGGAGAGTCTGTGGGTCCAGTCTTTGACAGACATGGTCCGCTCGGCATTTAATTTGCCATTTCCAGAGCCTCAGGTTCATGCGGTATCCTCTTTGGGTTCTTTTAAAAGCGCCTTTAAGCAACGCAGCTTTTCCGGTCCATCCTCTGTTAGAGGAATTGGTTTTTCCAGGATTGGGACGACCGGACAGAACTTTTTCTGCCGCCTAGAGCTGACGATAGGGTAGTCTTTATGCACGTCTGCCAGGAAATATTTGTGCTTTCAGGCACTCTTTCCCCTGACCAATTGCTCTTTAAAAGGGCCCGGATGGCTCAGTCGGTAGAGCATCGGACTTTTGGTCTGAGGGTCCAGGGTTCAGGTCCCGGTTCGGGCGCTGCTTTTCAACTACCCGTGAGGTCCTTGAGGCCACATCACCCTGAAAGCGCCCGATCTCGTCTGATCTCGGAGGCTAAGCAGGGTCGGGCCTGGTTAGTGCCTGGATGGGAGACCGCCTGGAAGGTTTTCTGTTATTTACCCTATGGAAAAGACATTTTTCTAAGAAAGGGGGCGCTCCCAACTGTGGACGCAGCCATCTCATGGGTGAATAAATCATTAACTGGCCTGATGGGAAACATACAAATGTTTATGGTCCCGGTCGATAAACGTTTAGAGACACTTTTTTCTAGCATCCTTTGCTACGGCAGGAGCAGTGGTACAGCCAGCAGTGGCTGCAATTGGAGTTTTGTCAGGCGTTAAAGAACCAGACAAAACAGATGCTTAAAGACATCCCTGCCCAATAGGCAGAGGAGTTATTGGATATTCCCAGAGCTCTGTGCTTTGCGGTAGAGGCTATAAAAGACTCCATCCAGCAGGCGTCTCGTTTGTCACTATTTTTAGTGCATATGAGAAGGCTCTTATGGTTGAAGAACTGGGCGGCCGAGCCCCATGCAAAAGACTACTGGCAGGTTTTCCTTCCATGGAAAGATCTGGATAAATACATTCAGACTGTTTCAAGTGGCAAAAGTACCCTTTTACCAGTCAAAAGAAGTTCGGGGGTCCTGCGTTTAAAAGGCAGCTCCCCCCTGTTCCGGGGCCCTCAAATTCCAGGCACTATCGGACCTCCTGCGCGATCAAACTTTTAACAATGGATCGCAAGGACAGGCCTCTGGGGGCAAGGGGCCATGGTATCGATCCCCGACAGAGGGGGTCCGATCATCTGTGGCCACAGGCTACAGATTAGAATTTCTAAAATTTCCTCCACAAGGAAGGCCTCAATGCGGGCGGCATTGGATCATCTGCTTTACCAGGGCATAATGGTAGAGGTACCAGCCCAAGAACAGGGGCTAGGTTTCTATTCCAATCTGTTTGTCATACCAAGGCCCATCGGCGATGTCAGACCAATTTTGGACCTAAAAGGTTTAAATGCTTACCTAAGGGTTCGCTCTTTCCGGATGGAATCCGTTCGGTCAGCAGCCGCCACATTCCAGAAGGATCTGGCTTCTATAGACATAAAGGATGGTTACCTTCATGTACCAATCTTTCAGCCACATCAAATATTTTTTTTTTTTTACGCTTCGCAGTGATACAGCGTCACTTCCAATTCGTGGCGCTCCCCTTCGGGCTGGCTACGGCCCCCGGGTATTCACGAAGGTCCTAGCTCCAATTCTAGTCAGTCTAAGGATCCAAGGGGTCTCGGTCCTAGCATACCTGGACGACCTCTTAATCATAGATCACTCGCTTCCTTGGTGAAATGCGCAGTAGCCCTCATGGTTCAGTACCTCGAGAGGTTCGGCTGGGTCCTAAACCGGGGAAAAATCAGCATTTCAACCTACAAAGCAGTTGGAATATCTCGGCATGAGATTAGACACAAAACAGAAGATGGGTGTTCCTGCCCCTGGTAAAGGTCGAGGCTATCAAAAGATTGATTCAGTTGGTTCTAAGCAAAAGAGAACCAACTATTCGCCTATGTATGCGATTACTAGGCAAACTAATGGCCAGGTTCGAGGCGATACCGCACGCTTCCACACTCGCGTCCTACAGACAGCAATTCTAGCAGCTTGGAGCAAGGGAGCAAAGGCCTTGGAGTTTTCTTTGACGCCGTCATTAAAGGTCCGGCAGAGTCTATGCTGGTGGTTAAACCCTCAGAACCTTCTGAAGGGGAGTCTTTCTGCCCAGTGGTCTGGAAGGCTGGAGAGCGGTCTTGAACGGGTTCACTCGCCAAGGAACTTGGGCAGAGGCGGAGAGGCAGCTGCCCATCAATGTCTGGGAGATCAGAGCGGCTCGGCTAGCCCTCCTGGCATAGACATCCAGATTACAGGGGTCCTCGGTGAAAATTCATTCAGACAATGCCACAGCTGTGGCATATATGTGAACCACCAAGGGGGAACCAAGAGTCAAGCCACTCAGAGAGAGATGAGCTTGGTTTTTCGGTGGGCAGAGGTTTATGTACCCTGCATATCGGCGATATTCATTCCCGGGGTGGACAACCTGTAGGCGGACTTCCTAAAGTCGCCAAACCCTGTCGCCGGGAGAGTGGTCTCTGCATCCACAGGTCTTTCAGACAATCTCCCAGAAGTGGGGAGTGCCAGACGTGGACGTCATGGCATCAGGATTCAACAAGAAGCTAGACAGGTTCATGTCTCGAACGAGGGACCCTATGGCCTGCGGAACCGATGCGTTGGTTTGCCCTTGGCATCAATCATAACTTCTATATGCATTTCCCCCGCTGCAGTTACTACCCCGCCTGTTGCGCAGGATCATAGCAAAGGCCGGTTATCCTGGTAGCCCCAGCTTGGTACCGGAGGGCATGGTACTCACTAGTCCTGAAATTGGCAGTGGGAGGCCCTTGGACTCTTCCTCTATGGCCAGACCTACTCTCACAAGGCCCGATCCTCCACCCTGCATTACGGCGTCTAAAATTGACGGCCTGGCGGCTGAATCCCTGATTCTCAGGGGTAGAGGTCTGTCTAGGCAGGTAATCCCTACCCTCATTAAGGCTAGAAAGCCGGCCTCCAGGGTAATTTGTTACAGGGTTTGGAGGGCCTACGTAGGCTGGTGTGAGTCTAAGGCCGCGTACACACGAGGGGATATGTCCGCTGAAAACGGTCCGATGGACCGTTTCAGCAGACATCTCCGCTCGTGTGTATGGGCTAGCGGACAGATTTCTCCACCCGACAGATTTCAAAGCATGCTTTGAAATCTATCCGGTGGGAATCTGTCCGCCCGACATGTCTGCTGGTTAGTACACTTACCAGCAGACATGTCGGCTCCCACCGCCGCCGCGCCGCTGCCGAATGGATTCGGCGCATGCGCGGAAGTGTTTTACTTCCTGGTGCGGTGACGTGGCGGTGACGTGGCGGCGTCAACGTCACCGCCGCGTCACCACTACGTCACCGCGCCGTCCGGCGGCGGGGAATTTGATCCGATGGTGTGTACACGCCATCGGATCAAACTCCCGATCGGACATATCCGATGGAAATGGTCCGCGGACCGTTTTCATCGGATATATCCGATCGTGTGTACGCCGCCTAAGAGATGGTTTTCCCGCAAGTATACCATTGATAGAGTATTAAGTTTTCTCCAGCTAGGAGTGGATAAAGGCCTGGCATTAAGCACGATCTAGGGACAGATTTCAGCCTTATCAGTGTGCTTTCAGAGGCCGCTGGCCGCCCACTCGCTGGTTAAGATCTTCTTCGTACAGAGAGTCTTACGGGTTAATCCTCCGGTCAAATCACCACTTTGTCCATGGGACTTAAATCTTGTTCTGTCAACTCTACAGAAACAACCCTTTGAGCCGTTGGCTGAGGTACCTTTGGTTTTACTGACTAGAAAGTCGGTATTTCTGATCGCCATAGTTTCGGCCAGGAGAGTATCGGAATTGGCAGCCTTATCTTGTAAGGAACCATATCTCATTTTACATAAGGATAGGGCGGGTTTCCGTCCTCGTCCTTCCTTTCTACCAAAGGTTATATCCAGTTTCCACGTGAACCAGCATGTGGTACTTCCATCCTTCTTTCCAAAACCCACCTCTAGAAAGGAGGGGTTGCTGCATACGTTGGATATTGTCATGGCCATAAAGGCCTATCTTAAAGCTACAGAGAAGGTTCGGAAAACAGATGTGGTGTTCGTTTTACCGGAAGGGCCCAAGATGGGTCAGGCAGCTGCTTGATCCACCATCGCAAGATGGATTAAACAATTAATCGTTCAGGCCTGCGGTTTGATAAGGTTGCCTCCTCCTTTGTCGGTAAAGGCCCATTCTACCAGGGCCATGGGCACCTCCTGGGCAGCACATCATCAGATCTCTATGGCTCGAATATGCAAGGCAGCAACGTGGTCGTCAGTCCACATGTTTACAAAATTTCTATCAATTGGACGTAAGAAGGAATGCGGATACAGCCTTTGGGCAGGCAGTACTACAGGCCGCGATTCAAGCTCCTCCGGATCTGAGGGGGCTCCCTTGATTTAGATTTGAGATTTACATTTCTTGTCTAAGTTGGATTTACTAGTATTTGAGTATACCTCTAAATTAAATCCTTTTTTGGAAGATGTCTCCCTCCCCTCATTAAAGCACTGCTTTCGGACATCCCATATAGTAATGAATATGCTGCTCTGTGTCCCGTGATGTACGAGAAAGAAAAAGAGATTTTTTAATACAGCTTACCTGTAAAATCTTTTTCTTGGAGTACATCACAGGACACAGAGCTCCCACCCCTCTTTTGGGGAACATTTTTGGGAGGCATACTGCTTGCTACAAAACTGAGGTACTTCCTCTATGGGAGGGGGTTATATAGGGAGGGGACTTCCTGTTTGAGATTGCCAGTGTCCACACCTGAAGGTACTCCATATAACCCATATAGTAATGAATATGCTGCTCTGTGTCCCGTGATGTACTCCAAGAAAAAGATTTTACAGGTAAGCTGTATTACAAAATCTCTTTATTCACAAGATTTCAGTTCTTTCAATTATGGAGGTGCAGCATGAAATGCAGGCATTGCCTAGACTGGTCTGCAGGAAAATGCAGCCTGCCTAGAAATGCCCAATCCCCCCAGGTTAACCACTCATCAAGGCATTTTATTATTTGCATAACTCCTTTCAATAGTTGATTCATTGCTTGCATCAGGGCTAAGGGATTTTTTAGAGGAGTACTAAGGCAGGATGCTGTCATGTTTTCAGTACAGCATCCTGGTGGTCCCTGCTACCAGCCATGATCTGCCTGTATTGCATAGAGTAACAATAATATGGAAAGAACTGAGGAAGGTACAATTAAAAGCAGACTAAGCTCCAGCCTTATGGTGTCAGTAAAACAATTTGTCATTCTCTAAAAGTCTATTTGAAGTAATGTGACCCGCCCTTGCAGGATACAAGGAGAACTAGAAACAGAAGCAGATGCCATGAGGATTTCTCAGCAAGAACTTCTGTCTGGTAATGATGCCATGTATACTCCAGATTATGATGTTACGTCACCGATCATCAACCGAAACTTGATTCAAAAGGCTGGTTATCTCAACATGAGGAGGTAATGTGGTGTTTTCTCTGGAGAAATAAATGAAAATGATTCTAAACACACTGTTTAATTTACATTGTTCCTTTTATTTCTGTATGTGGCTGATGGCGCTGTAATTCACATTCATACATTTTTTTCTAATTAATAAATCATTGTCACATGACCCAGATCTTTACCACTGTGTTTGCAGAGAAACTCAAGCAGTAGGAGCTGCTGCTGGTCACTTGTTCAAAAAAATGTAATATCCATAAAGCAGTTTTAAATTGGCATACAAATATATATTTTCGATCATTTGTTTATATATATGTATATATATATATATATATATATATATATATATATATATATATATATATATATAAAATGATATATAGAAGGATAGATAGAATCTTTTAAATTTTGCTTTTTTAAATGTCCTTCTTTATTCTGAGAAATCCTCACTTCCTGTTCTTCTGTCTGTAACTACACACCGTAATGCAAGGTTTTCTCCTTGGTGTGGAGAAAGCCTCTTAAGGGGGGAGGGGGCGAGCAGGAGTGTCAGGACGCCCACTCACACAGCTCTTTTCTCTATCTGCAAAGTAGGGAGTGTCCTGACTTGCCTGCTCGCCCCCTCCTCCCTTAAGAGGCTTTCTCCACACCAGGAAGAAAGCCTCGTGTTGCGGTGGTGGGTTACAGTCAGAAGAACAGGAAGTGAGGATTTCTCAGAAGAAATAAGGACATTTTAAAAGCAAAATCGAAGGATGAGGTAAGTGAAGGAGGACTGCACTAAGGTAAAGGAAGCTATTTAGGGAAAAAATAAATTTCCTTTACAACCCCTTTAACTGTCACTACTTATGTCATAGTATGCTAAATGTTCCAGAATTGGCAAGGAGATGTTTCTTGTTGTCAAATGCATTACATGTCTGTCCAGGGTTTTCCAGAGGTTGACTGAATTATGCCAAGCATCTGGCTGTTTTTCCAAATCTATCTAGATAGTTTTTCAGGTGGTTTGAATTTGAGACTGCAATTTTATCCACGTCTTATTGTAGGACTTCTGATGAGCGTAATATTTAGTGCTGCCATTTGGTATTCTCCATTGTGTTTAATTTAAAGCAAGTTTTAGTAATGAATCCAAATTCTAATTGACAGCAGTTTTGGTAGATGAAAGAATGGTTAAAAGAGAAGCCTACATACTCACCTAGGTGGATGCAGCATTGGTCTGATGCTGCATCTGTTTCCTGCTGCCTCTAATGCCGCGTACACACAGTCATTTTTTGTGATGAAATAAAACAACGTTTTAAAAAACGTCATTTAAAATGATCGTGTGTGGGCAAAACGTCGTTTTATGTCTTCAAAAAAAACGACCAAAAAAAGCATTTTTTGAACATGCTTGAATTTTTTGTCGTTTTTCAGAATGTCGTCTTTTGTTTCACAAAAAATTATCGCGTGTGGGCAAAACGACGTTTAAAACGTTTTTTAGACCCGCGCATGCTCAAAAGCAAGTTATGAGACAGGAGCTTCAATGGAACAGAGTGCCGTCGAACGTGATGTACGTAACCGCGCTTTGCAAGAGCATTTTCAGAAAACGATGGTGTGTAGGCAACGTCGTTTTTTAAAATGAAGTTTGAAAAACGTTGTTTTGTTTTGTGAGATAAAACAAAGTTTTTTTACATCACAAAAAGTGATCGTGTGTACGCTGCATTAGACTGAGAGCTGAGCGATCAATGACCGCTGATCGCTCCGTTCTCAGTCTTCAGTGAGCCGAGAACTGTGAACGTCAGTCTGCTCTGTGCTCTGCCCCTTTAATGCTCACTGGAGCACTGTGCTGTGCAATGACAGGAGCGGCTGGCTCAGGCTCTCAGTTGTGTGCTGAGAGTCTGAGCCAGCTAATGGTCCAGGCATCTGGGGAGATCTGATATTGAGGTCGGGATCTCCACAAAAGTCTGGTCCGGAAAAGTGAAACGCAGAACTAAGTGCACTCCTGTGACCCACAGGAGAAGTAGAACAAAAAGAGCTTTGGCCCTGCTTCTCATTTAAGCTTAGACTTCGAGATGCCGGTTACCTCAACCTAGTGCTGTTTATTTTCTGTAATTTCCACTTGTTAATTAATCACAATTTTTTAACATTTCAGTAAAACAGGCCTGGTCACCACAACTTGGGAAAGACTATATTTCTTTACACAAGGCGGAAACCTAATGTGTCAGCACCGAGGTGAGGTGGCTGGGGGCCTTATTCAAGACTTGGACAATTGTTCTGTCATGGCAGTGGACTGTGAGGATAGGCGATACTGCTTCCAGATCACTTCTCCCAGTGGCAAGACGTGAGTAATAGAATCGTGTAATTAACTTAAGAAATAACAACGTGGCATAAATGAAAGTGTGTGTGTGTGTGTGTGTGTATAGCCCAAACTTTTATTTTATTTTTTTTATTGTGGATGGATTAGGGAAGAGCTAAAACCTGTGTAAATGTATTTTTTTTTTGCAATCTCTGTTCTATTGAGATGTTTCTCTTCACACAACAAAAATAAGAGACAATCTCTGGTGATAGGAATTTCCCACTTATACAATTACCATTGGAACTGGTGTCCCCTTACCTCTTCTTCTGGTGAAAAAAAAAAGATTTAGGATCACTTTCTGTCCCAGTAATGGAGAGGGTGAATTTGTAATGATTGATATCTTTTACTGTAAATGAACATTATTAAATATCCCGGTATGCACATGGCTGATGCTTCTTTGTTGTGTCAGACAGGTGACTGTGACTGTCACATGGCTGAAAATTACAGCAAATGCCACATGCATTATAAATGATTGAATTGAGCCTTTGGTCTACTTACAGAGATGTCTGTTTTTGCTCACAGTTGAGAAATGTGATTTGTATTTAGTGGGGCTTGGGAAAGTGTGCTTTTTTTTTTTTTTTATACTTCCAAAATATTATGAAATAGATCTGTCTGATCTATAGAGAATCGCATAACTGAGGAATTCCAGATAATCATATTTCATTAATTATGTGATTCTCTCTAGATTTTCTTTAATATTTTCCATAAAAATTAGAAAAATGTAATACATGACTATAGTGGGTGAGACGCTATACTGCATTCAGTAGAGTGAACAGCTGTAGTTCCATCACATGACTTTGACATATCCTGTGTCATTTTTGGGCTGTGGGCAAGTTTTATTATCACCTGAGAGGAAGAAAAAGAAGTTTGATATTTGCCAAAATTATATTTTTAAATGGGTGCGATCGTCTTTCATTGCAAGTTTGTAATAGCTAGTGGTGTGTTCCTGGGTAGGCTGCTTGTCAAAGCCTATCACTGGTCACGAAATTGGAAAATGTTGTGTAATCTGTATAGCTTGACATTTATTTGAAGCTAGGTGTCCCGTGGAAAGAGCTCTTTCAAGTCTACCCAACAAAAGAGCATGTCTTCTGCTTCTGGTTTCAGTTATGTTGCTTGTGTACAAGTACATGGGTATGGTCATCGGGAACTTTCCTGCTTGAGAAGATTCTAATGGAAGCAGTTATTTTCCAGTTTATGTTCCACTTGCTAGCTCCAGGTAGTGATTCGAATCTCTGGTGGTTTGGGTCCAGTGGCTAGAACTAATGTTGAGACACAAGTTGGATGTGGCTAGTTGCACCAAAGCCTTTTCACACAGGTGTTGGCTTTGTGACATATTCCTTTCAAGAATCACTGTTCTGTCTTACATTTCTAGGAGCATCATCCTCCAAGCAGAAGGGAAAAGGGAATATGAAGAGGTAAGTTGCTGCAGGCTGTCATTCTCCAACAACTTTTGTTCCCTTACCTTTTTATTTACAAAAATATATTTTATCTGAATTATAAAACGGGGTTATGCAAAACAGTCTTCGGCTGCTAATTTGGGGTAAACAGAGAAATTAATGTCACTTTAACCTCTTATGGACCGCCGCATGTACATTTACGTCGGCAGAATGGCACCGACAGGCACATCAACATATATATACGTTGGTGACTTGAGGTGGGTCAGGGGTCCGATCGGGACCCCCCCGGTACATGCGGCGGTCCCCGCGGCTGTACGAGCGATCCGGGACAAGGGGGTGGCTATTCGTTTTTGTCTGCCCCCTCCGGATCGCTCCCAGCCAGTCCGCGCGCTCCCCCGCCCTGCACTTCCTCCTCCTGTGTAAATACAGGAAGGGGGAAGTGATGTGATCTCTCCTCAGCGTTTTTTTCAACCGCCGCTGAGGAGAGATCACATCGCACAGTAAGTCTGCACAACACTACACTGACACACACTACACATAGGCACATTAACATCTTGCGATCACCCCCCCTCCCCCCTGTCACAGTGTCACTGAATGCAGTGATCATATATGTATGATTACTGTATTTAGTGTCAGTTTGACAGTCAGTTAGTGTTAGGTTCAGGGTAGCCCCCGTACCCCCCTAATAAAGTTTTAACCCCTTGATCACCGCCCTAGTTAACCCTTTCACTCCCTATTTGCTCATTTTTCTGATCGCTGTATTAGTGTCGCTGTTCCCAATAGGTAGCAAATTTTTTTTTTTTTTTTATTGCGATTTTTTATTTTTATTTTTTATTTTTTTTTTACTAAAGACATGTGGCTATATACATTTTGGCCTAAATGTTTGACAAAAATTTAGTTTATTTGATTTTTCTTATAACAAAAAGTAAAAAATATTGTTTTTTTTTCAAAAATGTTGCTCTATTTTTGTATATAGCGCAAAAAATAAAAATCGCAGAGGTGATCAAATACCACCAAAAGAAAGCTCTATGTGTGGGAAGAATAGGACGCAAATTTTGTTTGGGAGCCACGTCGCACGACCGCGCAATTGTCAGTTAAAGCGACGCAGTGCCGAATCACAAAAAGGGGCGTGGTCATTTACCTGCATTTTGGTCCGTGTCTTAAGTGGTTAAAGAAGCTGCTAGCAGGGTGAGGAAGGTGTTGTGTGTTTTTTTTTTTGTTTGTTTTTTACCTGTAGAGTAAAGGCATAAAGGTGTGCATTGCATACTAGCACATATGTGAAACTTGCCTAAAAACAAAGCATTCTAGCGATGCAATGTCGCCACTTTCGTCTTCACCGTGGACTCTGGCTGTGTGACTGGCCGGAGCCACAATAACGATCATTGAGGTGAGCGGCAAAGAGTGTCTTATGGCAGAGGTCAAACTTCTGGCACCGATTTTCAGTCTTCGTTGATGCACTTGAAAGAGCACTTAGTAGTGCAGTTGCTGTAGATCTGAGGGGGACATGCAAGGAAAATAAAAAAAACAGCATTTTAGCTTGCACATGATTGGATGATAAAATCAGCAGAGCTTCCACTTGTTTCAGATCTACAGCGACTGCACTTTCAAGTGCACTTTCAATGCACTTGTAGTGCAAAGTGGATTTGCCTTTCGTAAAATAACCCCCACTGTCGCTTTTTGGAATCCTGATTTTGATATTTTTTCCTTTCCGATAACTATATCTTTCATGTATTGATTTATTGTATGAGGAGATGTATGAATTTTGATATTTAGCGCTGCACTATTTTTTTGTAATATAAAGCAGATGATTCCAGATGCCAGCTCATAGGTTCTTATACATTCCAGAGTGCCCTGGGGCCCCCCGACCATGGTATAATGAAAATGCCTTTATTGTATCATGAATTCCATTTAAATTCGCTGGACGTAGTTAGAGATGTATACTGAAGTTACTAGACCACCTGCATATATTTATACTGATAATTTTTTTTCGTTTCCTTTTGGTTTAGTGGATTTGTGCTATCAATAACATTTCAAGACAGATCTACTTGACAGATAATCCAGAGGTAATTCATTCATGAGGGTATGTCCTGGTGGCGCTGTGAGTTTGCCTTAATGGTCTGACTGTTTAATTTCTCTATTAGGCTGTAGCTATCAGGTTAAACCAGACGGCTCAAGAGGCAGTTACCCCCATCACCAGTTTTGACAAGAGACTTGAAAATACACAGAACAGGTAAAACCCCATATATGCACTGTATTTGTTACATTCCAACATTCCGTCTATATAAATACACTGAGCAA
Source organism: Rana kukunoris (assembly GCA_029574335.1). NCBI lineage: Eukaryota > Metazoa > Chordata > Amphibia > Anura > Ranidae > Rana > Rana kukunoris. Next base: position 242,634,124 of record CM056051.1, read on the forward strand.
AATTAGAAACGCAACGCTTTTTTGTGTTTGTACCTATTTATCATGAGCTGAACTAAAAGATCTATGACTTTTTCTATGTACACAAAACGCCCATTTCTCTCAAATATTATTCACAAGCCCTGGTTCACACTGGGCTGCTGGAGTGAAATCGCGCGATTTTAGCTGATTTCACTCCCTCTGGCAGTCCCGATTTCGGCGCGATTTAGGAGACATCTGTGCAGGGTTCTGCACAGATGTCAATGTAAATCGCGTCCTGAAATCACAAAAAGTAGTACAAGAACTACGTTTTGAAATCGGTGCAGCGCCGCAAATGCGGCGTCACACTGATTAGGACGGTGTCATTGCCGGCAATTGCCGCCGATTTGAGATGCGATTTCACATGTGAAATCGCATCTCAAATCGAACTAAATCGTACCCAGTGTGAACCTGGGCTAAGCCCTGGTTCACACTGGTGCGTTTTGAGATGCGATTTGGCATGTCAAATCGCATGTCAAAACGGCAGATTTTGCCTCAAATTGACGGCAATGGCACCGTCCTAATCGGTGCGACGCTGCATCTGCGGCATTGCACCGATTTCAAAAAGTAGTCTCTGTACTACTTTTTGCGATTTCAGCCTGCGATTTACATTGACATCTGTGCAGAAACCTGCACAGATGTCTCTGAAATCGCGGCTGAAATCGGGACTGCCAGCGGGAGTGAAATCGTGCGAGTTCAGCTGAACTCGCACTGCTTCACTCCCGCAGCCCAGTGTGAACCAGGGCTTAATCTGTGTTGGTGAGCATGTCTCCTTCGCTAAGATAATCCATCCACCTCACAGGTGTGGCATATCAAGATGCTAATTAGACAGCATGATTATTGCACAGGTGTGCCTTAGGCTGGCCACAATAAAAGGGCATTCTAAAATGTGCAGTTTTATCACACAGCACAATGCCACAGATGTTGCAAGTTTTGAGGGAGTGTGCAATTGGCATGCTGACTGCAGGAATGTCCACCAGAGCTGTTGCCCTTTTTGTTAATTTCTCTACCATGAGCCATCTCCAAAGGCGTTTCAGAGAATTTGGCAGTACCAGTGTTGGCAACCTACCAAATTGAAATTTACTGACACCACACCCAAAATTTACTGGCCCAGACGTGTTTTTATTGGAATTTACAAAATTACAGTATTTAGGCTACAAACAATTCTGCAATTAGCAATGTTATTTAAGGTAGATAAGGCAAAAAAACATATTTCTTATTTTATTTTTGATATAAGTAGCTCAGGGTCAGGACATTAGAAAGAAATTGGAATGAGCGGCACACACTCTCACAGGGACACTGGCAGCAGTCTGCAGCACAGATGATAATGGCACCTCACCAACCTGACACGTCCTTTTAAGAGTCACAGTGACAGTCTCTCTCCATTTCTGAACAAACTGTCAGAAACCATCTTGGGGAAGCTCATCTGCATGCTCGTCCTCATGGGGGTCTCGACCTAACTGCAGTTCGATATCGTAAACAACTTGAGTGGCCAAATGCTCACATTCGATGGCGTCTGGCACTTTGGAGAAGTGTTCTCTTCACGTATGAATTGGTTTTCACTATACAGGGCAGATGGCAGACAGCGTATATGGTGTCCCGTGGCCCATGTTGGCAGTGGGGTTATGATAGGCGCAGACGTATGCTGACGTCCACATTTGGGAGCTTTCCCCTCACTTCCTGTTGGGAAAGAAGGCAAGGGTAAATCTCTCCAGTGTTGATACAGACTTCTACACAACTCAATTTTACAGTAAATTGGGGAATAATTGGAACATTTGTCAGGTTATTATTATGGTCTGTGACTTCCTGCCCCCTTGACGGTTGCTCCTTAGAGAGGTAATATGAGCAAGGTAATATCTCCCCAAGAAATCATGGACTGCAATAAAAATTCAGCAGAAGTATTTACCCTTTCCAAAACTTTAGAAAAAGTCTAGAGTCTGACTTTAATGTACAGTATGTGATAACTTGTGCTTGTTCATTTTATCTGTGCAGTGAAAGCTTAAGACAGAATGTACCACAAAGAGAGCCTACTAACCATGTGACTGAAGATGGCACAGAGGAACTGCAACCAGAGCAGTTAATAGTTCCGGGCACACCTATTCAGTTTGACATTGTTCTGCCAGCCACTGAATTCCAGGACCAAAACAGAGGAAACCGGTATAAATTTTCACTGTAGCAACTGTGCACCTTTCTCTACTTAACATTTTAACTTCTAGATGAAAACTGTCGTTTCAGAAGAAAACTCTACTCCATCTATATCCGGAAATTAAAATGCCTGCTCTTTTTCGGAATGCATCTTAATTTTACATGTTTCTTTGCTCTTCGGTTTTGTGCTTTGGTGAGGGTGGACAAGACTAGAGTAGGCTCAAAGAAAGGGTAGTGATTAAACTAGGCAACACTGGTTGTCATTTATACAGACTCAGATTCAAGTCAATACAGAAAGCGAATAGTACTATCAGTAATAGTGGGACAGCAAGGTAAATGTCATGTATGCAAGAAAAAAAGTTAGCTGCGCAAAGTGGAAAAAATAGCGCTGGACCCGTAAGGTTAAATTGTTATTGCTATCATAAATTAATGATGTTGATGCAAATAATCTGGTTCCAGGGCAGGTGGCTTTTATATCCCAGGGGATCTCAACGGTCTTCTTGGCTTGTAGTGTAATATAATACAAATGAAAGTTAAAGTGCCACATTCCTGCTTGGAGGTTCAGATTCAACTTTATTCCAATTAAAGACAGACAGACTATCAAAAAGTAGCCAATGCATTTGAGGGTCCAAAAATACCCCCTTCATCAAGTCATTGAAAACAGTGAGAATGAGAATAGACTAGAGGTGAACTAAAACTTTTAATATTCTTTCCAATGTGATTACAAGTAAAGACCTTGTCGGCAGCTGGTTGGCTACTCTTTGAATCGTCCCCCTGACTTTTATTGGAGTAAAGTTGTATCTGGACCCCTAAGCAGTGGAGTGGCGCTTCAATTTCCATTTTTCTTACAGAATATAAATTAGAGGCACTCTGTGGGTTTCCCTCTTTTCAGTGTTCTACTTTTAGGTGCTAAATTTTCATTTGAGAGAAGCGTGCCATTTATAGTTTATAAATTGTCTAGACATTTTTACAGGTCAGTGATGCAGAAAATGTTCATGATAATACAGTAAAGTTGGTACAATATCATGCAGTGACAATTTACTTGAAGTGTTACATTATGGAGGCGTTATTGTATACTTCATGAAAGTGCTGTATAGTACAAATTTGTTTTTCATATGTGTTATAATTTCAGGCGCACAAATCCGTTTGGAGAATCTGAAGATACCGGTGAAAACCCAGCAGAGGAAGGTAATACATTAGGTACATTATCAATATTAATAGACCAGGTCAGAAACCAGCTTACAAAAAGTGAAGCTGAAGTATTGAGTACATTTTTCTAGCTTAAGAAGCATTGACAGAACACAGATTTGATGGTGTCTCAACTCCCCAAGAAGCTTCCAATTGCGTTGCTTTCCTGTGTACAGAGTCCATGGGTCTCTTTATAATTGTTTTTTACCCAAGATTCAAACAGTTTTTCCAATTGCATCCAATTAAAAAATATGTAACCCTTGGGTGACCATTTTGGGACTCTTTTGTAAAAACCTTTATAAACCGATCCACTTCTGTGTATGTATTTTAATATTCTTAAATTTTAATTGATGGCATTATGGCATCTTTAAGCATTGCTAGTTGTTGTATCATTGCTAGTTGTGGCAGTATGCTGCAGAGACTGGTCACTAGTCATCTATGACTATCTGAAGATTATCCAGGACAATTGTATTGAGCCACTTGGCTTTTCAGTTTGGAGTTCAACAATGCTCTGTAATAGGAGTATTAATGTAGTGGAACTACTGTATGGCTTCCCATTAAAAAAAACAAATTGTGCTATATGTGCATCTGCACTTACAGTTTTCTCTTATTTCCTTTGTCCCACAAATACATGCCAGTGATGTCCACCTACTGCAGCATCCTGTGATGGTGTGGCAACGATGCTGCATTGCTCATGAATTGACAGCAGAATTACTACTGTCAAGTAGGCTATACAGTGGGATGAAATTTAATGAAAATGTTGTAGAAGGTGTGGCTATCAGCATTGTTACTGCTGATTCACAAGCCTGTAGCCCAGTGATGGTGAACCTTGGCACCCCAGATGTTTTGGAACTAAATTTCCCATGATGCTCATGCACTCTGCAGTGTAGTTGAGCATCATGGGATAAGTAGTTCCAAAACATCTGGGGTGCCAAGGTTCTTCATCACTGCTCTAGCCTATCAATCATCACCTGGCCACTCATAGCCCTGACAACTGATTCCTGGTTTGACAGCATCGGTCTCTGTTGACAACACATCCCCCCCACTCTACTGTGTGCTACAGTGTCTGGGAGAAGGAACATGTGATACACAAATCATGAAGAGTTTTTCTCGGTCGAGGAAGGTAAATTACGTTCTTTCTTTGTTTTGGATTGGATAACTGAATTGGTACCTGTTTGGAATGTCATACATTAGCCTTTAGTTGTACCCCAATAGTCCACAGTATGCAATGACCTAGCAGTTACACCAGCTATTTGTTTTCCGTCTTCCTTCTGTTATTAGTAATACCTTAGTAATAGCTTGAAATAAAGAGGAGGTTGAGACTTTAAATGAGGCAAGTATTGCCAGACTAAATCAAAAAAAAGTAATGACGTTTATTGGCATAAAGAATATAAAACGCAACATAAGGTACATAAACTGAATAACAATCATTGCTTTGTATATAAAACACATTGGGAGTCATTAGATACATACGCATACTCAAGGTATCACAAGGTCTGAAATGTAATAAACCTTGTACATGACATGATCAAATCGCATATTAGAGTCAAAACTTCTACATATATTGTTGAAACCCTGTAGGGGATCAAAACTGCATCCCATAGAGCTCCATGCATTTTGTGGATATATTCCACTCATCAGGAGTGTATGCTGAGCAGATCTGAAAAAAAATCATATTGACATTGTAATCTAGGTAAAGACCAAATGATAAAAAAATTTAATCGGGAGGAAAATTGGTTTTCCCACCAGCAGTGACTCACATGCAATATCAAGTTCAGCCTATGCAATACTGGAGCAAAAGGGCCACCAAAAATGTCTGTCTTGGGAGCATCGGTTGCACACAACGCTATCCCCAGCAGCCTTGAGTGTTAGATAATGGGGCCACATGTCGACTTCAAAAAGAAAAACTCTTTAAAGTAAATGAATGTGTATAAATGTGACAGATCCATTGCTGCTAACACAAAGTGATGGAGTATAGCCCTTGTTTATAAGGACCATAGAAACACCAAGAGATATCGTATAATTAATAAGGTGTCACCTAGTGTAGATGAAAAATAGAACTGGTGTGACAGAAGTGGCTAAAGAAGTTGCCAATCTCCAAAAGCAACAAGAAATAAAACTGAAAAATAAACTGTGAATGCATAAGGCCTCATTCATACTTATGGACCATTCAGGTCCACCTGTCAGTTTTGACGGCGGACCTGAACGGCCGCTCCATGCATCCCTTTGGAGCGTTGGATATCAGCGGAGACATGTCCGCTGACATCCGATCTGATCCGATCCGCTAAAAAAAGACGTATAGGGACCATGTCCCTATCTGTCATATCGGGTCGGGTGAGATCTGACGAAAACGGACATGCTGTCTATTTTCATCAGATCGCTCCATTGGAATCAGCAGCGCTGCACAAGCCCCTCCCCGCTCAGTGAGCAGAGCTTGTCATCTGTCGGCTCAGCAGAGATCTGCGATGGAGTCCGCCATGTGTGAATGAGGCCTTAGAGATTATTAAGTGGAGCACAGTGCTCGAATATAAAGTTCCTTGTGATACTAAGTGATCCCATGGTCAAGGTAACATATACAGTGAAACCACACATGCAGCTGGATAGCCTGCCTAATGCCCTGTGGAGTTGTTTTTTGGAGCCTCATTTTCCATCTGGTCCATTAATCTTTACTGGCTGTTTACTCCCACTGCTTTTATTATGCAGTGCAACATCTTCACAAATAGTCTGCCATGGTCAAGGACTATTGTATTTTTAGAGTTTTTACTGCAATTGTATATCATCATCTTTATGTTGATGTAGTATGAGTCTACAACGTGTTATACAACTTTTATTGTAAATTTCATTAAAATTCCTTTTTTTTAATGTTCGACACTTTGAAGTACTTATAGTGTTGGTGTTATACAATTTTTATGGGCAAGTCGGCAACTTGGGGTTGTAGGTATGCATTCCAGTACCTGGCCTAGTATGTGTCAACTGTGCTTCCATATAGAGAGAAGCACAGCTTGTCTTTGTTTGAGGTAGTCGCTGAACCACTGTTGTGTAAACCTTTGCCAGACCTCAAGTGTGTGGGGCTTTGGGGTAGAGTTATTCAACTAGAGGGCCTTTTTTGGGGAGACATCACATGTCCACCCCGCTGAGAAGGTTGCAAAACGTAACGCGTACGGGGGTTTAGGAGCCTGAAGACACGTCGCTCGCTACCATCCCTGGAATTTAGTTTTTCGTTTATGGTCCTGTATATCTTACTGCCGTTTTTACTCTGGCTAAATGTGAGTAGCCTGTGTTTTACTGCCTTTAATAAATGTTTTGAATCTAGCAGAGAGCACAGATTTGTGATTCCTTCTTTTCATGTTCGGGTTCAGTGTATCACTGACTTATGAGGAATTGAATCATTAACCTGCTTCCTGGTTTCCCATGCTGAGATTTCTGCTCATTTGACCATCTGGTATAACAATGGTCCATTAGCGGAGGTGAGGGTACCCAATCTTAAGCCCCATACACACTATCGGTTTTCCTGACGGTTTTCTCTTCAGGTTTACCAAAACCATCTAATATGAGGTCAAACCTCAAGAGTTTCAATTTGTATGCAATCAGGCAGGCCCTTGCACTACATGGTTTTGGTAAACCTGATGAGAAAACCATCAGGAAAACTGATAGTGTGTATGGGGCTTTACTGGTGGAGGGATCACTTTAAATTTGGTTTTCTATCGTCACCTGGTGAAGATTGTTTTCTAAGATCTGGCATTTTGGATTCTTTCACAATTTGTGGACTTCATCATATTTTTAATAATTCTTTGACACATTATGGACTAATTTGTACTTCACTATATATATATTTATAGAATATATATTCTTATTTTGCGCTGCACTGTTTTTTTCCTTTATATATTTTAGACAAAACATGTAGCCCTGCCAGGGATAGAAAAATGTAAGAGATAACGGTAGGTCTTCTAGAAGTGGTGAAGCTGAGTGGCATCAATGTAAAGGGTTTTACTAGGAATACACACCTCCTTTTTCTCTGCTATCCTCAGCAGTAGAATAAAAAAAATCAAGAACAAAGTGCTATGCGATCCCTTCTTCCTCCTCTTTCTCATCCTCGGTAGTGTGCTTTTATCTACTGTAGCCCTTTCTTAGTTCTCTTGGAATTGGATATTGGCTAAGCGCCATGTTTGATAAAGGGCAGGTAGAGTGCTCAGGTTGTCAATGACCAGGTGAACTTTTAAAATCTTTATAATATTTTGTAAAAAATTTCATCCTAGCCTCTCTTGTTACATGTCTGGAGCATGAGAGGATTGTTCTGCCAAACGATCCTTTTATCTTTGTTTTTTTTTTCAAAACAATTAATAAAAACAATTGAAACAGAAAAAAATGTCATCCTAAGAATACACAGATGTTCTGTGTGGCCATAGTTATCCAGAGTAATTTGGCCAAAGTTTTACTACATAGTTTCCAGAGGTACAATTGCTGGGTAACTATGTGGAATTTAATTTAGGTTTTGTATATTATTCAGATGGTAAGGATCTTTTAATAACTATCCAGCTAACATCTTGATTATGAAGGAATTTTTTCCTTGTTAATAATTGTATTATTTTTCAGGATTACTTCTGCAACAGATGTTTGTAGTTCGCTTCTTAGGATCAATGGCAGTAAAATCGGATCACACCAACAAGGTCATATTTGAGGCCATGCGACAAGTCTTAGCTGCTCGAGCTATTCATAATATATTCCGGATGACAGAATCTCACTTGATGGTAACCAGTAAAAGCATTAGGTATAGTGTGTGTTTTTTTTTTTTTTTTTTTTTACACGTGCTATAATCTGCTACCCAACTTTAAATATGTTAGCTTTTCACTGATTTAATGTGTTGGTTGTTCGCTATCACTAAGCAGTTTCTGTACCACACATGAATTGCAGTTTTGTATAAAATGGATCGGGCAGAATCTTCTCAACAACCTCACTGTAAAAAGTATAGACAATAAATAGCATAGGTTAAAGAATGGTTATAAATCAACACCTCAAATAATTGGCCTGAACCACTGGGTTCCCATCTGCCACACCACTAACTTGTGGTTCATCAGTCCCCTACTATGCCGGCACAATGTGTGGGAGACTCCATGTTTCGTCGTTGTGTTCTTATCTACCAGCTTGTGGTCCATTAGTAGTCTTTTTTTGGCTCCATATTATGTGTGGGAGACTCCATGTTGTTTGACAGGTTGGGCTTGGCAATCAACCAGAAGATAACTTAAGCTTATGGATATCCACTTGTGCACCTTTGTCAGATTTGAGTAAAATTTCTAATTTGATAGATGGATTCTGTAATCTCTAATTAAAAAAATAATAATTAATTGCAGGCATTAATAGATTCTTTGACACCTGCACACCTTCAATGGGTGGTTCAAGAGCTGCTCAACCATAGCAAACAAATAGTTCCTGAAACATCTTTGTGGGTGTTACCTTGGCAAGGTCATCAACCTCATTTCATAAAATGCTCTAAAATGTGAAAGCAGTCTGAGAAGACTGATTCATTTCATTTTGGTAGCAGCGAAAATAGCCAAAGCCAGATCTTGCATGTCTGCCACGATACCATTTGACTTGGTCAAGACTAAACTGTCATGGTTCATAGTAAATGAGTGTCTTAGCAATACTGAATGACAAAGGTCATTTTTTTGAGAAATCCTGAAACCACTGGATTTAAATACCTGATGGGTAATTCCTGGGATAATTCCTTTTAGGCAGCGTTCCCGGATTGGAGGGTTGGCAAGTGGCCGTATACTGTTTTCCTCTTTTCTTCCCATTTAGCTCAAATTTTGTGTTGGGACATCCCCACGTTGCAATGGCGGGACATTCACTCCCTTTAATGGGGTTGCAAGGCCTCCCTCCTCTGACCGCTTCTCGTGAGGGAGCTTTAGTATAGTATGTGATCTGAGCCTTTTAGCTGATTCCATCACTAATGGTTATGACATTCTACTCCTGTTGTCTTCTAGATGAATAATAAAGTATTCATTGTGGCTACCTGATTGATCCAGCTGACTTGTACTATAGCAGTATTTTTGGAAGATGTGTAACATGAATGACTTTTGTTATTTTCCATTTTCTGTAGTGCCTTTTGATTGTGGCAGAATACGGCTTTGCATCTCCCGTGTTGTATCTTAGTGTGTTTTTTTGCTTATTATTAATGTTAAAGCAGTTTTAACACAGTTTGTAATCATTAGCATTGGTGTCTGTTGAGCTTACTGCACACCGTGCTTATTAGTGAAGTAACTAATGTTGGAGACTGTGGGTACACAATCATTGGTGCCCCAACCAAAAGCTTTGTGCCAGGATCACCTATCGGGCAAAACACTTGTGTATAGATCTAAAAATAATACCCTTTTCTTTATCGTACATCACGGGACACAGAGCGCATAGCCATTACACTTGGGTTATATGGGTACCTTCAGGTGTGGACACTGGTGTAATCAATTTCACAGGAAGTTTCCTCCCTATATAACCCCCTCCCACTGGGAGTGCTTCAGTTTTTTCGCCAGTGTCTTAGGTGTTGGTCACGTCTAGCTGTCCCTCGGAGGTCTCGGGACCCAGGATAGCTAGCCGAATCCGTCCGAAGTGCTTCAAAGCCAAGGTGTACGGTACCCGGGCCCTGCTGGAGTGGGGTTGTGCCTATAATGCCTCTCCTTGGAGGGCTGGATTCTGGGCTCCAGTGCCTTAGTCTCTTCCAAGAACTAAACGCTACTGATGCCAGGATGCTATATAGGTCCAGGGGTGTGGGTTCCTTAACACAGGACCCCGGTCCCTGAAGGTCCAAGACAATACCCACGGAGATGGGGGAAGGCTGGGCCTCTTGCATTTTGCAATACCCTGCGGCGTGGAGCAGGTAAGAGGGAACCTGCGGGACTTGGTTCGACAGTAGGTATCCCCCTGGGGGTTCTAGGTTGGCTAATGGTATGCTTGTGCATCAGCCACTATCTCCACTATGTCTTTTGAGGCAGGATGGGATGTACTAATGTTTACCCAGATAACATGTAGATATATATATGCTTTTAAAGATATGTATTTTGCTACTCCCCCCAGACTTGCCTGTTAGCATGATCCTGCAGCCCCACGTGTTATAGGGAGGAAATGCTGACAAAACTCCTGTTTCCTAGGAAGCCTATGGGGACAGCTTCCTCTATGCGTGCACTACAAAGATTAGTGACTTACCTGGTGTCTGTTGGGTTGCTAGCGCTGGTCCAGGCTTCTCCTCTGCTCTCTGCTTCCTCCATGTTGGTTGCAGCGTGGGGGGGGCAGGGGCGCGCGCGCGTGCGCGCCGCCTTTTACAGCGTCAGCGTGCGTGGGGGGGGGGGCCCAGCAGCGTCCGGTCTCAAATAAAGCAAAAAAGCATTTCCTGGCTGGTCATTCCCTCCTGAGAGCAGTGGAGGCTGAGGACATAGAGCGCGCAGCTGAGCCAGTTCTGGCTAACAGTGACACCCAGTGGTGGTTTGTGGATCTTCAGGTCTGGACTTAGTCCACACTGACCAGAGAAAAAAAAGGGTTTTTTTCTTAAAGGGACTCAGCCTTAGATCTGGCAGTATCTGAGTCGGTGCAACCTTGGGCTCCAGCTAACGGGCATTGGTGTGGCAATACTCGCAGGACTTTCCTCGGTATTGCCGCCTTCTCAGGCGTATGAACATTTAGAATTTTTTTTACCATAGCCTGTCCTTATTAATGGTTCACTTCTAGCTACAACAGTTGGGTGTTGGCTGTAGGGGTGTCTCAAGGTTGTGCAATGGCTCCCAAGGGATCAGGACCAGCTAAGGCTGCAAAAGGTACTAAAAAAGTAAAGGGGTCTCCATCGGGGTCAGAGGATTTGGGCCAGGCTCCAGTGGTCCCACCCTCACCAGATAGACCACCGAACAGCACGTTGCAGGAGCCATTGAGGGTGCTAGGGGCAGAGGCGGCCCCCAATCAACCCATTCCCGTTTATGTTACGGAAGAAATGCTAGAATCCACCCTGGGTGGGCTAGAGAAAAGGTTAACTGCTTTAATTGCCCGCTCTTTGCCGGGTGGCAAATGGGCTAGATCCCCATCACCTAGAGCGGTGTGTTCGGATGCAGAGGTCCTCTCTTCGGAGGAATTGGACCCACAGGGGGATCAAGCGGACCTGAGTCCCGACGGGTCAGACATTGAAGATTCCACTATAGATGAAATATTTTCGACTTCTCAAGCAGAGAATCTGTGGATCCAGTCTCTGACGGATATGGTTCGCACTGCTTTTAAACTTCCAGTGTCAGAACAATTAGCCCCCGCGGTATCCTCTTTAGGTTCCTTGAAGGCACCGTTGAGTGGTGCGTCTTTCCCGGTTCACCCCCTTCTGGAGAGCGTGATTTTTCAGGATTGGGCTCGACCTGATAGGATTTTTATCCCTCCTAAAAGGTTCACCATTCTCTATCCTATGGAAGAAGAATTTGCAAAGAAATGGGCACTCCCTACCGTGGACGCAGCCATTTCCTGCGTAAATAAATCCCTGACCTGTCCGGTGGAAAATGTCCAGATGTTTAAAGATCCAGTCGACAAAAAATTGGAGACCCTACTGAAGGCTTCTTTTACCACAGTAGGTGCCGTGGTTCAGCCAGCGGTGGCAGCCATTGGCGTTTGTCAGGTTTTAAAGGATCAGACTAAACAGATATTAAGGGACATACCGGCTCAGCAAGCTTGTGAATTGGCTGACCTCCCAAGAGCTCTCTGCTTTGCAGTAGATGCTATTAAGGACTCCGTTCAACAGGCGTCCCGTTTATCTCTGCTGTTGGTTCATATGCGTCGCCTTTTGTGGCTGAAAAACTGGTCAGCAGAGGCACCCTGCAAAAGGCTTTTAGCAGGATTTCCCTTTCATGGTGGGAGACTATTCGGTGAAGACCTAGATAAATATATCCAGACCATATCAAGTGGTAAAAGTTCTTTCTTGCCTGTCAAGAAAAGATCGCGTGGGCCCGCGTTTAAGCGACAGGCCTTCGCAGGCTCGGCCCCTTCAACTTCCCGTCAGTATCGAAGGCCTACCGGGCGTTCAGCATTTAATAGCCGCCCACAAGGACAAGCCACGGCAGGCAAGAGGCCATGGTCTCGCAAGCCGGTTAAACCAGTCCTCAAGTCAGATTCATGAAGGGGCGCCCCCACTCTCTTGGGTGGGGGGAAGGCTTCGGTTTTTCTCCGAAGTGTGGGAGGCCAGAATTCCCGACTCTTGGGTAATGTCCGTGGTAGCCACGGGCTACAAGCTAGAGTTTCGGGAAGTCCCCCCTCATTTTCAGGGGTCAAGTCTTCCAAGCGACCCATTAAAGAGGGCCTCTCTTGTAAAAGCATTGGATCGTCTCTTGCTCCAAGGAGTAATTGTAGAAGTACCAACCCAGGAATGGGGTCTGGGATTCTACTCCAACCTTTTCATAATACCAAAGCCCAATGGCGACGTCAGGCCTATCTTAGACCTCAAACGCCTAAATCGATTTCTAAACATTCAGACCTTTCGTATGGAGTCCATACGTTCGGTGGCAGCCAGCCTACATCAAGACGACTTTCTAGCATCTATAGACATAAAAGATGCGTATCTGCACGTGCCGATCTACCCGGCACATCACAGGTTTCTTCGTTTTATGATAGATCACCGCCATTACCAGTTCGTAGCCCTCCCTTTCGGGTTGGCAACAGCTCCGCGGGTATTCACAAAGGTGTTAGCGCCGGTGCTAGCCATCCTAAGGACAGAAGGCATTTTGGTCTTGGCATACTTGGACGATCTTCTGGTTATCGACAGCTCAGCTTCCAGCCTCAATCAGGCAGTAGGTCGCACAGTTCAGCATCTAGAGGAATTCGGGTGGATTGTAAACCTAGAAAAATCGATATTGAAACCCACAAAGCAGTTGGAATATCTAGGCCTTCGACTAGATACAGACTGCCAGAGGATAATTTTACCTCAAGCAAAGATCAGATCAATAGCTCAAGCAGTTCAAGTGATCTTAGGCAAGAAGAGGCCGACTATTCGCCTATGTATGCGACTGCTGGGGAAGATGGTGGCCGCCTTCGAGGCAGTACCCTACGCCCAGATCCATACCAGATATCTTCAGGCAGCCATTCTCTCTGCTTGGAACAAGTCCATTCAGGCGTTAGATCGTCCGTTAGTGCTCTCCCCGAAGGTCCGGTGCAGCCTGTTTTGGTGGCTGGTCCCTCAAAATTAGTCAAAAGGGAAATCCTTTTGCCCCATCACGTGGAAGATAGTATCCACGGATGCCAGCCTGTCAGGTTGGGGGGCAGTTCTAGAAGGACAGACCCAGCAAGGGCAGTGGTCGGAGGCAGAAAAACTGCTTCCCATCAATATCCTGGAGATCAGAGCTGCTCGGCTGGCCCTGATCGCCTGGACTCTCCCCCTTCAGGGTCTGCCAGTAAGGATACAGTCCGACAACGCCACGGCGGTGGCATACATAAACCACCAGGGGGGCACGAAGAGCCCAGCAGCCCAAAGAGAAGTAAACCTGATTTTCTCATGGGCCGAAGCCCATGTACCCTGCATCTCGGCGGTGTTCATCCCAGGGATAGACAATTCTCAAGCAGATTTTTTGAGTCGTCAACAGTTGCTCCCGGGGGAGTGGTCTCTTCACCCCCAGGTATTCCAAGAGATTTGCCAAAGATTCGGAGTCCCAGATGTGGACATTATGGCAACGAGATCCAACAAAAAGTTGGACAAATTCATATCCCGAGCCAGGGATCCCTCGGCCTACGGGACCGATGCGTTGGTTTGCCCTCGGCACCAGTTTTCTCTTCTGTATGCGTTCCCTCCACTGCAGATGATTCCCCGCCTTCTACGGAGGATCCGGGTGGAGCGCAGGCCTGTGATCCTGGTGGCCCCAGCCTGGCCCAGGAGGGCTTGGTACGCACTCATCGTGAAGATGTCAGTCGGGGCGCCGTGGCCGCTCCCCCTGCGCCCAGATCTGCTGTCTCAGGGCCCAATCTGCCACCCTGCTTCACAGCAGCTAAATTTGACGGCTTGGCGGCTGAATCCCTAATTCTTAAGGGCAGAGGCCTCTCAGATCAGGTCATATCTACGTTGATTCAGGCTAGGAAACCGGTCTCCAGAAATATTTATTACAGAGTCTGGAGAACCTATGTGGAGTGGTGCGAGTCTCAAAAATGGCATCCTCGAAAGTTTTTTATTGACAGGATCTTGCGATTCCTCCAGGTTGGCGTTGACAAAGGGTTGGCTCTTAGTACTCTAAAGGGGCAGGTGTCGGCTTTATCAATATGGTTTCAAAGACCCTTGGCCACCCATTCGCTTATGAAAACCTTCTTGCAGGGGGTCTTGCATGTGAATCCCCCTATTAGAGCTCCCCTCTGCCCCTGGAATTTAAATCCGGTCTTGTCAGCTTTACAAAGGCAGCCGTTTGAACCTCTGACAGAAATCCCTCTTGTGCTACTAACCCGAAAGTTGGTTTTCTTGGTGGCTATGGCTTCGGCCAGAAGGGTTTCCGAGCTGGCAGCCTTGTCATGCAGGGAGCCATACCTTATTCTGCATAAGGACAGAGTGGTTCTGCGGCCTCAACCTTCTTTTCTTCCTAAGGTCATATCCAGTTTTCACTTAAATCAGGACCTAGTCCTACCATCCTTCTTTCCTACTCCCCAGTCCAGAGAGGAAAGGCTGCTTCATACTTTGGACGTGGTTCGAGCCATGAGGGTCTATCTCAAGGCTACAGAGAAGATTCGGAAAACAGATGTGCTTTTTGTTCTTGGTGGCCGCCTTCGAGGTTGACCCCAAGAAGGGTCAACCGGCTGCCAAGTCTTCCTTGGCTAGGTGGATTAAGCAGCTGATTTTTCAGGCCTATGGTCTGAAGCGCGTTCCACCTCCCTTATCAGTTAAAGCCCATTCTACGAGGGCCATGAGCGCCTCCTGGGCGGCACACCATCAGATCTCTATGGCACAGGTTTGCAGGGCGGCAACCTGGTCTTCCGTACATACGTTTACTAAATTTTATAAGTTGGACGTTGCAAAGGGTACGGACGCAGCTTTTGGGCAGGCGGTCCTACGGGCAGCAGTATAGAATCCTCTGGTCCGGGTCACGCCCCTTTTTTTCTGTTGGTGGAGTTACTTTACTTCCTGATAATTTTTTATTTGGCTATTCTTGGCCTTACGGTCTCCCTCCCTTCATAGAGCATTGCTTTAGGACATCCCAAGTGTAATGGCTATGCGCTCTGTGTCCCGTGATGTACGATAAAGAAAAAAGGATTTTTAATAAACAGCTTACCTGTAAAATCCTTTTCTTGAAGTACATCACGGGACACAGAGCTCCCACCCCTCTTTTGGGGAACATTGTGTAACCTCGGAGAATTGCTTGCTACAAAAACTGAAGCACTCCCAGTGGGAGGGGGTTATATAGGGAGGAAACTTCCTGTGAAATTGATTACACCAGTGTCCACACCTGAAGGTACCCATATAACCCAAGTGTAATGGCTATGCGCTCTGTGTCCTGTGATGTACTTCAAGAAAAGGATTTTACAGGTAAGCTGTTTATTAAAAATCCTTTTTTTTATAAGTGACCACTCTGTTCCCTCTGTTCTTAGCTGCATAAGAGCTGGGGGGGAGGAGAAGCAGCAGCAGCACACTGGTCTTCCCAGTTAAAGGCTGTGCAGGGTGGGTGTATCAGGGCAAATCTGATCATTGGAGGAGAGCAGGCTGAGTTCCCAGCACAACTAGAGGACTGACCCCAGTGTTTTCCCAAATCTTTGTGTGGTCAGTTTTTAATAGCAGGAACACCAGGGATTTCACATAACGGAAGCAATGCAAAGAGAACAGGATGCTTTTTCATACAAGTACATAGTACAGCAGGCACATAGATATATGAAATTCTAGGTTAACAAACACTTTAACATTTTGCTAAAACTTTGTGTATCAGTAATGTTTGAACAGAGAACGTCCTAAAAGTTTGTTCTGAAGCTCGTCCTGAAAATTTAGCTGTTAGTGCAAAAAAAGGTATCATGGACAAGTTGTGTGTTGTGCGTTGTGCAGCGTTAAATACAGCAGTGTATTGTACACACATTTTATAATTTAGAAACAAGAAAATGGATCTATGAGGTTTATCAAGAGCTTGTGTAATCATGAAATTAGAAATGATGTGTTATTTTTTTAAATTGTAGGGTTTAACTGATTATTTATCTTTTTACCTCTAGATTCATAGATCCACAAACACAAGTTACAAGAATAAGTGTAAGTATAAAACGATCACCTGCTGCAACCTTTACAAGGAATCCCATAGGTGTTTTATTTCCACTAAGGAGATTTAGGACTCTTGCTGCACCAGGATGTCAGATTGTATGGGAAAGTGTGTGTGTGGGGGGGGGGATGTGTACAAAGGTTTTCTAACGAGTTGTAATTTCTTTGTAGAGTCCGTATTGTACAGTCAGAATGATCAGTCATCTGATTTTGCACATGCACAGCAGTATAAAACGGTATCGCCAGCTGTTTTAATTATAAATGTCTCTGGTGCATTATTTGAATAGAAAGGGCTCTAAAATATAATAGGACTTTGTTTAGTCAAATCATGCTGTCACTAATAGTTTGCTTGTTAAATGGTTGATTTCTGAAATGGATTGAAAAGGAGCTCTTTTACTGGCCAAAAGGTTGGTATTTCTGCCACACAGCAGTGCAAGGGACCAGACTTTTTTGTGCTGCAGTTAGGAGTGGTATTAAACTTTACAAAACATTTTTATTTTTAAAATGGGCCCTCTGCAGGTTTATACTATAGCGTACTAGTATGCACTGCATACTGGCACAATATGACAGACTTGCATGTAAAACAGAGCCATAACTGCTACCGGTCACTCTCCATCTCAGCATGGCACTCTCTGAAATCATGAATGTAGAGCATAGTGCACATGCGCCAGTAACATAATTGGCTGGAGTTGCTGTGAATATCTACTAAACCAGGCAAGTTTAGGCGATTTTTCAAGGTACCTAAAGGTAAGATTTATCATAAGCTTACTTGTAGGGCAGTCTTTAAAATTTGAGTTTAATACCACTTTAAGTAATACAACTAGGTCTTGTCCCTGCCCCAAGTGGTGCTTAGATAACTTGCTAACACTGCTTGCATGTATGAATATAATTTTATTATTAATGAATGCATACAGAGTTGAATTAATTTATATATTTTATAGCTCCATAAAGATCAGCTTTAGATTACAAAAGTTTACTTTTAGTGTTTTTCCCATAGCCACACCATAGCTATACCTCTTTGTTGGTGTAGATGTACCTCTTGGCATACATACTATCCATGCATGCAGGTCATCCAAAGTATGTATAAGTATATAGCCTTGTAAGATTTAAAAGTTACTCCTCCTTGTATTTGTGCACTATTCTCTGTGGGGGAACACACGCACACTTTTTTTAACAGCTGAAAAAGGGTCTGTATGATTGTAAATCATAATAATCTTTCAACCATAACAAAATTGGTTGTAGTGTATCCTTTTATATAATGCACCAACATTACTGTATGAGTTGGTTCAAATATATAAATAAAAATAAAAAACAAGCTGCGCAACTATGAGAAACTCTATGGTGATAAAGAGCAATACCAAACAGTCAATGCATCTATAAAGTCCATCAAGCTATTATACAAGTGGGAAAGCATCTGATGGTATAAATCGGCAGAGAAATTCCTTGTGTTCAAGCAGATGGTGACATCACAAACAGGAACCTCAGAAAAGTGCAAACAGATAGGGAAAACACCTCCACCGATGGAATACACTGTCCCTTACCGGAGGGGAAGATCCCAACTAGAGACCTTTTGACCACAGATGGCTTTCTCCCCAGCCAGGGGGTTCGATGGCACGAAGTTCTATGGTCAACAACTCCTCCCATAGTGGACAAGTGATCAATGTTGATTGATGCCAAATTATGAGAGAAAAAGGTACATAGTGTAAAACCATTTACCATTTATTAAAAATATATTAAAATTGCACTTACAAAAAAGTAGGTAAAATATGCATGTAAATGTAGCCGGCCGGCTAGCACAACTCGATATCTCCTGGACACGATTTGCGGTTATGGACGTCAGCATGCCGCCTCCCTACGCCGTTTCGTCTAAACCAGGGGTGTCAAACTGGTGGCCCTCCAGCTGTTGCAAAACTACAAGTCCCATGAGGCATTGCAAGGCTAACAGTTACAAGCATGACTCCCGCAGGCAGAGGCATGATGGGACTTGTAGTTTCGGAACAGCTGGAGGGCCGCCAGTTTGACACCCCTGGTCTAAACAGACTTCGTCCTGGGGCACCAGGACAAAGTCTGTTGAGACGAAACGGCGTAGGGAGGCGGCATGCTGACGTCCATAACCGCAAATCCTGTCCAGGAGATATCGAGTTGTGCTAGCCGGCCGGCTACATTTACATGCATATTTACCTACTTTTTTGTAAGTGCAATTTTAATATATTTTTAATAAATGGTTTTACACTATGTACTTTTTTCTCTCATAATTTGGCATCAATCAACATTGATCACTTGTCCACTACGGGAGGAGTTGTTGACCATAGAACTTCGTGCCATCGAGCCCCCTGGCTGGGGAGAAAGCCATCTGTGGTCAAAAGGTCTCTAGTTGGGATCTTCCCCTCCGGTAAGGGACAGTGTATTCCATCGGTGGAGGTGTTTTCCCTATCTGTTTGCACTTTTCTGAGGTTCCTGTTTGTGATGTCACCATCTGCTTGAACACAAGGAATTTCTCTGCCGATTTATACCATTGGATGCTTTCCTACTTGTATAATAGCTTGATGGACTTTATAGATGCATTGACTGTTTGGTATTGCTCTTTATCACCATAGAGTTTCTCATAGTTGCGCAGCTTGTTTTTTATTTTTACTGTTTTGGTTGTGAGTATCTCACTATTGTAAGCTGCTTGCAATATCTTTTGTATTTCATTTAGACAGCGCAGTATTACCCACATTTTTAAATATATAAATACCCTTTGAGGTTGATAATGAAAATGTGTCTTTTACAGTTCGACCTTGAAAACATCACACAATTTGCTGCCCATCAAGAGAACAAGCGCCTGGTGGGGTTTGTGGTTTGTACCCCTGAAGCATCTGGAGGAGAGTCGCTGAGCGCATACGTCCTGGAGAGTAACACCGAGGGTGAAAAGGTCGGAACCCTGTTTTAACGTTTGTGCTTTTGATAAGACTTGGAATATATCATTTGCATTCACTTATATTAGGAGCTGGGTGTGTGGGCTGCCAATTGGACATAACCTGCTGTTTGGATAACTTTTGTGTACTACAAGTACACAGGAAGTATGCAATTATATAAGAATTTTTACGTGTAACTACATTTTATTTGCTTTGTAGCTGGCAGGAAATAAGGAAGCAAATGTGAAAGCTGATTAATAGCCCATTTACCCTATTCATTTTGCGCTAACTCCCATACTGCATTGAGGTATCGCATGTTTTGAACATTGTTGCCTTTTGCATATCACCTCATGGAGTTATCTTTTATTTACGATTGACTTTTTTTTACTGAGCACAGGGAGTATAGCTATTGCTTTACTTTTGGCAGTCTGACACTGAACATTTGGGTCTGAGGTCTTGCAGCTGCAGAGCTGTGTGCAGCCACTCTGCCCGCCTCTCCTCTTCTCTTGCCCATGGAACGCTATGTATGATGTGAACCTATTCACAAAATACAAAGCCTTCTGTGAATGGACAGGGAAGGATGGGCAGGCATAGAAGCAGCAATGGACAGTGAAGGGGATGGGCGGGCAGAGAAGCAGCTGTGCGAGAATGCAGCATCACACCTGTCGGAACCCCAAGAGTATAGCAAAAGATGTACACCTGACACCCAGTAAAACTGTAAATTGTAGTCCATGAAGTAGCCTATTTGGACCCAACCCATTATAACCTAGCACATTCTAAAAAGTTACCAAATTCCTGGAGTTCTGCTTTAAATCGTTCTACCTGCAGCTGGTAAATTTTAAGAGCAGGTTTGTTTGCAGGTTGCCACCATATTACATAAAGTGCCACATGTTACCATGCTATGATATCAGAAAGGTCTAACATTTTTATCAGATAGATTGGCAAACAAGCTAGAATTTATCAGTGTGCCATAACGTCTAAATTTTGATTAAAAGAATGTCATGAGAGCTAGCTGGAAGTTGCCAGGAGACAACCATGCTACCAATAAGTCTGCTAAGTTGCCATAGAGAATGGTAGCTAGCCAAGGACAATGTTTTGTGGGTCAGTGGGTATTGATGTATGTAAAAAAAATAGAAACCTGACACCAGAGCAAAAGTAAAAAATGCAGACTTTATTTTAATCTGTCAAGCTATAGAACGGAATCAATTCCTACAAAAGATTGACTTGTTTCAGCCACCTGTATAGGCCTTAATTATAAGACCCATACAGGTGGCTGAAAAGCATCAATCTTTTGTAGGGATTGATTCCATTTAAAATCTTGACAGATTAAAATAAAGTCTGCAATTTGTACTTTAAGATGCTTTGGTGCCGGTCTTCTATCATTTATTGAATTTATGGACCGAGTATGTACAACGTGTCTCTGGGCACAGGCATCTGATACTCATTATTATTCTTATTTGTGTGGGAAGGGGGTTGAAGCACTGCAACCATCTATATGGCTAGAGAGACTACCACACTCCAAATGAGTGAAAAGTATTTTTAAAATGGTGGAAAGCATTCATGTTATTTTGGAATGGCGTTGCCATTGATTTCAAACTTGACTGTTAAAAGCAACAGTTGTTTTAAGTACTTTCGAACAACATTTGTAATGCCATTGAAAATACTGATGAGACTGTGTGTGTAAAAACATTAGTTTGAGAAGCTACTATTTATGGCCAGCTTAAGTCAAGTCGGCATATATCAGAAGAACCAAAAGGTCCAACTTTTTTTCTTTTTTTTTTTTTTTTTTTTTGTATAGTGCAGGAATTTTTCAGAAGAGAACATAGACTAAGAATTAATCTTAGGCCTGTTATTGATTGACATATCCTAAGATCTAAAAGCCCTTTTAGTGTTTATAAGAGTTCTGCTGCATTGTGGTTACTTAAATGTTAACCATTTCTGGAATGAGAAAGATACTTTGAATAATAGCACAGACTTTGCATTTCTCAGTCAGAATCATTTGAATATTATTTGCAACTAAGCTCAACTTAGATTTCCGTATTCTGTCATCTTGTCATTGACAGGTTGTCTGAATCTGTATCACTGATTTTACAGCAGGGCCTGGCCAAAGCAGAAGGTGAAGTTGGCTTGGGCGCAGAGCTGTGGGGGAGCCTCTGCTTTACTCAGGCATGTTAAACAGACAGCTCAGCCCTGTAGATTACACTGGAAGGTCATAACTCTCCCTGTGTAACCAGTGGCATTCCGCGCCACTGTCATTTTGACAATTGTCCACTCGGTTTTAAGATTGTACAGAGCTCATCACCCAGCTGTCATGGTGCTCTGATGATTACACAGTGAGAGGTGTGTATTCTGCAAGACTGATGTTCCTGCTCTAAATTTATTTATGAATACTACTCTTGTATTATTCAATCATGAATTACAGTTGTGTTTAAAAAAAAACAAAAAACGTTTTATGTTGTATCTTTTATTAACGCTTAGTAAACCCAAATTTGTTTTAATCAACTTCACTGCCTTCTTCCCATCGTTTTTTTTTTTTTGCAGATTTTTTTTTTTTTTACTTTTCAAATGTTTGAAAATTGAATTAAACCCTCCTATCCTTTGCAGTCAAGGAAGCTGACATAATAACCTTTGTTTGATCTGCAGTTGCCATGGTGCTGCACATGTGATCAGTAGAGATGGGACGAACACCCCCCTGTTCAGTTTGCAGGAGAACTTTCTAACAGGGGAAAACTTCTAACCCGAACGGCAAACCCCATTGAAGTCTTTGGGAGCCGGACAGGAAAGATTAAAAGTGATTATTTTTAAGGCTTATATACAAGTAATTGGCCATAAAAGGGGTATGGGGGTTCCGGGTACTGCTCTGGGGGACATGTATCAATGCAAAAAGGAGGAGTGATTTTATTGATGCTTAAAATGCAACAATAAAAATGTAAATTTCCTTTTAACTATCGTCCCTGGGGGGGTCCCCTTAGGCCTCGTACGCACGAGCAGACAGATTTGTTCAAATCTCTCTGTCCGACAGATTTGAACAAATCTGTCTGCTGGGATTTTGGTTTGCTCGCGTGTACACACGAGCAAACCAAAATCCCCGCCAGCAGACAGCGCGCTGACGTGGCGGTGACGTTGACGCCGCCACGTCACCGCACCAGGAAGTAAAACACTTCCGCGCATGCGTCGAAACCATTCGGCGCGTGTGCGAGAAGACATGTCTGCTGGTTAGCATACTAACCAGCAGACATGTCGGGCGGACGGGTTCCCAGCCGACAGATTTTAAAGCATGCTTTGAAATCTGTCGGGTGGCCAAATCCGTCTGTTAGCCCGTACACACTATCGAATCTGTCTGCTGAAACGGTCTAGCAGACCGTTTCCAGCAGACAGATTTGATCGTGTATACGAGGCCTTAGGCCGCATACACACGATCGAATTTGTCCGCTGAAAACGGTCCGATGGACCGTTTCAGCAGACAAATCCGATCGTGTGTATGGGCTAGCGGACAGGTTTGTCCATCGGACAAATTTCAAAGCATGCTTTGAAATTTGTCCGCTACAAACCTGTCCGTCGGATATGTCCGCTGGTTAGTACGGGAAACCAGCGGACATATCCTCCCGCACATGCGTCGTATCCTGTGAATGGATCCGACGCATGCGCGCGGAAGTGTTTACTTCCTGGTGCGTGACGTAGCGGTGACGTGGCGGCGTCAACGTCACCGCCGCGTCACCACGCTGTCTGCCGGTGGGGATTTTGATCCGATGGTGTGTACACGCCATCGGACCGAAATCCGATGAGACATGTCCGCTCTAAACTGTCCGTCGGACAAGTTTGAGCGGACATATCTCATCGTGTGTACGAGGCCTTAGTCTGCCTGTAAAGTGGTGCATATGTAGCATGCATAGAACATGCTGCAGCAAAGATTTTAATTTATGAAAATTGACCGATTGCAATTGCCGCCACCCAGCTATCGGGGAAAAAAAAAAAAATAGATTAAGGTTATAATATAGGTTTTGAAAAAAAAAAAAAATTATTTCATAGTAAAAAATAATTCTATTATGATGCTACGCAGCATATATACCACAAATGATGCAAACCGGCAAACAGAGACGAAATAAGGCACCGGATAATGAGCTGGTCTCTGGAATTTGATGATGGCTGAGGTGGTAAAAAAATAAATAATATAGGTTTTGTTTTCCACAGATTTGTTTCTCAATCAGTTTTGGAAAAGAAATTGCTGCTGCAGAAAAGGTAAGATTGCTTTTTTTTTAACTACATGGATTAAGATTATAGTATTGTTCCTATCTTAATCCTAAAGCTAAAGTGGTTCTGAAGTCTGCACAAAAAAAACCCTGACAGCTCCAGTCGGAGCCGATTGTACTAGCCATACTACATTAGTACAGCAATCTCCCCCACTAAGCTGTTGTGTTCAAAAAAACATAGGTATGTATTCACTTTGCAGTGTAAACTTTTCAAACTGGGCACTAAAATTCAACCGCTCAGAGCTCAGTCTCAGGGGATGACTAGGTGTTGCATCACACCACTGGTTGCACACTTTAATGTCACTTCCACCTGGTGACATTATAAAGTTCACAGGCACTTCCTCATAAGCTTGGGCACAAGGATTCGTTGCAGGATGCTCTACACATGGGTTACAGTGTACTCCTAGCAGACATGCTTATCCTATCTCCCAAACTCCACTCTGTGAGTAGCCCACAGGGAATACCCTCACTTGTATCTATGTTTGAGACTAGGTGAAAGGGAGACACTTCTAAACAGCAGGCGGGCGAACATTTACTCTGCTAAAGGTCTGCTCAAACGCACATGATGCAACCCTTGCACCAGAGCTGGAACCTGCTTTATGCCTGTCCCAGCATCTTATTTTAGCTCACACAACAAGCATCCTACCTAAAAGAAGCAGAATTCTCTGCATCCATGTCACATTTTCTAGGACAAATTGCTGCCTTTATTCAGCCATCTTTGCCCAGAGTCCAAAAACTCTTCTACTCAAGTTTGTCGACAAGTGTCAGATCCTGATATATCGGTCCTAGAGCATGCTGAATCAGAGGGGAATGAAGCCTTTGCATTGTGCAGGTTGGCTCACCTCTGTCTTCCCATACCCCTTTGAGCATAAAGAAACCTACTAAACCTTACAAATCAATTCCCTTTTCATAGAGATAGAATGTGCACTCTGATGGAGTCACTCCTGAAAGGATTCTCACTCCCTCAAAAATCTTTGTTGAACCCTACCCAGTGGAAAGTTTTCCAAAAAAGTGAGCTAATCCTGTGTTTGACCCTGCTGTCTCTGTCCTAAACAAAGATCTCGGTTTACTTATTGAAAATGTTTCGTCTTTCAACCCCCCTGCCGGTATCCCCGAGCGCGACTCGGGGTGGATTTTTTATGTAAATATCGATATCTCCGAGTCGCGCTCAGGGTGAATATGCAGAGCCTGCAGCGCGCGCTGGCTTACCTTGTATCCAGGCAGGGTACTGTACTTACCTTGTCCCTGGATCCAGCGATGCATCCACGCTGTGTGAGCGAGTGGCGTCCTCCATTCGACTCACACAGTGCCCGCGCGCTGCCGATCTCCGTTCCTTGCGACGTAACGGCGCACGAGGGCGGAGACCGGCGGCAAATTCAAAAAAGTAAACCAACACATTACATACAGAATACTGTAATCTTATAGATTACAGTACTGTATGTAAAAAGTACACACACCCCTTGTCCCTAGTGGTCTGCCCAGTGCCCTGCATGTTCTTTTACATAATAAAAACATTTTTTTTGTGCCTGCAAACTGTAGATTGTCTATAGCAACCAAAAGTGTCCCTTTTATGTCAAAAGTGATTTTAGAGCAGCTAGAAAACAGCGATAATAAATGATAATCACTTGCAGAATTGAGCGATAGCGATTTGTGGGGAAATTCGTCATAAAAAAATAAAAGTAATGACAGCGACAATTCTGCAACTGAGCAAATTTCAGTGATTTTGATTTGATTACATTAGTGAATATTTTTTATTATAATTACATTATTATTTGTTATAATTATTTATAGTTATTTATTATATTATAATTTTATGATTTTGTGTTTCAAACTTTATCATACCCGGGATGTCTACTAGACTCTGGTTTGGACAAATTTAAGTGAGTTATTCCTAAAAATTGCAGGCCTACAGTATAAAACGCAGAATTTCCATGCAAAATAATTGTACCGTTTTTGGTACGTAATTCCAGACAGAATCATACCGCCAGGGAGGTTAAAGATTCTGCTGACCGAAAATTTTAGTCTTAAAAGCTGTCTATAACCTAGCAGGCCCAGCCCTGCAACCAGCTGTTGTCACTATTTCTGTATGTCAAACTGCAGTTAACTGGACTAGGTCAATGACTAACCAACATGACCTTGTCTTTTAGGATTGTGCTGTTGCAGAGCAATTACAGCTGCCTTTTACTCTTGTTTTCAGTGTAGATGGCCTGGAACACATCATGAGACAAATATCAATAATGGCTATAATCTGCATTCATATGCACATAATCCTGTGGCTACAGGCTAGGACAGCAGAAGCTGTCTGTAAGATGGGCCTCACACGTATGCCCTTTCAAGGAAGATATGTATTTGAGGCATGTGACAAGATCATCAAACGGGTTAAAGTTTGCATCTCTCTAGATCACAGACATCCCATACCTGTAGGTGGTTTAAAAAAAAAGTACAAGATAGTTCAAAATTCTACCCTCTCACCGCTTTCTTCTTTCAAATCAACTTAAAATTGTCCAAGGTCAGTCAGATTTGCAAAAGGCCCTGAACCACTTCTTGTCCCAAGACAGGTTGTTCAAAAGGTTCTACTCAAACCTGTTCATGATACTAAATCTCAACAGAGGTATCTGTGCTATCCTGGACCTCGAATTCCTTTACAAATTCTTTCACATTCCAAAACTTTATATTGAATCTGAAAAGTCAGCAATTACCTCTCCGAGGCAAGGGGGAACACATAGTAACCTTGGACATCCAACTTGACCATCTTCCTGTACCCATTTATCTATCTCTAATATAGTCCTAGGAGTGGACAAATGGCAAACATATGATCTCATATGTCACTGTTTGGACTTGGGGGTTGGTCTCTTTATTTAGATGAGTTGGATCTGTTATGTCAAAAATGGGGAACTGTGTTGTATCTGGAGGATAGGATGCCAACATCCAAACTCCCTCTGTATCAAGGACCAAGGTTCCTGTAGCTTTGGCCTTGGATGCTTTAGGCATCCCCTGGTCTCAGTTCAGGCTAATCTATGCCTTTCCTCCACTGAGCATTCTGCCTTGCCTTCTCTACAAAAGAGCAAGATTCTTCTGGCACAGAACTGGTCCAGAAGAATCTGGTACACAAACATACGCCGACTTTTTGCAGAAGACCTCTGGCCTCTCCCCTTCAGGCCACATCTGCTGTCTCAAGGCCCTCTATTCCACCCTGCTTCACAGTCTGTGGCTTTAACCGCATTGCTTTTGAAACCCAGGTCTTAAGGGATAACAGGGGTCCCTGAGTCTGTGATTCATACCTTTTGAAATTAGAAAAGCCATTTCCAGGAAGATGTATTATCATACCTGGAATTCTTA
The DNA here is from genome assembly GCA_029574335.1 of Rana kukunoris. Lineage (NCBI taxonomy): Eukaryota > Metazoa > Chordata > Amphibia > Anura > Ranidae > Rana > Rana kukunoris. The sequence continues at coordinate 242,661,174 of CM056051.1, forward strand.
CTTTACCTGGTGTGAAGGCAGTCATTCATTCCTTTGTGCCCCGCATTCTGGCCTTCCTACAAACAGGTCATGACCAGAATATAGCTCTTGCAGAAACCACCTTTAGAACCCATTAGGCATATCCCCTTTGAGATTCTTGCCAACTTTACAGCGACAAGATTGTATTATGCTCTAGATGAAGAACATTCTGTCTTCTGAAGCTGGCTTTAATGTTCCATCTCAGTGAGGACATTGTGCGCTGGATGTAGTTAGAACCATTAGAGTGTAAATAAGAGCCACTATTTCCATTGGACGGAATCCCTGTTTTCTTTCCTCAGTACCTCACACCCGCAGACCCCTGCTTCATAAAACCCCATTGCACAGTGGATAAGGAATTTGAATACAACACCTTATGCTCAACAACAAAAACCTCCTTATGTGCTATTATGCACCTACTGCGAAAGATCTGTTGGTGCATCCTGTTTTTAGGCACCAACCCTCTGTCGCACAACTCTGTATGGCTGCCAAATGGTCTTCTGTTCATACCCTTTAAAAAAAAAAATTACCAGGTGGATGTCCAATCCATTGCAGATGCAGCTTTTAGCCACAAGGTTCTTGCAACCACACTCTAAACTGAATCCCTATTGTTGTTTGAGCCTGTTGGCACAGTTAACAGGGATCCTCAAACTACGGCCCCCCAGCTGTTGCGGAACTACACATCCCATGAGGCATTGTAAAACTCGGACATTCACAGACATGACTAGGCATGATGGGAATTGTAGTTCCTGAACAACTGGAGGGCCATAGTTTGAAGACGCATGGTCTAGTGGTTGCCCACTCTTGTATTGATTACTTGGGGACATCCCATGGTGCATGAATAATCTGCCTGTGTCCTGTAGTGTATGATTAAGATCAGAGGAATTTTGACTTGCCTGTAAATTCCATATGTTACAGTGCAGGACAATGAAACCCTTGTACAAACAGTGTGACAGGATTTGAGATCATAAGATGCCAAGAGCATTTGGTTTTATGTGGTCAAGTATTGAAAGGTGTGGCTGACGGATTTGAAAACACATTTGGTACAAGCAAAGCTCCATTCTACTTCTAACTGTGGAATATGCATATGCTAGAACAGTGTGACTATTGGACTACAGTTCACAATGGCTAATGCTCTGTTTGTGTTTTTTACACAGTTGTGCATAACTGTACAAACTACATATACAGGAAGGAGCTTACTATCGTGTTATGAATCTAATTTCGGTTTTCAGTTTGTATAAGTTGTGGTTTAACAGTATTTTTCTTGGTAGGACCCAGAAGCATTGGCACAGCTTATGTCGTCAGTTCCCCTATCGAATGATGGCAAGTTCGTTCTTCTGAATGTCCAGTCAGAAGATAGTGAGGAAATTCAACCATGTGAAGAAGGGCTAGAATCCGAAGCTTAAACAGCATCTCTGCAATCCTTCTATACATTCTCAAGGCTGCTTTGATTGTTGGTACAATGTCTAGATTCCACAATGTTGAAACACTTTTTTTTATTTTTATGCTTTCAATTATCAATATAAGAGATTGTATACCAGGTGTGGCAGTCTGTATTGTATATCTGGTGGGGTCAGCTGACTAATTGAATTAGACCAATAAGTCACGCAAAATGATCCCAGCAAGTCTAGCCTTATCAATAGTTCATTTATGATCGGTTAATGCCATAATCATTTTATGCTCGGATACCATGTTTGTGGTTTGATCTGAGTAATGCTCCTCAAGGGGGAATGGTGCTCAGCTGGTACTGCGCAGCCTTCCCATAGCTTCAGGGTATCATCACTGTACACATTCTATTCAGAGGTAGACTAACTAGAAGGCTGCTATGCATGAAAAGATCCCAGGAGCTGATGGATTATTTTATCTGATGTCCATGGCATGAAATGTAGCTATGCACACATTAGGTGTGGTATGGCCACAATTCATCATCTCCTATGTTTTGGTCTTTTCATGTGTATGAGGTATGCCTTGTAAACTCCTAGTATTGATCTATATATACACAATACGAAGTGCTGTCCACCATGAATATTTCTGTACTTGATGGCCCTACTTCCTTGCTGCCCAATAAACCCTAAGTGCAAATTGTGCATGTGCTTCTTCTTCTTTTTTTTTTTTTTAAATAGCCTTATCAATAAGGAATGCATGTTTACATATAGAATATGAATAGGGTATAAATGACAGTGACCTTTCCTGGAGCATACTGTATGGAAGAGCTTCCCTCCCCTAATATTTGTAGTCCTGTTTTATCATTTTGAAGAGATGATGCAGCAAATTATTATTCTGAAAACAATACCCAAAAATTAACACTTGTGCCCATTTTTCTTTGCATTCCAACTATCTGATCTTATATCTGCGCTTATTACTTTGAGCCCAGGTTCACACTGACAGTGGGAATGAACTCACACAATTTCATTCCCGCATATCCGTCCCGACTTTGGGCGGCGATTTCAGAGACATCTGTGCTGCTTGCTGCACAGCTGTCTATGGAAATTGCACCCAAAGTCACCAAAGGTAGTACAGAAACTACTTTTGGGAATCGTTGGGGCGTTGCACTAATTCAGAGATTGCCATCAATCCTGACAATGTGAACCTAGGCTCAATCATTTCATGTAATATGGGTATTTTGTTTATGTAGCGGCACATCAGAGCTTTGAGTACTTTTGACAACAGAGAATAAACAATAATACTGCAATGCTAAGTGCCGGTTCACATGAAAGTCGGCACGACTTTGCGAGCCAACTTGAGGCAACTTCAAGTCGCCTCCAGGACAGGCAACTTTGCCAGTGTCCAATCAAACAATAATCAGCTCTGTGGGACGGAGGGGTTTGCCTGATAAAACTATTTTCTCTTTCTGTAAAGTTGCTTCAGTTAAGACACAGATCTGACTTTGGAGGCAACTTTCATTTAAATCAACACAACAATAAAAACAAAAAAGAAAATAGACTGCTGCACACCCTTAAGAGTTAACTACAAAAAATAGTTTTATTAGAATAAATATCATTTAAATCAATGGGTACAAGTTAACTAAAAGTAGTACAGGAACCTTGTCTGTAGTCAGAGCGACTTCAGTAGTATGCATTAAGACGGTTCTCATTCACTTTAATGTAATTTCTCATGTCGCACGACTTGCGAAACAAGTCAGATCCCAAGTTGCGGTAGTGTGAACGGGCACTAAAATGGATCCACCTACATGGTATCAAATGTTTTCTTTTCCTTATGTGCTGCAGACCTCCTTATTAATGGCAAACACTGATGCTAAAGCCAATGTGATTCCCTGAGGTCTGGTCATATGAAGCATATACCGTGTCCATTTCAGCACCATACAATTTTATATATTTTCTTTGAAATCAGAAAAAATTGTATACATTAATTAATGAGTCATTGGTGAATGCCTCGCTTGATGCCCGATACAGGTTTTCATGTTTATTCACTCTGAGTACTCTTAAATGACCCCACTCCAGTGTTTACATTTTTTTCTGCCTGCAAGTGGACAGGCAACCTAATCCGAGTAACTAAGTGTACCGTGAAACAATAGCTCAATAGAGATGATTCATATGTGTGACTCTTATTAGCTTTACATAGGGGATCGTGCAAGGCCAGAGCTACACAGGCAGAAAACAAATGACTCATCTTTGTATCTCTTTAAATTTTATTTGCTTAACAACTTATACAACACAATATTGTAGCTTTGCGATGCTTGAATATTAAATAACAACAATGGACTTCCTTTTAAAAGAATCTCTGCTGACAACACACTAAAACCAAGTTTTAAAAAAGTGCATGTGGATAATATTTAGATGCAAGTCATTATTTGTTCATTCTATGGGAAATGATATATAATATGAAGAAATGTATTTGTGTTTATTTTGGTATTAGCAGCTCAAGCAGACCACTTTGCAATGTGCAAACAGTGATTGTTGGTTTCTAGGGCTCCTTCTGGAGGGCCATCTTCATGTGACACTTTTTTGTTTGTTTTATATGTTTTATTATCAAATGATAGCTTGTTTTGACCTTATTTCCTTTAAAATGCCAATTTATAAGTGCAACTAAAGTATTGCAGCCAGTCTGAATTCATCTTGTCGTGATATGACTTCAGCAGGATGAATTCTGAGTGGTTTCTATGGGATACTGCTCTTAAGAATTGACACTCTGTATTGAAAACAGGGTTAAATCTGCTTTATCAATCAAAGAAAATATTCTTGGTTCTAAAATATGCTGTGATTTGTATCTAATCATTCCTAAAGTAGTGCTAATGGCAAAACATATATTTTTTTTTTTCTTCATTCGCAAGGGAGCGTTATAAAGCCTGTCAGCTTGTTTTTTTTTTTTTGCCCATAGGTCCAACTGGGGAGATTTCCCTTTGGCCCAGAGCCAAAACAGGAAGTGAGAAATGCCTCCAAACTGAGGGACTTCCTGGTTTTTACCACAACTAGTGTCACCATTGGAAGATTTTCTCTCTACTTTTGTTCTGGTGACAACCCAAAAAAATGAATTTTCTTTTACTGATGCCGCGTACACACAATCACTTTTGTGATGAAAAAAACCAACATTTTAAAAAACGTCATTTAAAATGATTGTGTGTGGGCAAAACGTTGTTTTATGTCTTAAAAAAAACAACCAAAAAAATATTTGAATATGCTTGAATTTTTTGTGTTGTTTTTCAAAATGTAATTTTTTGTGTCATAAAAAGTGATCGTGTGTGGGCAAAACAAAGTTTTTAAACCCGCGCATGCTCAGAAGCAAGTTATGAGACGGAGCTTCAATGGAACAGAGTGCCGTCGAACGTGGTGTACGTGACCGCGCTTTGCTAGAGCTTTTTGGAAAAACGATGGTGTGTATGCAACGTCGTTTTGGAAAATGAAGTTTGTTTCGTGAGATAAAATGACGGGTTTTTGTCATCACAAAAAGTGATCGTGTGTACGCGGCATTAGACAAGAGGTGATGGAGCATAACACAATATTTACAAGTTGATTTTTATGTAAATTCAGCCGCCCTGAGCACTGCTTGTTACCTTCAAATGAGAAAGCTATTTTGGCTGTACTTCTCCTGTAGGTCAAAGGAGTGCAGTTCGTTCTGCACTCCCGTCTCCCGGTTTCAGCCAACAGCAAGCTGAAGTCCACTGTTGGCTGATGTCATTGCCCCAGTACAGGCTCAGAAAAGGCCCAGATGCCTGCAGCTGGCTCGGCCTCTCTGCGAGTTGCTGAGCCACCGGCTCCCACCCCCTCCACAGCCCAGTAATCCAGTGAGCACTGGAGGGGCAGAGAAAGAAGGCAGAGACTGACCATTACATCTCTCTGCTCAGAGCAGAGGGATGAGAACTAAGCAATCCGAGGTGTAAGACTGCTCAGTGCATAGCTGGCAGGGGGGAAAGATGCAGCATCTAATTGATGCTGCATCCACCTAGGTGAGTATAATAATTTTTTTTCTTTATTTTCTTTTTACTTCTCTATTAGGTCAACCACCTCTTTTTGAATTTTCTTTCATATGCTCAGTTTCAGTTGCCAGGTTCATGTTAAACATTAACTTGCCCAAAATGTATGCCAAGTGTTGGATAGCGTGGTAAATGGTTAGAACTTCTTTGGTGCCCATATACCCAGCCGGAATGACTTCTGGTCACTCGACAGGAATTAAAAGGGAAATCTTTCTAAAGCAGTTATGAATATTAATATGTGTAGTGTCCAGATATATCTATTTTTTTGGGCAGAGTAGGGAAGGTTTAGAACCCCTGTCAGGTTTTACTGCCATCCAGCTTGTGAGAGATTCTTCCCCATCCCCTGCTCACCCCTCCGTCTGTCCTAGTGTTAGGAGTTTGAGCTGAACTTACACTTTTAGCAGAGTAAGTAGTCATATTGCTGTCTGTGTCCAACTGCAAAAAAACACAGGTGCGGAAGACCCCCTCGTACATTTACCATAGACAAATATTATTTAATCCATATAGACAAATATTATTTAATACATATAGACAAATGGATACGTACATGCAAGTTAAATCATCAAGCAACACATATCTGCCCCACTGGAGCGCAATACAGTTTGTCCTGGGAACAGTTCCCAGTACGAACTTTATTACGTTTCAGCAGGAGCAGATTTGTGTTGCTTGAAGTTTTAACCTGCATGTGCGTTTCCATTTGTCTATGTGGATTCAATTTGGCTTTGATAATGCACAGGGTGGTCACACACTCCTGTTTTTTTTTTTTTTTGCAGTTGGTTCTAAGTATTTCCTGGTCGAAGGAGGGCTGCACCCTTGATGAGCATGTTGGAAAGTATACCCCCCCCCCCCCCCCCCCCCCCCCGGCTTTAACACAAAAGTGGTTTTGGACTGCTGTCTGTGTTCCAATTGGGTAGATTTCCTCACACTTACTGTCTGTCCCAGTGACACCGTGTAAAGATAAGGAGAAGACCAAGAGGAGCCTGCTGTCGGCAATAAAAAATCGGACCATTCCCATTCTATCCAAACCTAAAAAAAAAAATGCCTGTAATTCACATTAGATGTACACGACATTTTTCATACCAGCAGTAGTAATTCTGCACTTGTTGGGAATTCAGCTGGCCATCTCTGCACTATAATATGCATAGAAATTGATTTGTAAATAACAATGACCAATAACTGTAAAATGTATTCTATTTTTATACCTTACTGGAGTTTTTCATAAACCTGCTAATCAGTTTGGTGTCTGTCATGTTTAATCAATTCTTTCTACTATCTCAAAAGTCTTAAATCCTGTATGTCTATTGTAAAATGGAATTTAGTAGTGTGGAAACAATGCAGAAGATGTATCCGTTATATGTACATAGTTCTAATAATCCAGCAACCCTAGCTGTGTGAAGTTGGCACCCCATGTTTGTAAAACCTGAATAAAAATATACCATTTGTTTGTGCCGCAAAAATGAGCGTTTGTGGCGGTTTGGTTTCTGAGATATTAAACATTCAATGCAAGCCCCGCCCACTTTGCACCCCATGTTGCTGAATTTTGAAAACAAACGCGCCATTCGTTTGTGCCGCAAAAATAAAGGTTTGTGCCACTTTGGTTGCGGAGATATTGTGCGTTATATGTTGGCAAACCTCACTGACTTTACACCTCGTTATTACATTTTACATACAAATAAACTTAAATGAACATAAACCGTAGAAAACATTTGTTAAACCAAAAACTCATCTGCAACTAATCGCATTGGTCTTTGCAGGAACCCCAAACTATCATATGTTAAAGAATGCACTGTGGTGCCTTTTACTATACTAGGCCTCCAGCCAACACACTGACTTGGAGACAACCCACTAACCGCAGTGCACCCATTAACGAATTCCAGCTAAACCACCATTACCTGGAATAAACCAGAGGGACTGATATCACCAATGGGTCCCGAACACTAATAACACCAAACAAGCACGCAAACACAAGCTTACCAACACAGAACACTCACAAATGACCTACCCCCCCCCCCCCCCCCAATCGGACAACACTTGACTGCTTTGTCATCCAACCCACACCTGGTGGCTTCTGTGAACCTCGAAATTTGAAATGAGTGCAAGGAGAATACTTTTGGGTGAACCGGCACAGCAAAAAATTGAACTTCCTTCTGGCCCTGCCAACCTGATCTGTTTTGGACCATTGCAAAAGCAGGGGATACCCTGTCTTCCCCACAGGTGACCTCCCAATCCAACATACCCTCATTGAACCTTTTGGAAGGGCTGACTTGTTTGCAAATCCGAAAAGACCCCAAAAAAAGACAGAGAGAAGGCCATTTTGAACAGAGACCTCATAGGCTGAGAAACACAGGGAAACCAACTGGGATAAAACATTTTGCAGAATATAAAATAAAACGGGGCGCAATGCTAATCCTGCCAATTTCCGCTCCACAACTGACATCGACACCTCCTCAAGGTTCTGTGAAACAAAGTAAAGGACCAGCAATCTGACCTCTGGGCCCTCTTGCTCCACCTCAGCCTGCTGCAGGAAAGACAACCACTCCTGCCATACTTTATTATAGGCTGCCCACGTCGTGTCAGATGACCCCAAGACAATCCTCCACAGCCAATCTCGGGGGAAGGGCCCCCGTATTGCTTCACTGCCTGTGCCAACTCCCAGAACCTGCCCCACTGAAAGCGAGACAATGCGTCATATAATCCGTTCTCAACTCCCGGGAGGTGGACAGCATAAAGAAAACATTTAACTGTAGACAACAATCCACATACTACTCCTCTTGGCAATGACAACCCAGCAGGCCAAAACTATCCAGATGAACGGGAAGCAGTCTAAATGCAGTTTTAATATTGAATTTGGCAATGAGAGCTCCTTGCCCATAATGTTGGACCCAGAAAACAGCCGCATCAAAGGAAGTGTAAGATACCGTACATGCCTCAGAGTCATTGCACCATTGACCGACTCACCCTTCGGGAAGTAAAGGTGGTAAATAAGACAAAACTTCCACTATAGGCTGCAAGGGGAAATTTCCGCCCACTACAAGGACAGGCGGATAGAGCTCTGCTGCTGGAACTGCTCGTTGTACCTCAACCAGGTGGATCCCCTGTAGGCCTCACCAATGGCATCAAGATAACAGAAGAGCGCTGAACAGTGTTCTGGATTCTTCACTCCAACTTTAATTGTCATAATGGCAAAAGTCTGCAGCCAATTAGGTTCCTTTCATACTGGGGCGGGAGGTGCGGTAATGCGCCGCTATTTTTAGTGTCGCTTTACCATAGAAATTGCGGCGGTATTTGGCCACTAGCGGTGCGGTTTTAGATGCAGCTAGCAGGACTTTTGGAGCGGTCCTGCTCAGGCTTTCACACTGGAGAAACAGCAGCTGCTGTTTAAGGTCGGTTTGCAGGCGCTATTTTTAGCACATTAGAGCCTGCAAACCACCCCATTGTGAAAGGGGTCTTGGGTAAAGTCCGCGGGATCAGCCTGTACCATTTTTTTTTTTTCTTGATCCTATATTTTGCTCTCCTCTGGCTAGACCATATCTACATTTTTCCAGGCGTAGCAGAGAAAATATCTCCACATAATCACCCTTCCAAATAATTTTGCGGATTTGCAGAGCTTCCGGTGTGCACCCAGAGGCCCCTCAAAACAAACGTAAACCTCACATTTCGCAGTCGGCCAATCTGACTGAATCCTGTTTGTTAACGGCCTCCCCGATTAATCAGCCTTGTCCCTCGATGCCAACTTGTGGCCCGCCGCAGACTGGCCGGCACTGCGATTGCCACTGCCGCAGGGGGATCAACCCCGGACATCGAAGCCAGCCTTGTCACCACTGACTCACCGGCGGGTTCAAATGGTTAGTCCAGCTACCTCAAACCCAAAAGGAACCCCTGCAACCCCTCATCTGACCTAGATATGGCGTGACCACGGCGCGCACTAGGCAGAAAGCGCAGGCAAATCAGAGCGTGAAGCCGCTAACTATGTGCAGGACAGGGCCCTCCCCCCTAGACACACATTATCATCAACAGCAGAAAACACAGACGTGTTAGAAGTAGTAGACTTACCAGGCTGCCTAGGAAGGATACCACCAGCCACAGCTCCTGACTCCATCGATGTAGGGCATCCATGCGACTCACCCTCCGATCTCTCCTCTATCTCCATGTCTTCCCTCTCTGGCAGGACTCCAGGAGTAAGTGTCCCTGGACCTAGGGGATGTAGCAGCACGATTCCCCTGCCGAGGCTCTGCCTCTGCTGACTTCTCACCGGGGGGGGGGGGGGTGTCCGGATTCAGACGCCAGGCAGGGACACAGACACTCCCGGAAACCCCACCTGCTGATAAAGGGGATTCCTTTCCAGGTGTGCAATCCGTGGGTGCCCCCGATCGCTTTGCGGGTGGTCCTGAAGGGGCCCACACGGGACTCCCGATGTGACACAAGCTCTGGGGCAGTAGTCCGGAGAGAAGCGCTCCAGGGCTAAGACCTCCAAGCTCTTACAGACTCCTGCCCCTGACCTAGAGGCTCAATCTCATAGGACAGATGAGAGCTGTTCCTCCGGCTACTCCGCTCCTCTGAACGCTGCCTCTGCATTGAGCTGGAAAAGCAGCCTTCTCGTCCAGCATCCGCAGGGGATCCAAGTTGCTACCTGAGCAGTGAGATCCTCTGGACACATGGTTTCAGCAACTTTAACGCACAATATCTCTGCAACCAATGCAGCACAAACACAAATGAATGGCGCCTTTGTTTTTAAAATTTAGCAACATAGGGTGCAAAGTGGGCGGGGCTTGCATTATATTGAATGTTTAATATCTCAGAAACTGGCACAAACGCAGCACAAAACGAATGGTATATTTTTATTCAGGTTTTACAAACATGGGGTGCCAAAGCACCCTCCCCATGTTGAGGGCATGTGGCCTGGTGCGGTTCAGGAGGAAGGGAGGGCGTGCATGCTCTTTCGCCCCCCCTTTTTCTGCGGCCTGCCAGGTTGTGTGCTCAGATTAAGGGTCTGGTATGGATTTTTGGGGTGACCCCACGCCAATGTTTTTTTTTTTTTTGGCGCAGAGTTTCCCTTAAAATCCATACCAGACCTGAAGGGTCTGGTATGGATTTTTTGGGGGAACCCCACATCATTTAAAAAAAAAAAAAAAATAGGTGGGGTTCCCCTTTATATCCATACCCGATATAGAATTTGGGGGGACCCCCAAACTTTTTTTATTATTATTTTGGTTCCCTGCACAAAATGTATTTTTTGAAGGGGAAAAAAAAGTAATTTTAAAACTAATTGCGCTATTGGAATTGTCGGGTCCCGCCAATACAGATAAAAGTCTTTGAAAAAAAATGGCGCTAGTAGTTTTAAATTACTTTTTTTTTCCTTGAGAAATTACACTTTGTGCAGGGACAATTCTAAGCACGGGAAACATGTGCTACTATTATTGTTTAATTTTAAGCATTATTAAAATCACTGCTCCTGAAAAAAATGCAGTTTATAAAACTTTTTTTTGCATTGATACATGTCCCCTGGGGCAGGACCCAGATCCCCAAACACTTTTAAAGGTTAATATGCAAGTTATTGTCCCAAAAATTAGCACTGATTTTTCATGTTTGTGTCCTATAGACTTTAACGGTGTTCGCACAAATATTTTGCCCGTTTGCATGTTCTGGTGCCAACCAAACTGGGGGGTGTTAGGCTCATCCCTAGCACCCACACATTGCTAGTCAGTAGGACATGGTCCCTCTTACATTGGTTATCAGTGAGAGTAGTACCCCCAACATTGGTGGTCATGGTATTGCTCCCTTATATTGGTAGTCAATAGCAGATGATTGGGGGCCAGTGTGTATCACCTGAGGCCAGTCACTGCACTCGGTATGTGTAAGCCCAGGTTCACACTGGGCTGCGGGAGTGAAGCCGTGCAAGTTCAGCTGAACTCGCACAGCTTCACACCCGCCCGGGCAGTCCCGAGTTCGGCCGCGATTTCAGATTTTTAATGTAAATCGCGCCCCCAAATGGCAAAAAGTAGTACAGGAACTACTTTTTGAAATCGGTGCAGCGCCACAGATGTGGTGTCGCACCGATTAGGACGGTGCCATTGCCGCCGATTTGAGATGCGATTTTACATGTGAAATCGCATCTCAAATCGTACCCAGTGTGAACCAGGGCAAAAGGTTACAACTACTAAATTTTAATTCCAGATACTGTTTTTTTTTTTTTTTGCACAGTTGATCTAATCCATCTTAGACCAATGTAAGTATTCATATTCTATACCTCTCAATGAATGCAAAGTGTCCTCTAATTGAACGATGTAGAGAGACATGGGGCAGTGATGATATAATATCCAACTTGACCAATAAGAGAAGGCCTTGTATCCATTGAGAAAAATAAAAAGTGTTCTCTAATGGCACCCGTACTGAATAAGCAACCCCCTATGTTCTCTATGCAGCAGTTTGGGTGCTCGATGTAGGATCCTGAAGACAGGGAGGATCACGGTCGTAGGGGTGGCTACTATGGCCCTTTTACAGGGATCAGCCAGGCATGCAATCTACATACTTAGACTTTACTCAGACAGGCAATGGCACCCCTATTACATGCAGACCCCCTCTGCTATTGTGCCTGCATTTGCCCTGGGATGTGTGCAGGCAGCCTATAGAGGCGGATGAAGACGCAGCAGCTGCATGGACACTGCCACATGTCAAAATGTAACATGTGGGGAGGAGCGGGTGCAGAAATCTGAACGCACACTGTGTGCACCTGCAATTCAGCTTTAAGGAACACTTAAGATTTAGTTGTACGTCTCTTTTGTTTGGCTGTACTTCTCCTGTGGATCACAGGAGTCCAGTTCGTTCTGCACGCCTGTGACGTTGTTTTAGCAGACAGCGGGCTGAAGTCACAGAGCTGGTCCAAGCTAGGCAAAATCACAATATGGTAGGGATCAGCCCTTAACCCTGGACCAGCACTCAGCTCAGGTCAAGCCGCCCCCTTCCCCAGTGACCCTCTCTGCTCAGGGATCCCTGAGAACGGAGTGATCAACGGTGTTTGATCACTCGATTCTCAGTCTTAGAGCCGACGGGGGACCCATGCTGCGTCGGACCGGTTACCCCCCCCACCTAAGATGCCGGTGCCTTCACTCAAAGACAATTAAAGAATCAGCCCGGATGTGGGCATCGCTGAACAGGCAAGTGTCCTTTTATTAAAAGTCATCAGCTACAGTATTTATAGGTGTTGACTTAAAAAAAAAAAAACATGGGGGGAGAGTGAAGCTCCTTTTTAAAGGGTAAGAACACATTTATACGTGTACCCACCTTCTCTTGCAAGAGACCCTTACAGTGATAGTAAAGTCCATTATTTCCTTTACTTGTACCTACAGCTTAGCCTAAAATAAGACTTACCGGTAGGAACTGTGAATATCTCTGAAATATGCACCATTGAGGAGATCTTCACACTGCATGAAGCCGGTTACATCACTGGCACACGTGCTCTGAAGGAATAGCCAGGGCCGGCCTTAGGTGTTCAGGCGCCCTGTGCGAGCTAATCCTGTGGCGCCCCCCCATCTTCACCCCTCACCCCCTGGTCACCTAAACATACACGAAGAGGAAAAAAAATTGCATAGCGCAGTTTGGACAGGAATCGGATCCATAGGTTTGAACACCCATGCAAATCCGATTCTGCTGCGGACCAAAAAAAGGGTCCTGTGTAACTTTGGTTCCAATGTCGGACATCACATATATGTGATATTTTCTACCAGAATCTCACTGTCACAAAGGTGTCAATTCAAATACAATTGTCAGTTCAGTTGTGACCTACCTAACTTCACTGCAGTTGGAACTGACTCACTGGGACACAGAGTTCACCAACACTTGACTGTCTGTCTTCCCGGGCCTTCTCAACACCACGCTGCTGGCTGGAGAAGAAGAGGAAACCAGAAGATGGGGGGACAGAAGGAGGTGGGTGGAGCCAGCTTAAATCCACTAGGCGCGGAGGAGGAAGAAGGTAAACCCTCCTCCGCTCCGAATGCTAGAGCCTCAGATGGAAAGCGAGGCTAAATCTACACTGGAATGACAACTCCCCTTTATTTTCCCCTCCAGAGTTTCTTGCTCTCTTGCAGCACTTTTCAAGGCTTAAGGAAGAACCCCGAGGTGGAACATCTTATTACTGCTGTTGCTTGTGCGGGTGGGATGTGTACTGCACCAATCACATGGGATGAATAGGAGAGGAGGGTCAGCAGGGATTGGTGCAGCACATATCCCACCCACACAAGCAGTAGCAATAGTAAGATGCTCTGCTTTGGGGTTCTTTCTTAGCCCCTGAAAAAATGAGAGTGGGGGGCTGAGAACAATGGGGTAGGGGAGTAGGGTTGAAAAAGGGGGTGAGTGGGTAGGAGATGGGGATTGGGTAAAGGAGAACTAGCAGGGGAAAGAAAGAAACTGATAGATATAAAGAAAGAAACATATAGGTAGAAAGAAACAAATAGAAAGAAACAGATACATAGAAATAAAGAAACAGATACATAGAAAGAAGGAAAGAAACAGATAGAAAGAAAGAAACAGATACTAGGGCGAGAGAGAAGGGAATGAAGAGCACCCCTACATCAGGGTACAGTACTCACTCGGCAGGAGGGACTGACTGGATGGATGGATATCAGACTCTTCCATCTTTCTTTTCTGTTTGCTGGGCTTGAATCTTCCCACCCACATTCCTTAGGCAGCAGAACAGTGACTTTCAGGTAGAGTGGGCGGGGCAGATACAGGAGGGGAGGAGTAGAAGCAGCCTGCCTTTACATTCAGATGAACTTTAATGGCATCCCAGCCTGACCCATACACACTATACAACTTTTGTTGTCTGATTTCTTTTAGATTTACCAAAACCATGTAGTGCAAGGGTTTGCCTGATTGCATATAAATTGAAACTCTTCGGCTGCGTACACACGATCAAATATATCTGCTGAAATTGGTCCGCAGACCAGTTTCAGCGGACAGATTCGATCGTCTGTACGGGCTAGCAGACAGTTTCCAGCAGACAAAATTTTTAAAGCATGCTTTAAAACTTGTCTCCTGGAAACCCGTCTGTCCGACATGTCCGCTGGTTAGTACGCCTAACCAGCGGACCAAAATCCCCTGCATGCGTCGAATGGATTCAACGCATGCGTGGAAGTATTTTACTTCCTGGTTCGGTGAGGTGGCGGCGTCAACGTCACCGCACTGTCTGTCCGCGGGGATTTTGGTTTGATCGTGTGTACACTGATCAAACCAAAATAGCCCAGCAGACATGTCCGATGAAAACGGTCTGTCAGACCGTTTTCATCGGATAAATCTCCTCGTGTGTACGCAGCGTCAAGGTTTGACCTCATATTATATATTGTTTTGGTATATCTGAAAAAAAAAAAAAAAAAAATCGACAGAAAATTGTATAGTGTGTATCCAGTCTTGGTCCATAGGGTTCAATACTGAATTGCCCCACCCTTTGCAGCTATAACAGCTTCAACTCTTCTGGGAAGGCTGTCCACAAGGTTTATCTGAGTGTCTATGGGAATGTTTGACCATTCTTCCAGAAGCACATTTGTGCTCTACGGACTAAGACTGGATGCCATAAAAGGACCAGAAGAATTTGCCCCCTTAATGACCAGGCCATTTTTTGCGATACGGCACTGTGTAGGTTTACCTGACTGGAACATTGCGGCATACAGATCAGACACTTTTTTGGGACCATTGACATTTATACAGCGATCAGAACTAAAAATAGCCACCGATTACTGTGTAAATGTCACTGGCAGGAAAGGGGTTAACACCAGGGGACAATTAAATGTGTCCTAGGGAGTGTTTCTAACTGTGGGGGTTGGGCCTGCCTGGAGGAGACAGATCGCTGTTCGTAATCAGCATGAACAGAAGTTCTGTCTCCTCTCTCCTGACAGAACAGAGATGTGTCTGTTTACATTGACAGATCTCCGTTCTGTGTCTCTCAGGCATGATCGCAGGTGCCCTGGCAGACATAGCAGCCACTGGGCACGCGCCCCCTAGTGGTCCTAAAGCGACAGATGTAAAGCTATGGCGATTCGCCCAGGGGAGCAAACCTGCCACAGTATAACTGCGGCGGCTAGTCCTTAACTGCTTAAAATCAGGCTTCCCAATACCTTTGGTAATATAGTGTATATATGGAATAGTCCATATAGTGATGCTGACTTGGTGCTTCAGTAGTCCTCCGCTATTAATATTCCTCCACCATCGGTAAAGTATAGATGATCCAGTGAGAAAGCAAATGCTAAATGACTCACCAGATCGATTCAACCCCTTTACAGTGAGACAAGCCAGTATACCTATATGGACTTTTCATATTTAACACATATATACACACACACTATATATATATATATATATATATATATATATATATATATATATATATATATATATATATATATATGAATATTATTACACACATGGTACACCAGATGGTCTCTCTCTCTCTTCTCAAAACTGAAGTCTAATGATGGGCAGCAAAGGGCAGTTGCATCTTCAACCACAGACTGTACTACATTAACCACTTCCAACCCAGTGGTTCCGTTATTCTGACTGGACGTCATATGACGTCCAGAAGGATAACAGCAGCCGTGCACCCGCGCATCGCAACGATCAGTGGTGAGGTGTGTTAGTCTCTAATCTCACTAAAAAGCCTCCGACGGAGGCTCTTTACCACGTGATCAGCCATGTCCAATCATGATGTAAAAAGGAAGAGCCGTTGACTGGCTTTTCCTCACTTGCGTCTGACAGACGCACGTAGAAGAGAGCCGATCGGCTGCTCTCCTAACAGAGGGGCCCTGTGCTGATTATCAGGGACCACCAGGGATGGCCATCCACACTGGACCATCAGGTATGCCACCTAGATTACCATCCCCAATGCCTGCCAGTTCCATCAGCTATAAAACAAAAATAGAGTGACAATTTTGAAAAAAAAGCAATACTTTTTGCTATAAGAAATATCCCCCCCAAAAAAGATTTTTTTTCCTCAGTTTAGGCCGATACGTATTCTTCTACATTTGTTTGATTGGTTTGCGCAAAAGTTATAGCGACTCACGCATGCGCAGTAGGGAACCAGGCAGTGAAGCCTCATCAAGGATGGTGGCGGGGGAAGCCGATCACTAGCTCGGCTTCTGCTGCCGACGTCGTGGGTGACCTGGACACGTAAGGTGTCCATTTTTTTTTTTTTTTAACAGAGAAGGTGTCCATTTTTTAAAAGTCAGCAGCTGGAGCATTTGTATCTGCTGGCTTTTAAAACGGAAAGACCCATTTACTCCAAGCCGACAAGTCGGTAGTGGAAAAACAGTATCCGCTCACAAAGTGAAGAGCACAATCATGGAGCTTAAAAACTTTATCCAGACGGGTCATGGAGGAAAAAGAAAAAAACAGTGCTCCGGATGGTGCAGGTAAAAAAGGATACGGTTTCATTGTAATAAAAGCAAATGTACATAAAAGTGATCACAAAGAACATATAAAATGAATGTATAAGAGCAATATGGGAAACAGGGCTTGGTACACCCGTTTCCCATATTGCTTTTATTCATTCATGTTTTTTTTCTTTTTCCTGCATGACCCGCCTGGATAACGTTTTTAAGCTCCATGATTGTGCTCTTCACTTTGTGAGCGGATACTGTTTTTCCACTACCGATTGTCGGCTTGGAGTAAATAGGTCTTTCCGTTCCGGCTTTGGATTTCGATCTCCAACGAACCATCCCATGGTGAAGTTCCAGTCCAGGACTACTGCCATTCATCTGTATATACCGTTTGGAGTCTACCATCTGGCCTTCGACTAGTTGAGCGGATTCCAGTGAGGTCTTCCATGCATTTATAATCTGGTGTCGCTGATAGACAGATCCTCTTCATCTGGTAAGAGTATTCAACCCACTCCTGTTTAGCTGTGAAGAATGTCCGTCCATGACGATTGATGTGGCCCTATGTTTTCCAGCTTTTCTTTTATCCATTGATGGACTTACGTTTTTTTGTTTTTTTATCCATCCATTGAAGGACACTTGTTTATAAATTCACTGTGGTGCATTACCCTTTTTTTGCATTTTTGTTCACTTATATGTCATTTATAAGTGCTGTTATTAGCGCTACATATTTTTTCCACTATTTGCCCAATTCTTGTCACATTGCTTGTGTAGCGGCTCACTTTTTGTTTAGATTAGCACAGTTTTCTTTCTTTTTATATTTTTAGGTGTTTACTCGGCTGCAGTGTGAGGGACAAAGTATTCCTTTGTCACTGCTCGGGCCCCTGCACCCTAGAAGCAGCTTTTTTTTGTATCAACAAATTAATCTGCAGGGAGCTAAAGTCCAATTAGATATCACTTGTAACATTTTGACCTCCAAGGTAACTAGAAGTTACAAGATCAGTAGGGCGGGCGGTGCAGTTATTCTTCCTATTTTTGGAACAGGGACATCCTCTTGCACAAAACTACTAGGGGGCAGTGAGGTCACCAGTGGTCCAATACATGACTAGCCTGTTAGGAATACCAATCTCCATTACAGGAAATGCTTTGCTGCAGGCAACTTCAAGCCCTAATTTTTGGGCTGACTGAGTATCTACAATTGTTACAGTAGGAAGAGAGGCTACATTACACAAAGTCAAACCAAATACTAATTCTATTCCATCAACTTACCTCATGTTACACATATAGTTAGAACTATAGCATAGTAGCACAGACTACTTTCTGAAAATGCTACTTACCAGGCTGGTATACAAAACCTGTGACTTCAAGACTCATTGATTTACTGACCCAGAACAAGCATGCAAATAAAGAGTCAGACGTCCTTGTCTGCATTCTTGTTTCAGATCAGCATTGGAAGCAAAAGGAAGACAGCTCTGGGTAAGGTTGGATTTTCTCTAGTTGGAACGCTTACATTATCAGAGTTTCAACACTACAAAAAACATTGGGGTTGATTTACTAAAAGGCAAATATACTATGCACTTGTAAGGCATAGTAAGGCCTGAATGCATTTTTCTTTGTTTTATGTGTTCAGTTTTGCAGAAACACACTACAGTCCTTTTAACATGGTTTCCTATAAATGTAATTCACATCTGTGCATTTTATGGAAAGGACCAGGGACTTTTTTTTTCTGGTTCTTGGTTCCATAGACTTTAATGGATAAAAAAAAAAAACATATTGAAAAACACTAAATACACCTGCAACTTGCATAGGTGTAAACCAGGCCTAAATAAGTTAAAGCTTCACTTTGCAAAGAGTACTCAAATTACATGCAAGGAAAATAAAGAGCAGCACTTTTGCTTGCACATAATTGGATGATGGAAATTAACAGAGCTTCCCCTCAGGTCTAGAACAACTACACTTGCAGTGCACAGTATACAGGTGAAACTCAAAAAACTAGAATACCGTGCAAAAGTTCATTTATTTCACTAATGCAACTTAAAAGGTGAAACTAATATACAAGATGGACTCATTACATGCAAAGCAAGATGTTTAAGCCGTGATTTGCCATAATTGTGATTTATTATGGCTTACAGCTCATGAAAACCCCCAAATCCACAATCTCAGAAAATTAGACTATTACATGCAATCAATAAAACAAGGATTGCACATAGACCAATATCGTACCTCTGAAAAGTATAAGCGTGCATATGTACTTGGTTTGGGCCCCTTTTGCAGCAATTACTGCCTCAATGTGCCGTGGCATGGAAGCTATCAACCTGTGGCACTGCTGAGGTGTTATGGAGGACCAGGATGCTTCAATAGCAACCTTCAGCTCTTTTGCATTGTTGGGTCTCATGTCTCTCATCTTTCGTGGTCAGGTGCCAAGCCCTGCTGGAAAATTAAGTCAGCATCCCCATAGAGCTTGTCTGCAGAAGGAAGCATGAAGTGCTCCAAAATCTCCTGGTAGACAGCCGTTTTGACCCCCGGACTTAATGAAGCACAGTGGACCAACAGCAGCAGATGACATGGCTCCCTAAATCAACACAGACTGTGGAAACTTCACACTGGACGTCAAGCATCTTGCAGTGTGTGCCTCTCCATTCTTCCTCCATACTCTGGGTCCTTGGTTTCCAAATGAGATGCAATATTTTCTCTCATCAAAAATGAGGACTTTGGACCACTAAGGAACAGACCAGGTCTGCTTTTCTTTAGCCCAGGTAAGACGCTTCTGACGTTTGTTGTTCAGGAGGCTTGACAAGAGGAATATGACATTTGAAGCCCATGTCCAGGATCCGTTTGTGTGTGATGGTTCTTGATGCACTGACTCCAGCCTCAGTCCACTCCTTGTGAAAGTCCCCAACACTTTTGAATGGCCTTTCCCTGACAATCCTCTCCAGGCTGCGGTCATCTCTGCTGCTTGTGCACCTTTTTCTTCCACAATTTTCCCTTCCACATAACTTTTTATTAATTAACCGATTAGAGTGAGACACTTTGAGCCTAGAATATTGCACCTTTTCACAATATTCTAAATTTTCAGAGATTGTGGATTTGGGGTTTTCATGAATTGTAAGCCATAATCATCACAATTATGACAAATCACGGCTTGAACTGTCTTGCTTTGCATGTAATGAGTCTATCTCATATATTAGTTTCACCTTTTAAGTTGCATTAATGAAATAAATTAACTTTTGCACGATATTCAAATTTTTCGAGTTTCACCTGTATTTGCCTTTAGTAAATTAACCACATTGAGAATAAGAGCACACTTTAGCAGGTTGAAATAATGTATATGTTTTATACATTTTTACATATGAAGATACGACATTTACAATACTTAATTGATGTACAAAAAGTGCACATGTACACATATACAAACTGATAACCTTCTTTTAGATATATACGTCTGTAACTTCATTTATGTGAATTTCACCAAGTAGATTCACTGCTGTGTTGCATCGGTCTGTGGCTGTTCCAGTCTTAGGATCCCTGTATTCTGAGATGTTTACATTATAATCTGTAAGGACGCACCAATTACTTTTCCCAAAATATCTGGAGTCTATTTCCTAGCTCTGCCTAATGTCTTTCACAGTTTACACTGGATAACTATGCACACACTTTATATGTTCCTGGGAATCACAGTGATCAGAGCTGTGTGTGAAGTGCAATGTCTGCTTCCAGTCTCTTGCATTTAATGCATCCAAGCTGAGAGATGATATATTCTTGGGGCTCCGAGGTGAGCTCACTTCATAACGGACTCTGAGGCCGAGGAATTATTTGGAATTGTGTCATTTGCTTTAGAAGACTCTACAAAACAAACAAATGCTTGTCAGGCTGTGTTATTCATGCAGTCTTTAAATCCACTGTACACCATCATAAACACTCCACCTGAGGCCTATATGCTCTACATTCTTCATATTCTCATTAATATTTAATTCCCTGTTCTCTCGTTTGTGTTGGCTGCTCATTTTTGACTTAACCCTTTATTTTCAAATTTTTCTGGTTAGCATGGGTTCCCCAAACTCAAGAGTATATATATATATATATATATATAGAGAAAATTGGTACACCTTCCAGCAGCATTAAGAACAAAGGAGTAGTATTAGCTTTAAAAACATTTATTTTATATGTTCCAAGAAATCATAAATTCTGCTAGGATATGTAAACTTATGAGCACAACTGTACCTGGTTTGGTGCTCCGAGGAGAGGAGTGGAGATTGCCATTAGGGATATATTTACCATAAGTGCTAGACCTGCTGGAGTCTTTGCCTGAGGTGAGAGGCTGGGGCACACCCCTGGTGGATGGTGGAAGCAAGCGTAACCACATTATATAAAAATTTATGTTTTTTTTTCCCTGCACCCGATTGCCTCAATATTGCAATATTTTATTGCACTTGCATCAAAAAATTTTTTACTATTTTTTCACTGAATAGATTACAGTTATTGACTGTATTCAATTATTTATCATTACTTATTTGTTCTGAGCTAGCGCCACATTACATTATATATTCAGTCATAACTACTGAAACCTGGGGGGGAGGAAAAACCTGAAACTGTGGATTAAGGCAAGTACTTCTCTCTATTAGAGCCTCCCTGAATGATTTCAGCATTAACACTATACTGCACATTCTTGGGGGAGGGGCAGGCAACTTTTAATTTTTGTACCAACCAACACTAGGTTGGATTTAAAGTGATAAAACCTAAAGTTTTAAATGTATGCATTTTGTGCAGCCTCCCCATATATGTGTGTGGATATTTAAGTGTTACTAAACCCATAACAGCAAAAATTATTCTGTATATGCAGTAAAGCATGCTTGTCATACTCACTGTGGAACCTAAAGGGTTAATCCTCCCCATTGTGTAAAAAGGCTGTTGGATTGGGGACTTTGGGAGAAGACCGGATCAATCTTCTGAAAGAACAGAGCCCTGAGGGCAATCTGCACGTGCTCAGTTTGGTGTGTGTTGCTAGAGTGTTTTTTTTTTCTTGGGAGGGTGCAAGTGATTGGCACATGGCCAATCAGCACTGTCTAAACAGAGGGTCAGGGGTCCTGCATCCTCATAGGACAGTCAGAGGAGAATGAAAATTACTTCTACAAACTTTAACAAGACACTCCTAGAAGTCATAAAAACGCTATATACTGCTAATGAGAAAATGTATTTGCAGTTTATATTTACTAAAATAATTGGATTTCCATGTTTGTACTGTGGGAGATCAGATATAGTGAATGCAGGGTCCTGGGTTTAGTAACACTTTAATGCAGGGGTCTTCAAACTACGGCCCTCCAGTTGTTCAAGAACTACAATTCCCATCATGCCTAGTCATGTCTGTGAATGTCAGAGTTTTGCAATGCCTCATGGGAAGTGTAGCTCCGCAACAGCTGGAGGGCTGTAGTTTGAGGATCCATGCTTTAATGTGTCTATTAATAATGGGATAATTTCCATCTATAATCAATTATGAAAATCCTAAACATTCCTTTGCAAGAATTGCAAAATAAAATGCAACCATTAACTTTCCAATTAAGCACACAAAACCTCTCACCATAAGGACCGCATTCACTCAGAAACACTACATTGTGAGCTGGTTATGTACTCTGAAAGGTCTGCCTGGAGACTGGCGAAACATGAGAAAAAAAAAAACACGTCAGTAGCACCCTTTTTACTCACCTTCCTTCTCTTTCTTCTCCAAGTTTTCTTCAGCGGCCGTTTTATCAGCTCTAAAGAAAATTCTTGCACTACTCAGCGAGAAGTAAAGTAGTTCAAACTCCTATACAAATTAAACAAATGATTAGATCTACATTAAAAAACGATGATGTTGAAATTACCTGTGTGTAAAAGCAAACTTGAGCAGAAAAAAACATTTGCCGCTTTCAAAGCGGTTTCATGATATTCGGATTGTTAGTACACAGCTTTTGTCTGAAATTTATCGAAGGTATGAGAAAAAGGAAAGTGGGACTTTTTCTCATACCTGAACCAGGGATGGAGGTACATACCGTGTGCTTCATTTAAAGTCCCAAACTCCCCCCTATTCGAAATTTTTCGAAGGGACAAACTTGAAGATTTTTCTCATACCATACAAGATCGTACGGTTTTGTTTAACCAGTACAGTTTTAGTCTGAAAATACTATACAAATACATTACATCACTTCCGAATTAATAACCTCATGTGTATTAGGCTTTAGTGTGGCTACACCTTCAGATCCCTGAAAGGAAGGACATTACCGGAAAATAGCAACCAAACTCCACGGCATGCTCTGGCCTATCCCCCAATGTGTAATAGCAAGGCTACTTATTACAGTGACTGGCCAGTAGTAAGGCACACAAGCTGGCAAACAGCAGGCTGAGATCTGCTGTGAAGGGAGGCTGCTCGCCATTTGCAATCATCATTTGTATGTTATGGGGTCTTAGACCCCTTTCATACATGCGGACAAGTTGTCCGTTTTTTCATGCACCCGTTGACGGATGAAAGCAGACATCAATGCATCTCAATAGAAAAATGGATGATCATCCATTTACATCCGCTTCCATCAACATCCGTTTTGTGGAACAGATCAATCAAAGATATTTTTCTTTCGTTAAGAAAAAACAGATCGGACGAAAAATGGACAAACGTCTTTGCATGAAAAAATGGCTCTGGGATTCAGATGGTTAAGGACTCTAGCTGGAAGATGCAAAACAGACTACAAACTGATGATGTCAAAAAAAAAACGTGACTGAACTGATGAAACAAATGGTCCAATGTGTGGAAGGGACTAATGGCGCGTACACACAACCGTTTTTCGGGTTGTAAAAAATTTCATTTTTTATGGTCTAGAAAAAAACCTGATCGTTAAAACGGCCTTGCCTACACACGACTGTTAAAAAAAAATGCTCTAGCAAAGCGCGGTGATGTACAACACGTACAACGGCACTATAAAGGGGAAGTTCCATTCGGATGGTGCCACCCTTGGGGCTGCTTTTGCAGATTTCGTGTTATTAAAAGACAATTTGCGCTTTTAAGTCTGTTACAGCGTGATGAATGTGCCATCTCCATTACGAACGCTAGTTTTACCAGAGCGAGCGCTCCCATCCCATAACTTGCTTCTGAGCAACGACAATGTTAAAAACGTCATGAAAAATTAGAGCATGTTCTAAACTCTTAATGCCCATTTTTTACAATTTTTTTTTTACAAGCCGAAAAATGGTCATGTGTACGCGGCATTAGATGTCAGGTTCCAGGAAGCCCTACAGGGGATCAGAGGTAGTGTGCAGGCACCAGGAAGAGATAGCTATTTATCATCGTATAACACGCAGTATAACACGCAGGCGCAGTTTACCCTCTATTTTCAGGGTAAAAAAGTGAGTGTTATATGCCAATAAATACGGTAATTATGTTATTTGAAGAAAGATTCAAAAAACAAAGATGGTGTACCTGGAGATAGATGTCCAGTCTCTTCTGCGTCAAGTTCATTGTCTGGAGCAGTTTTTCATCTTGATTATTAGACTGTACATTCTGTTGTTTGGAAACGGCTCTTTTCTCCTTCGTGTACTTTTC
The DNA here is from genome assembly GCA_029574335.1 of Rana kukunoris. Classification (NCBI taxonomy): domain Eukaryota; kingdom Metazoa; phylum Chordata; class Amphibia; order Anura; family Ranidae; genus Rana; species Rana kukunoris. The sequence continues at coordinate 242,685,547 of CM056051.1, forward strand.
TCGCACAGACTGGAACCAGTGTAATGAGTCAAATTCCTGGTACTGATCCAGAAGTTTCAAGATGTATGCAACACCTGCATGCAACATAAATGCAAATATGGATATTAGCTCACCAAAGACAAAAGCCCAGTAACTGCCAAGCAACATACATCAAAAACCTGTCCTTGCCAAATATATGTTTAGGTGTAGTCTGACTCTAGCACCTTTACCATGGAAAAAGAAGTACAACTTACCCATTGCAAATCCATCATCAGTAAAGGCAGCACCAACTTTGTTCTTCTTATTGAGTTTCTCCTTGCAATTTATAGAATGCTCAACAAAGTTGAGTGTCTGAAATAAATAAAAATAAAAATTAGAGGCATATATTGCCTTGTCAGAACAATAGAATTGCAAAGAATTTGGTTTTGCCACTGGCTTTAGGGCACTTATGCTGTTTGGCACAGAAAAGAACAATTTTTTTTCACCAACTGCAATGAGAAGCAATCAATTTGCTTAACTGAGTAGTTGGGACAAAGTTTGGGCTAAGGGTTTTAGATACCAAGTTTCGGGATTAGATCATGTGAAGTTTAGAGGTTTGGAAGAAAAGTGAAAATGTGAGAGGTACAGTACCCTAAAAAATACATTTATTTATGAATCAGGAGAATACACTATAAAACTACCAGTTGCCAGGCTCCCAACACTGAATACCAACATTCCATAACAAGGATGGAAAGTGACCTACTACAGATTTACAATCACATTAACAGAGAATAACTGGGAAATATTGATATATAAAGACACTTGTTTCCTAGGAATACATATTAAAGCGGAGCTCCACCCTAAAGTGGAACTTTCGCTGATCGGAACCCTCCCCCCCTGCAGTGTCACATTTGGCACCTTTCAGGGGGGAGGGGGGAGAAGATACCCATCTAAGGCAGGTATTTGCACCCACTTCCGGGAATACACTCTGCGGGAAGTATGCCACTTCCAGTCATCCCACCTCCCCCCGCTCCCAGAACACAGCGGGGACCAGCGAGGATGGCGCAGCGCGACTCACGCATGCGCAATAGGGAACCGGGCAGCGAAGACGCAATGCTTCACTTCCCGATTCCCTCACCGAGGATGGCGGTGGGGGCAGCGGAGAGACGAGCAATTGCTCATCTTCTGCTTCCGACGTCGCTGGACTCCAGGACAGGTAAGTGTCCTAATATTAAGTCAGCAGCTGCAGTATTTGTAGCTGTTGGCTTTTAATATTTTTTTTACGACGGAGCTCCGCTTTAAGCCCAGCACCCCCTCTTTTAGCCTCTTACTAGTTTCACTGATTAATATAACTGCGACACTGGTCGCAAGAGGGCAGATATAAAATTTGAGAACAAGGAAATCGATGGGACAATAACAAAGGCAATACGTTTTTTGCTTTCTATGACTAGAACACTGAAGTTACCTTTAAATAAATAATTTGCAAAATAAAGTACCTACCATCACTTATTGTTTAGTTCTTTATAATCTTTCAGTGAGTCAGCAAGCTAGAAATTGTGCTCACACTACTCTGTCTGTCCAACAATAAAACATAAAATCAGCAATAAGCACAGCAATAAAACATGTTCAATACACACCAGAGGTGGAACAATGCTGTAGAAGTTTCGGAGATGAATGTTCTTTGTACTGCGAAATTCAGGAGCAAACACGTCCACAAGCATTTTAAAATATTCTGTACCTTCTGCTGAATTCCTGGTGAGATCGCTCAGAACAGAGTCCAGTTGTCTATAAAAAAGAAAGTTCAATAAACATTCTATGACTGCCTTACATTCAGAGGAAACCTTGAGATCTTTAACCCTTTCCTTACCGGGTCATTGTAAAATGACGCCGGCAGGAACCCTCCCTCGATCCGGGTGGACGTCATAGGACGTGCCCGGCGGCCGCGATTGCCGCCGGGCACCCGCGATTACCAGTGATCACGGCAGGAGTGTGGATCTGTGTGTGTAAACACACAGATCCACCTCCTGTCAGAAGTGAGGAGACCAATACTGTCCCAGTACAGAGGAACACACATCGATCTCCTCCCCTTGTGAGTCCCCTCCCCCTACAGTTAGAACACACTTTAGGTAACATTTTAACCCCTTGATCGCCCCCTAGTGTTAACCCCTTCCCTGCCAGTCACATTTACACAGTAATCAGTGCATATTTATAGCACTAATCGCTACCAAAAACGTGTCAAAAGTGTCCGATATGTCCGTCGCAATGTCACGGTCACAATAAAAAAAAAAAAAAAAATTAATAAAATAAAAATGCCATAAATCTATCACCTATTTTGTAGACGCTATAACTTTTGCGCAAACCAATCAATATACAATTATTGAGTTTTTTTTTTTATACCAAAAATACATAGAAGAAAACGTATCGGTCTAAACTGAGAAAAAAATAAATAAATCGTGATATTTATTAAATAAAAAAGTAAAAAATAGTGTTTTTTTTTTTTAATTGTCGCTCTTCTTTTGTTTATATTGCAAAAAATAAAAACCGCAGAGATAATCAAATACCATCAAACGAAAGCTCTATTTGTGGGGGGATTTAAAACAAAGATTTAATTTGGGTACAGTGTTGCATGACAGCGCAATTGTCATTCAAAGTGCTACAGCGCTGAAAACTAAAAATTGGTCTGGGCAGGAAGGGGGTGAAAATGCCCAGTATGGAAAGGGTTAACATTTGACAGTCAGTCTGCTATAATTGATGACATTAGTGAATCTCACCTGGCAGCCTTCAGTGTTTCCTCCGACAGACCCTCCTCTTTCACAAGCTCTTCAAAATTAACTATGTCTTCTAAGTCTGGAACGAATCTGAAAATTCAAAGGTTGATGTGTGAGCTCTGTAAAGGCCCCAGTATCTTTTGGCAGTGCATGTTTGATCACAGTACATTACAATACTAACTGGTCAGGTACAACAACAGCACAATTAGTACTGCAACATTACACTAATATAACTAGAACGCAACCAGCATATATAGTTACAATACAACTAGCTCCCTTGTCACCTCCTCCCATGCTCGCTTCCATGACTTTGCCAGAGCCTCTCCCATCCTATGGAACCCCCTACCCCAATCTGTCTATCACCTACTCTGTCCACTTTCAGACAGTGCCTGAAAACTCATCTATTCAGAGAGGCCTTTCCTGCCCCCCCGCCTAACAACTGTACATTTATTTTCTACATCACAGCACATCCCCCAGAGTTATTACCTTTTGTATCTCTTGACCCTCCTTAGATTGTAAGCTCTAACAAGCAGGGCTCTCTGATTCCTCCTGTATTAAACTGTACTTAAATTGTATTGTCTGCCCCCATGTTGTAAAGTGCTGTGTAAACTGTCGGCGCTATACAAATCCTGTATAATAATAATTATATGGCCATCATATATTCCATAAAGGACTTATGGCACTTCCTGTAAGTTATAGCACTTTAGACCATACATTCTTACAAAAAGGACATTCTGTTTGTACAGCCCTGTCACAATGTCCAATAAGGCTCCACCAACTATTGTAAAGCATAGGATAGAAGAATATCCTGGACTGCCACACTCCTTAAAGCGGAAGTAAACCCATCGATTTAACAGTTTCAAAAAGCAGTTAAATTTCCGGCATGCCGGGATTGCCAACTGTCACATTGGTTGTGCTCTCAACCAAACTGTCAAACCATCCAATGGCTGGTGTCATAACTGATCACATGTGCAGCACCACGACAGTTGAAGATTAAACATAGGCCAAGATGGCAGCTTCCTTGGCTGAAAATGGTAGGTGGGTTTACTTCCACTTTAAAATGATGTCTTTATTGTACAAATGAAATCCAAAAAACAACCAAAGCGATGTAGTCAAAATGAAGTGAACAACAGGAAAAAGGTGGCTGACATGTTTCACATCATTGTGAAGCATACTATCTACGGCAGTGGGAGAAGCATTATAAAAGGTGGGCACAACAGCACAGTATGATTTTGCCAATCAATGTTTGAGAGATGAGAGGTCTTATCAGCTAAAGCAAAGAGATGTACTGTACTTGGTCCATATACACGGGCAAAAGCCACATAAAACGATGAGAGCAATACACCACATGATGAACTGCACTGCATCAACGCAACAAGCACAAATGCATATTACATACACTGGTGTGATGGGCTACCTTGACAAAGAACATGCATTGTGGAAATGTGCATGCAATTTTGTACTAGACGGCCAATTCAAATGAATGGGCTGCCTTAATGCAACGCGTGCGCACTCAAGCACCAGATTAGTGTGAATGGGGCCCAAGGCAAGCATACCCGTCACAGGGACAGGTGCATGTACCAGCCCTTTACCTTGATTAATATGTAAACATGTAGTGGCTGCAATGTAAAATCACGTTAAATTACGTGATTTTGCGCAGCCGGGCCGACCCACCGCTGTAAAACTACGGTGGGCGGTCAGCAAGGGGTTAAAGGATGACGCAAATCATTTATTCTGATTAAATTCTCAATCAACAGAGTGCTTACCACTTTGCACCGTTTCTTCCAACAAGTCCCTAGTGTATGTTGGTGGTGTGGCAATGCTGAGGGAACGATGCTGCACACGTGGGATCGTCCCAAACTTGGGCCCTTTTGGGGGCGATCTGCACAAACATCTGACAAATGTTGATCTGTAAGGGAACCCTGGGGCTTGCCTGCTCCATCTCTCAGAGAGACAGATTAAGAAATACAAGGCCTTCCTTACAATCCAGTTGCTGAATGTAGCCAAGGCATGCATCCCCTCTGTAGGAGATTGGAGAACCCTTCCCCCACCAATCAAAATCTCTGTGATTTTCTAAAGAAAATGAACTGAGATATGGAGGACCTCACCGCTACCTTGTGCAACCAGGAGACCTTCCATGAGACCCGGAGACCGTGTTACCATTTTGTGTACACCGATGACCATCTTCGGGAGGTAGCGCAATCAGTCTGACCTCCTGGATTTAGTCCCACTCCATGGGCGGGAGGGCACTACCTGTATACTCCCCTTCTCTCTTCTCTTGATCCTGTTCCTTTCACGCTCTGGAGATGCCTGATCCCCAAACTCTTTACTCCTCTGGCAGTCCCCCTTCCCCAGATCCCTGGCTCAGTAATGAGCTATATTATCCTTTTTTGTTACTATTGCAAACTTTGGCTATTAAAACGCAAATTGATTTGGAAAATAAAGGAATTACAAAAAAAAAAATTCAATACCTTATTGCATTGCTGCAGCAGTGGAGTCCACCAGACCGAATCATCCTCACATAACCCATGGCATTTCCTGCAATGGCAAATAAAAGCTAAATGTCCACATGTAATTTAAAAAAAAGAAACAAACTCATTGGAGAGGTTGGTAAACACCACCAAATCTGCCACGGCTGGGCCAAATCCCTTGTTTAAGTTCTTCAGCGAAACTTTCAAAGAATAACTAATATCTCCCCTGTTTTCACCACAGTATGCATTCCTACATTGTCAATTTGACAGCTGAAAACCCAGTCTGTGTATAAGGACCACCAACAGCAGTTCTTTCTTTAAGATACCTATAACAGCTTGCAACATTGGTAATGATTCACTTCCTTCATGCACGTGGCGGGCTTACCTGTAAACTGCTCAGTATCTTTAGATGCAGAGTTTCCAAAGCAAACTTGTTATTTTTTGCTAGATTACTGAAATGACATCCTATTTTACCCCAATGCAATCATACATACATAGGTAAGTCAGTAAACAAAATGGGTGCACACCTCATCTCACTGCTCTTTACAAAGGTTGAAGCCCCTTTGGTAATGGAATTTCAAAGCACCAAAAAGAAAACCTACACTGAGGTCTTCGTTTTAAAGTGAATGTAAACCCTCTCATATACCCAGTGAAGTGAACAGCCTCAGATCATAAACAGAGATGAAACAACTCTCCCTACATAAGTATTACATGTATATCTGCTGTCTTCAGCTTTGGACATTCAACCTCCCTGGACACAAATTTCAGGCTGGTTTTATCTTGGTTGATGGATAACAGAGCAACAAAACAGCAGAAACCCACATTACATGCATCAGCTAAACTTTTGGGTGCCAAGCAGCCATCAATTAAATCAGTACCATTGTTTTCTAATATGACAAGATATCATCAGTTGCTAACAGAACTTTGTAATATAATGGTTACTCACCTATTTGGCTAATAAGCTGTCTGAACTGATCAAGATAGCTCTGTCCCTCTGGGGTGAGCCCAAGCTTTCGAATTCCGCGGTTGAATTTTTCTGCTCGTTCATAAGGATACTATTGGAAAATGTAACATGTTAGCATCATAATATCATATCTGCCAGTTTTACCTATTCCAGCTATGCAAACACCACAGCCCAATAATAAATATAGAACTAGTGGATTAAGAAAACAATGGGGTACAGATCACATTCATAGACGAGTATTTTACAATCATCTATTCAGACAATGCAGAATTTGGTTTAATCTGACACTAGAAACAAAGAAGTGAACCTGTCAAATCATTTAAGGTTTGCTGTGCCCATATAAAAATTATGCGTGAGGGTGGATTTGGTAGCAGATAACAGTACAATACATAATCCTGAACATTAAAGAAAACCTATCACCAACTTAAAACGGCACATAAAAATTATTTTAAATGGTTACATGAAGTGATTTTCCTATCTATATGTTATTTTTATAGACTTTCAATTTGGCTTCAAAATGGATAGAAATTTTGACTAAAGTGATTGTAAAGGAAAATATTTTATTTAAAACAAAAAAGTTATACTTACCTGCTCTGTTCTGTGGTTTTGAACAGGGCAGCACCGATCCTTTTCTTCTCAGGTCCTCCGCTGGTGTTTTGGGCATCTCTCCCTTTGCAGAGTGCCCCCATAGCTAGCCGATTGCTGCGGGGGCACTCGTGAGTGCTCACTCCCAAACAGGCTCTGTGCGTCTTCTAGACACAGAGCGTGGCTCAGCCCCGCCACCCCCCAGCTATGATTGACATTGGCTCCCGCATCTCGACCAATCAGGAAGGACAGCCTCAGGTCTCGCGCACATCACTGGATCAAGATTGGGCTTAGGCAAGTATTAGGGGGGATGAACACTGAAAGTTTTTTACCTTCATGCATACAGGTAAAAAACCTCTGCCTTTACAGTCACTTTAATTCCCTAGCACAGCCCTTCTTCATTGCACATCACAGCCTTCTCCCCTCCTGGAAGTCTCAAATTACTCTCTGTGCTGGCCCAGCACCTCTGCCCCTCCCCTCATTTTATTTTTTATGCAGCTACAAATACTACAGTGTCACTTGAGTTACTGGTCTGAGCCTGCTGGAGTTGCTGACATCACATCCAAGATGAGGGAGCTTAGCAACAGTCTCAGGGCTTTTAGATGGCTATACAATGGAGGTTTTTACAGCTATATAACATGCATAAAATATGTTATATTAACATGCTCTTATGGGAAGAGTTTTCTTGAAATTATGGTCTGGTGACAGCACAGCTGGTGCTTAATAAGTGTATAGTGATAGTGAATAAATCTTCAAATAAAATGATGTTTTGTTTGAGAAGCAAATTTGGAAGTATTGAAGCTTGCATACAAACAGTTCAATTTCTACCAACATCGTCAGCTTTTATCATTTACTGAGTCACATTTGTAAAACAACTTCTTAACATTCATTAAAACAGTCCATCTATGACCGACTTCAAGCTTATGAGAAATATACAGGACATCTGAGAGACTGCTTGGTACATAGCCATGAGTCACGGTTCAGGTATCTCTGCATTCACATGTCACAATCTTCATTGGGGATGAATGTACAATTCATAAACAGACATTTACAAGTACCTTTTGCTCATTTTGGTCCTTCACTTCTCTAAAATGTCGAATGTCCTTGATCAGCCTGGATTTGATGTGCTCATCATACATGAACTGGCTAAATATATAAAACTTCTTCCTCAGAAACTGGTATGTAAAATTGACCTAAAAAAAGGATAATATGGCAGTTAAAGGTTTAGTAAGTCTAAATACAAGTCAAGGCATTTAATCAAAACAAGTGGACATACTAGCAAGTTAACTACTTACTACCAGGTTTGCAACTGTTAATATGAATGCTGTAAATAAGGCTTGGGTACAACCGACAAATACAGATACTTATTCTCCCCTTCAGGAAATACCAGCTGACAAATACCTAGCCATGTTAAAAGCTGACAGCAGAGCAGCGAGAATCAGTTTCTTATAGAGGATTAAAAGAAAAGTATGGACTTTTAAACTCACCTAGATCAGTGCTTCTCAACCTTCTAGTGCCGTGACCCCTTGATAAAATGTCCCAAGTTGTGGGGACCCCTAACAGTAAAATACATTTGGGTTGTCAGCAGCCAAGTCAAGTAATTTGCGCCCCTAACCCATGGACATTTAGCGCTCCCTGAGTCCCTTCCACTCAGTACAGTATTAAAACTTCACATTCCTCACCAGTCAGCTTACCTATATTCTCTGCCCCCAGCCATGCCATAAACTGAATGGGCGGCTGCGAAGAGGCAGCATTGTTGGCCGCGGGCCCCAGGAACAGCCCAGCATGGTGGCCACAGGCTCCAGGAACAACCCAGCTGGGCGGCCGCGAAAAGGCTGGGAGAGTGGTGCAGTCTTCAGAAACAGCCCAGGATTCAGTGACCCCTGGCAAATCGTCATTCGACCCCTGAGGGGGTCCCGACCCCTTGGTTGAGAACCACTGACCTAGATGGATGTAGTGTTGATACAGTGCTGCATCAGTCTGTCCTCCTCCAGCTCTGTGGTGAGAACCAAACACCGCTGATCACTCAGTTACCCCCCTCCGCTCTTAGCAGAGAGCCATAACCATCAGTCACAACTCTCTGCTCTGCCCCTCCAGCGCTCACTGGAACTCTGGGCTGTGGAGTGGGCGGGAGCCATTTGCTCAGGTTCTCAGTGGATTGCCGAGAGGCTGGACCAGGTGCCAGTTCAGGCTTCTAGATGTTCCGAGATACCGGTCCAGGCTTCTTTCACAAGCCTAGACCAGGTGAGCGACATCAGCCATCAGCGGACTTTAGCATGTTGTTGGCCGAAAATGGGTTACAGGAGTGCAGAACGAATTGCACTCCTGTGATCCCCCGATGAGGAGTATAGCCAAAGGAGCTTTGGCCCTACTTCTCCTTTAACAATTTCATGATCTTGTCTTCCCTAACATCCTCTGGTTAAAGCAGTTATACTGGGATGAAGCCTGCACCAGTTGGTGCAGGCATCATCCCGGTATCAAAGTTTTCAGCCAGCGATGGGATTTCATGTAGAAGTGATCTGAGCGGCTATCCAGCCACTCGATCACTTCCACAAGCTACAAAAGGGGTCAGCCCCCCTCTCGCCACCACTTTACCAGGCTTTCCTGTGTGATTGGGGAGCACGGAACTGCCACTGCTAGGATCCTGGGTGCACTCAGAAGGGAGTTAGGTACAGCCATACCCTCCACCCCTCAGTGATGTAAAAAATTGGAAATCACAAGGATTTCATCACTTCTAGTTTCAGTTTGATGTCTACAAGCTGTTACTGGCTTGTAAAACATCTGATCAAACCAATCTTAGTTTGATCCCAGACTTCTCCATAAAGAGAACCTGTCATGATTGTCTGATCAATATTCCTATTGTCTGATCAATATTCCTATCGCACACGTTCCTGGCAAATATGGCTCATAAAATGGTGGGTGCTGAAACGATTACCAGTTGGGTTCTGGAAACATCAAACAAGTGTACATATTTGCCAGCACACTATGGATCGACAACTTCCGTCCAAAAGTTTTAATGAAAAAAAGATCACAACACAAGAGATAGTGCAATGTTTCGAAGCCGAGCCATGCATGGCTCCTTCGTCAGGCATGTTTCAAGTAATTTTCTAGCAAAAAAAATGCAGATTTTTACATGTATGTAATTGGCCAGGGGGGTAAAGTGCTTTGTATTAATTAGGCACTGGGGAGTGGTTCATGGAGTACAGATCTAAAAATCACCCTCATTTAGTCTTTGTTATAAGCCACATTTACTGATGAATCCATAGATGATTTTGTGAAGGTCTCTGCAGTAGGGTTTATTGAAGGTAAAGTCACAAATTGCAACATATCAGCCTTGAAATCTTTTGACACACAAAGCGGTTTATTCATAAGCCCCATGATTAAGCACAATTGCGTAAGAAACACGTCAAGTCATCAGCTAATACTTGTTATAAATTTTATGCCTGTACCCTCAATAAACCCTCCGATTACTGTTGTGAGCTTCATGAACTTTTTTCATTTGCTTCCAGCCTGAAAAGGTTAGTGATGCAGCAGCAGATGGAGTGAGGAAGGTCTTTCTGGCAGTTGCTATAAGTTCATTATTTGTCCGGAGACAGGTGTCTTTTATGAGCATTGCGAGACACCGCATGTAATTAATCGCACAGGAATCGCAGCACATACCAATGCAAATTACATGCAGTGTCTCTGGGGTGCGATGTGAATCATGGTTTGGTATGGTTCAGGTGGTTAACATACACTTCACTATCGTTTCCCATAGGCGGCTTGTGGTAACAAATTTGCTGTAAATTCGTACTGCATCTAGCGTGAACCAAGGCTAAAAAGAGAAAGGTGAAAATTACAAATAGTACAGTACCAGCTTTCAACTGATGGTAATGGCCGTTTTCCAGTTCCTGGGCTGTAATACTGAATCCTGTCAAACCATTTAGGTTCAACATCATGGCTTTACAATAGGCAGCCTGGAAATCAGGTGACTGGGGCTACCCCAGTGAGGATAAAGGCATGCATGACTATGAATAGCAATGCTACTGTTCAGAAGCTGAATGCCTGTGTACATTTAAATGTCTGATTTTATTTTTTACATAAAGTTTAACCAAAAACAATTGCCAAGGTTTGAAGTATATCCTGGGCAATATATTGTACCCCAGACATCAGACAGTCTGATCGGGAAAAATCAGTATATTAAAAGACAGATATCTGGCAAGATTGAATGAAAAAACAGACATAAGTCAATAGCAGGGTTATGTTTGCTTAAAACAGAAGTAAAGGAAAAGAACATGTAATGACTAATACTCATTACATCACCATATAGTTAAAGGGTAGAGCTGTACGATTCTGGCTAAAATGAAAATCGCTATTTTTTTGCTTAGAATAAAGATCACGATTCTTGTGGCGTAACATCTTCTTTTACATTACATTACCGTTTTATTTTTTTTTTGTTTAATACATTAAAGTGTATTTTTTTATAAAGATTGTGTTTGTGTCACGGTGTGACATAAAATATTGCAACAACCACCATTTTATTCTATAGGGTCTCTGCTAAAAAATAAATATATATATATGTTTGGGTGTTCCAAGTAATTTTCTAGCAGGTGTGAGAACACTCTGCGCTTGTTAGAAAGATTGTGACATGCCGTTTTGAAGATCAGGAAGAAAAAAAGATTGCGATTTTGATTCTTGATGATTAATCGTTCAGCTTTACTAAAGGGCAAGTGAAAAATTATTGCATTGGGCTTAGTTCACATACATGTGGTTTATCCATGGCTGAATTTGCTTGTGCACAGCGGCCCAGTAATTTGGGGCTGCTGTATGCACTGAAAACACAGGGAAGAGGTCCCTGCACCTTTGGAAAAAATCCAGCCGCAGACAAAGCACATAGTGCAGTTCGGGAAACTGTGCTGCTGCTTTCAGCGTGTGTGCCTTTTTTCTCTGTGGTTGCGGGAACAGGTGTGGTCCCACAGTGGCAACCACCCGTACAAGTGTGAACCTAGCCTTAATCAGCTCAGCAATGTCTGTTACTACCAAACAGCTAATACATACCGTTGTACTCATGATTCCTGTGCCATGTGTTCGGATAGAATTGGCAATGTGTCGGATATTGATGGTGTTCAGGTGTTTGTTGTTGCTGGTCCTCTCTACAAATATCTGTAAAGAGAGGAGGAATATTACAATATTTAAAAAGTATTTTACAATTTAATGGGAAAAAGTGAACCCCTATGTGGGAAACATCACTATAGCACCTTGTAGCAGGACTACCTCCATATCCCTCTTTTTGTGGTGATCGAGAATACAATACTAGATGAAGTAAGCCCAAAACAAAATGTAAAATATCACCAAAAATAAAAATGTTTAAATAAAAGCTCATCAGTCCCTAGAAATAGAAGCTGGAGAGAACTGAAAACTATTAAATAGGGTTGTCCCGATACCACTTTTTTAGGACCGAGTACAAGTACCGATACTTTTTTCAAGTAGTCGCCGATACCGAATACCGATACTTTTTTTTTTAATGTGTCCCCAAATGCAGCCATGTCCCCCCACATATTGCAGCCATGTATGTCCCCCACATATTGCAAGCCATGTATGTCCCCCACATATTGCAAGCCATGTATGTCCCCCACATATTGCAAGCCATGTATGTCCCCCACATATTGCAAGCCATGTATGTCCCCCACATATTGCAAGCCATGCATGTCCCCCACATATTGCAAGCCATGCATGTCCCCCACATATTGCAAGCCATGCATGTCCCCCACATATTGCAAGCCATGCATGTCCCCCATATTGCAAGCCATGCATGTCCCCCATATTGCAAGCCATGCATGTCCCCCATATTGCAAGCCATGCATGTCCCCCATATTGCAAGCCATGCATGTCCCCCATATTGCAAGCCATGTATGTCCCCCATATTGCAGCCATGTATGTCCCTCATACCTGTAGCTATTATACCGCCGCCGCCGCATATCGCCGTTAATCCCTGCATTATAGCGTAACGTGCATTACAAGCTTTCGTTTTGAATACTTGTAACTGCCCGCGCCGCCATGTATAGACACTCCCCCTCTCGGGATTGGAGGGATCCGTCCAATCCCGAGAAGGGGAGTGTCTATACATGGCGGCGCGGGCATTTACAAGTATTCAAAACGAAAGCTTGTAATGCACGTTACGCTATAATGCAGGGATTAACGGCGGTATGCGGCGGCGGCGGTATACGGAGGCGGCTGTTTATAATAGCTACAGGTATGGGCGACAGGACATGGCTGCAATATGGGGGGGGGGGGGGGGAGTATTCTATTTTGGTATCGGGGGTATTTGCGGGAGCACAAGTACTCCCGCAAATACTCGGCATTGGTCCCGATAGCGATACTAGTATCGGTATCAGGACAACCCTACTATTAAACCTACAAAATTTCCTCAATAAGTTAATCAAATCCATGTATTACCAGAAAGTTCTAATGATAAAGCCTATACAATAATTAAAACCCACCTGGTTATTGAGGTTGTACAAATAGCGAGACACAAAGACATGAATGTTTCTCATAATTTCCAGGACATCTAGGCCCTGAAATGAAAGGCAGAACATGTCAGTAACAGTACCAGCTGCTGTACCTGGATAGATCTAGATCTTAAGAGACTGTCTGACAGCCAGGGAAAATGCTGTGAATAAAACGTATTATTATTAATATACAGGTTTTATATAGTGCTAGCAGTTTGAACAGAACTTTACATTATAAGGGAGACGGTGATGTTACCATATAATTCAATACAAGAGGGTTTTTGAGGGCCTTGCTCATTCTGGCATTTTAAAGATAATACAGTGCCTGCCGCCGAGAATGTGTTTTTAGCACGCCAGCATCGCGCTGAATCTCGGCGACAGGCTGCCGATATCTCGCACTCGCTGGAATAGTAAAAGCACATTCCAGCGAGCGCGTCATAGAAGCGACGGGGATCCGACGCGGATTCCCGCCAATTCTACACGTGGGCGGAGTTTGTTATGAATCCTGAAGGAGAAATCCCCGCCGGATTTAAAAAAAAATCCGGCATGGGTTCCCCCTCAGGAGCATAACGGGCCCTTAGGTCTGTTATGGGTTGTAAGGAGACCCCCCCCCTACGCCGAAAAAACGGCGTGGGGGTCCCCCACAATCCATAACAGACCCGTATCCAAAGCACGCCGGCCGGCCGGTCAGGAAGGGAGTGGGGGCGAGCGAGCGCCCCCCCCTCCTGAGCCGTACCGGGCAGCATGCCCTCAACATGGGGGGGTTAGGTGCTCTGGGGCAGGGGGCGCACTGCGGCCCCCCACCCCAGAGCACCCTGTCCCCATGTTGATGAGGACAGGGCCCCTTCCCGACAACCCTGGCCGTTGGTTGTCGGGGTATGCGGGCGGGAGACTTATCGGAATCTGGAAGCCCCCTTTAATAAGGGGGCCCCCAGATACCGGCCCCCCACCCTAAGTGAATGAGTATGGGGTACATCGTACCCCTACCCATTCACCTGCAAATAAAAAGTGTAAACACAAATAAAACACACAGGGTATTGAAATATTTTATTAGTTGGCCGCCGGGGGGGGTGTGTATGATCGCTTTTATAAAAGCGCCCCCCTCCGGCGGGCTTCTGTGGGGGGTGGGTGCCGCCGTCTGGTTCTCTTCCGCCGCCGGGGGGCGCTTTGATAAAAGCGCCCACCACCCGGCGGGCTTCTTTCGACGTCTTCGGCGGCGGGGGGGTCTTCTCCCACTCTCCGGGGTCTTCTCCCGCTCTCCGGGGGTCTTCTCCGCTCTCCGGGGGTCTTCTTCTTCTTCAGGACTCGCCGCCGCTATCTTCGTGTGTTAGCTCAATTACTAGCGGCGGCGGCCCCCTCTTCTGCGACGTCGGCGTCTTCTTCTTCTTCTGCTCTCCAGATGTTGACGCGACGGATCCTTCCGCTGTTATGCCGGGCGCGCGGCTCGCAGCGAAATATATAGGCCTGTCTTGTGACGTCGCAGTCCCATCATGCTCCGGTAGGTAGCACGTGGTACATACCGGAGCATGATGGGACTGCGACGTCACAAGACAGGCCTATATATTTCGCTGCGAGCCGCGCGCCCGGCATAACAGCGGAAGGATCCGTCGCGTCAACATCTGGAGAGCAGAAGAAGAAGCCGACGTCGCAGAAGAGGGGGCCGCCGCCGCTAGTAATTGAGCTAACACACGAAGATAGCGGCGGCGAGTCCTGAAGAAGAAGAAGACCCCCGGAGAGCGGAGAAGACCCCCGGAGAGCGGAGAAGACCCCCGGAGAGCGGGAGAAGACCCCGGAGAGTGGGAGAAGACCCCCCCGCCGCCGAAGACGTCGAAAGAAGCCCGCCGGGTGGTGGGCGCTTTTATCAAAACGCCCCCCGGCGGCGGAAGAGAACCAGACGGCGGCACCCACCCCCCACAGAAGCCCGCCGGAGGGGGGCGCTTTTATAAAAGCGATCATACACACCCCCCCCGGCGGCCAACTAATAAAATATTTCAATACCCTGTGTGTTTTATTTGTGTTTACACTTTTTATTTGCAGGTGAATGGGTAGGGGTACGATGTACCCCATACTCATTCACTTAGGGTGGGGGGCCGGTATCTGGGGGCCCCCTTATTAAAGGGGGCTTCCAGATTCCGATAAGTCTCCCGCCCGCATACCCCGACAACCAACGGCCAGGGTTGTCGGGAAGGGGCCCTGTCCTCATCAACATGGGGACAGGGTGCTCTGGGGTGGGGGGCCGCAGTGCGCCCCCTGCCCCAGAGCACCTAACCCCCCCATGTTGAGGGCATGCTGCCCGGTACGGCTCAGGAGGGGGGGGGCGCTCGCTCGCCCCCACTCCCTTCCTGACCGGCCGGCCGGCGTGCTTTGGATACGGGTCTGTTATGGATTGTGGGGGACCCCCACGCCGTTTTTTCGGCGTAGGGGGGGGGGTCTCCTTACAACCCATAACAGACCTAAGGGCCCGTTATGCTCCTGAGGGGGAACCCATGCCGGATTTTTTTTTAAATCCGGCGGGGATTTCTCCTTCAGGATTCATAACAAACTCCGCCCACGTGTAGAATTGGCGGGAATCCGTGTCGGATCCCCGTCGCTTCTATGACGGCTTTGTCTCCATCGCGGCAAGCCAGCTCGGCGCTGGCTCTCGCGATGGGGCTCGCAAGTGCTCAATCTCGCCGAGAAAGGGAGCGAGATTGACACAATATCCCAGTCACCTACTGTAGTAGAAAGAAGTCTTGTCCACAGCAACAAACCTAAAGTCCCTTTCCATGGTTGCATACAGAAATGTAACAAAGTGTGGGATCTCTGAATTATAGTCCATAACAACAACGACTCCTATGCTAGGTCTTAATGCATCACATGTAGTAGCTACTGAGAGCACTGACTGGGTGACCTATTCCCCCGCACTTTGGATCTGAACAGTCAGACACCAAATTTCAATCCTGTAAGGCCCTATTCCCTACTTGGTCCCCCCTTTGCTCTGTAGAGAACATTTGTGATTATAAAAGGGCCATTCAAACTCTTCTTTAAAGGCATTGATAAACCTGTGAGCAAAAGTACAGTTGTACTAGTATTTGTTGACCGTTTGTTGTACCTTGATTTTTTTTACTGTTGTATATGCATTGGGCATGGGTATGCTCAAAAGGCCATGTTTTGTAACTTTTGTATATAACTCAATAAAAAGTTAGAGAATATATAAAAAAATAAACAAACAATATAAAGGAAGAGAGTCTGCCTGCCTGGATACAAATTGAGAGGATCGTTTAGGTAGGTCCCATATATTACACAGTATTGATAAATCCAATCTATCCAAAACTAAAAAAAAAAAAGTGCTATAAACAGAATACAGTTTGGGAAAGGCTTCTTTCTGTTACAGCATGGCTGCACCGGTGTGCAAAAGGGCCAGCTCCATAAAGATATTTAAAGTTTAAAGCGTCTGGTTGAGAACTTGAGTGGCCCACACAAAGCCCTGACCTCAACACTATAGAATATATTTGGGATGAACTGGAATGCAGATTGTGAGCTAGGTGGTCTCCAATATCACAACCTGATCTCACAAATTTCCCAGAGATACACTACAAAAACTTTTGGAAAAGCTTCCCAGGAAAGTAGAGGCTGTTATCCGGGAACTCCATATTAATGAAATGCAAAGAGAGATTACCGCACTAATGTGTATACAAAGCTGCAAACACCACAATTGACAATTATTGTGTACAGAACCAATGAAAAGTGCTGCACTAAATATGTACCAATAAATGATCACAATAACGTGACAAATTGGTAAATCACATCATATAAAATATATTAATAAACACTTAAAATGTTTAAAAAGTAAAAGAAAAGCAGAAATCCAAAAAGTCATTAACTCCTAGTTCATAAATGGGCTGCATAAAGTGTGCATGTGCAATGTCAAAGTACATACAAGTGCTTGGACTCAGGGATCTTGAGGAGAAAGCAAACAACTTACATGAATAGAAGACTCTGGGGTCCAGCCACTTGCTGAAGTCTTTGCAACATTATAACAAATGCTGTATTTCTTCTAACTATGTAAGTTGTTTGCACTTTAAAATAAATTTGTTGAAGATGGTTTTACACGATTTGCGACTGCTTGGTGTATTTTTACATGTACATCCATTCTGACAGTGATTGGGAGTCCAGTTTCTTACCCTCCCCATACCCAAATTGTGGCATTTGGAGTGTTCCGCCCCTTTAAATATTGGTGGGATTCATCTTCCTTGGTGGACATCCACTTACCTTGCCTGTGTGATCCATTAACGTATGGTAGTTGGGTGCACAATCTCCGGTAAGTGTACCCCTTTCACCTAAGGTGGCAGGAGTCTCAAAGCGTTGGCCATCTTCTTCTTCTTCCCAAGATCACTGGGTCCAAGCACTTATATGTACTTTGATGCACTTTAAGGCTGCGTACACACGAGGAGACATGTCCGCTGAAACTGGTCCGCAGACCAGTTTGAGCGGACATGTTCGATCGTGTGTATGGCCTAGGGGACAGGTTTCCAGCGGACAAAAGTTTCTAAACATGCTTAGAAACTTGGCCTCTGGAAACCTGTCTGTCGGACATGTCCGATGGTTAGTACGCCCAACCATCGGACCGAAATCCCGCACATGCGTCAAATTGATTCGACGCATGCGTGGAAGCACTGAACTTCCTTTCTCCAGCACGTTGGTGTCTTCTACATCACCGCGTTCTGGTCCGCGGGGATTTTGGTCCCCGCATGAAGGTAGAAAGCTTTTGCGAGGGGGAGCCGAGACAGCCGCCGAGGGACTCCAGAAGACAGCGTTCGGGGACACTCTGTGCAAAACGAGCTGCACAGTGGAGGTAAGTAGAACATGTTTGTTATTTAATTGGGTCACCGCTAAAGTGGCCTGATGTGCGTCAACGGCGGATCCAGGGGGGGGGCAACAGGGCAATTGCCCCCCCCGAGGCAATCATGTCACATTGGCTTTAAAAAAAAAAAAAAAATGTTTTTTTTTTTTACTTTTTTTTTTTTTTTAACTGCAGCCAGGCCCGGACTGGCCATAGGGCAAACCTAGCAAATGCCTGTGGACCGCGGGCCGTCTTCGGGCCGCGAACGGCCCGCGGGCCGATTGCGGCCCGCGAACGGCCCTCGGCGGTGTACACCACCAACACAGCGCCAGATAGAGAGAGATCAGCTCTGACACTTCTCCCCTCCCCTTGCTGCCCCCACGGCCAGTTAGAGGAGAGGAGCTGCTTCTACTCCTCCCTCTCCTCTCTTCTTCTCCTCCCGTGTCTGCCCCACCCACTCTTCTGACAGACACTGTTCTGCTGCCTAAGGGATGTGGGCGGGAAGATTCAAGCTTAGCAATCAGAAAGGAAAGATGGAGTCTGATATCCATCCATCCATCCAGTCAGTCCCTCCTGCCTCTGAGTGAGTACTGAGAGTACTGTACACTGATGTATGGGGTGCCCTTCATTCCCTTCTCTCTCTTCACCTTTCTTTCTCTCTCTCTCTCTCTTTTTTCTCTTTTTTTCGTTTGCACCCCCCCACCAGCTGCCACTGTAGATAGATAGATAATAATCTATCTAGCTATCTATCTACAGTGGCGGCTGGTGCTCAAAATCTTTGGTGGGCGCAAATGAAAAAAAAACAATTGCAGCCTCACTGTGCCCATCAAACGCAGCCACTGGGCCCATCAATTGTCACCACTGTGCAATGCCATCAAACGCAGCCACTGTGCCATCAAACACAGCCACTGTGCCATCAAACGCAGCCACTGTGCCATCAAACGCAGCCACTGTGCCATCAATTGTCACCACTGTGCCATGCCATCAAACACAGCCACTGTGCCATCAATTGTCACCTCTGTGCCATGCCATCAAACACAGCCACTGTGCCATGCCATCAAACACAGCCACTGTGCCATCAATTGTCATCTCTGTGCCATGCCATCAAACACAGCCACCGTGCCATCAATTGTCACCACTGTGCCATGCCATCAAACGCAGCCACTGTGCCATTAATTGTCACCACTGTGCCATGCCATTAAACACAGCCACTGTGCCATGCCATCAAACACAGCCACTGTGCCATCAAGTGTCACCACTGTGCCATGCCATCAAACACAGCCACTGTGCCCTTCAATTGTCGCCACTGTGCCAATTGATGTCCTTGTGCCCTTTAATTGTCGCCACTGTGCCAATTGATGTCCTTGTGCCCTTTAATTGTCGCCACTGTGCCCATTGTCGCCACTGTGCCCATCGTCGCCACTGTGCCCACCGTCGCCACTGTGTCCATCGTCGCCACTGTGCCCATTGTCGTGGCTGAGCCAGAGGGGGCGGCGCTCCGGTGCCCTCTATAGACGCACCGCCGCTGTCTATCTATATCTATCTATCTATCTATTTATCTTTATCTATCTTCCTTCCTTCTCTTCTTTCTTTCTATCTTTATCTATCTTTCTTTCTTTATCTATCTTCCTTCCCTTCTTTATCTATCTACCTATCTATCTATCTATCTATCTTCCCTTATTTCTTTATCTATATTTCTTTCTTTATCTATCTTCCTTCCTTCCCTTCTTGCTTTCTATCTTTATCTATCTATCTATCCCTTCTTTCTTTATCTATATGTCTTTCTTTATCTATCTTCCTTCCTTCCCTTCTTGCTTTCTATCATTATCTATCGTTCTTGTTTATCTATCTATCTTTCTTGTTTATCTATCTGTCTGTCTATCTATCTATCTTCCCTTATTGCTTTCTATCTATCTATCAATCTATCTTCCTTCCTCCCCTTCTTTCTTTTTATCTTTATCTATCTTTCTTTCTCCCCCCCCCCCCCACTGGGCTGCTCAGTCTAAAATGCCCAGGCCTATTTTTTGTCCCAGTCCGGGCCTGCCTGCAGCTGCCGCTGCCGAGTCTCTCACTCTCTCTCTATTATCACCAGGGCCGGTAGGCTGCCTGTCCTGAGGCTGCTTTGAGCTGTAGCTGACGGCAGCGCTCCCCTCTCTCCTGTGTGTATGACATCCGGCATCTCTGGCTGTGTGTGAGAGCTGGATCTGTGTTTGTCTGTGCTGCCTGTGCTAGACCTGCTTGTGTGATAGTAGATGGAGATGGAACACTGATTGAATCAGTGTTTTGTCTATCACACAAGCCCGTCTAGGGGGGACCTTGCTAGAGCACACTGCCCTGCCGAACACAGACCTACAGCTCCTGTTTGTTCCATGACACACATCGGGAGAGGAGATACCTGCTGTGTGTGATCGAGGTAATGCCATGGTGAGTGCCATGCACAGTGTGGCTGCATTAATAGACAAAAGTGGGGCTGCATTAATAGACAAAGTGGGGCTGCATTTATATACAAAAGTGGGGCTGCATTTATATACAAAAGTGGGGCTGCATTTATATACAAAAGTGGGACTGAATTCATAGACAAAAGTTGGACTGAATTCATAGACAAAAGTTGGACTGGATTCATAGACAAAAGTGGGACTGGATTTATATACAAAGGTGGGACTGCATTCATATACAAAGGTGGGACTGCATTCATATACAAAGGTGGGACTGCATTCATATACAAAGGTGGGGCTGCATTCATATACAAAGGTGGGACTGCATTCATATACAAAGGAGGGACTGCATTAATATACAAAAGTGGTAGTGCATTAATAAACAAAAGTGGGACTGCATTAATATACAAAAGTGGGACTGAATTTTTATACAAAGGTGGGGCTGCGTTCATATGCACAGTGAGGCTGCAATGATAGGCACTGATGAGGCTGCATTGATCTCTTGTACCATGTCTTCAGTCTCTGACCATCCCTTGTACCATGCCTGCAGTCTCTGACCATCCCTTGTACCATGCCTGCAGTCTCTGACCATCCCTTGTACCATGCCTGCAGTCTCTGACCATCCCTTGTACCATGCCTGCAGTCTCTGACCATCCCTTGTACCACGTCTGCAGTCTCTGACCATCTCCTGTACCACGTCTACAGTCTCTGACCATCTCCTGTACCACGTCTACAGTCTCTGACCATCCGTTGTACCACGTCTGCAGTCTCTGACCATCTCTTGTACCATGTCTGCAGTCTCTGACCATCTCTTGTACCATGTCTGCAGTCTCTGACCATCTCTTGTACCATGTCTGCAGTCTCTGACCATCTCTTGTACCATGTCTGCAGTCTCTGACCATCTCTTGTACCATGTCTGCAGTCTCTGACCATCTCTTGTACATGTCTGCATCTCTGACCATCTCTTGCACCATGTCTGCTCTCTGACCATCTCTTGTACCATGTCTGCATTCTCTGACCATCTCTTGTACTATATCTGCAGTCTCTGACCATCTCTTGTACCATGTCTGCAGTCCCTGACAATCGTCTAGAAACTATGGGATAGATTTATGGCAGTTATACTTAAATATTTTTTACTAGTAATGGTGGCAATCATTGATTTTTTAGCGGTACTGCAACATTGCAGCGGACACATCGGACACCTAATTGAGTTCTGTAAGCAACACCTTATTTTCTGGCAGTGCCCCTCCCGAGACTAGACTCTGGATCCGCCCTTGATGTGCGTACACACCATCAGTTCAAAAACCGATCGTGTCAGAACGCGGTGACGTAAAACACAACGATGTGCTGAAAAAAACAAAGTTCAATGCTTCCAAGCATGCTTCGACTTGATTCTGAGCATGCGCGAGTTTTGAACCCATGCTTTTGTGTACTAACCATCGGTTTGAACCGATCGGTTAGCGGGCCATCGGGTCGATTTTAAAGCAAGTTTTACAATTTTGGCCCGAAGGACAAAAGACCAATGGGCCGTACACACGGTCGGTTTGGACCGATGAAACTGAACTTCGGGCCGTTTTCATCAGTTTGGACCGATCGTGTGTACGCGGCCTAAGAGGTTTTGCTGGTTATCGGCTTTCCTTTCTTCAGGCTGTGACAGTGCTGAGGAAAGGAAATGCCGATAACCGGCATTTGTTTACATTTAATGGGCTGTGTTTGGAACTCAGCTGACCACATGGTAAAAGGTGTGATGTGATTGGCCCTTTACCCCGATCAGTGATCAGCTATGTCCAAAGAACACCGCAATTGCAGAGCGTGCCCCGGGGGTGTGGGGTACTGGGAGGACATCAATAGACACCCTCACAGAACTGGATGACCGTGCTGTAGCCATCTTTCGGCTATAATATGGTCGGCAAGTGGAAGGTGGATGCAGACAAAAGCCCTGTCACAAGGATGCAATTTCTAGTCACCATGGTGATCTGGTAATGTCAAGCCCTGGTTTAAATACTAATTGGCTGTTCTATGTGATGTTGCTAAAAACCATTAAAGCATTTTACCCTTTTGGCTTGGCGATCCAGCTTTGAGTGATTTTTCATGTACCCACTGGATAGCATCTTTGTATGCTGTGAACAGCCTAGCTGAAGCCAATGACCTCATTAAAGAGGGGGTTCACCCTTAAAACCACTTTCTCCCATCCCATCCAGCATACTGGCGTCAGCGCCAGTATGCTGTCTTTTTTTTTTTTTTGTACTTAGCTCTAAATAGATCATTTAATTTTCGTCCTACCGCGGGGTATGGCGCCGCTATATAGCGACACGCCTTCCGAAAACAGCCGACTAGCACTCGGCTGTTCTCGGAGCTATACGTCGCCTGAGCACAGACCTATGAGCTGACTGCGCAGGCGCCGTATATAGCCGCGTCACGCCCTCCGAAAAAAGCCGAAATAGGACTCGGCTGAATACGGCGCCTGCGCAGTCAGCTCCTGGGTCTGTGCGCAGGCGCCGAGAACAGCCGAGTGCTAGTCGGCTGTTTTCGGAAGGCGCAACGCTATATAGCGGCGCCATACCCCGCGGTAGGACGAAAATTTAATTATCTATTAAGAGCTAAGTACAAAAAAAAAAAAGACAGCATACTGGCGCTGATGCCAGTATGCTGGATGGGATGGGAGAAAGTGGTTTTAAGGGTGAACCCCCTCTTTAAACAGGTCTATGTTTTATTATTCCAAATGAACAGTGCTTGAAGTCCCAGCTACTTTTACATATGTTTTTTGATGAATATTAACCAATACAACATAACCACGGATTTCACAAAGAATACCTGCTCTAATGTCTGGCTTGGCAAATGAGGCTCAGTCATCGTTAAACCATAGCGCTGGGTCGCCAAGTTTCTCATCTCGCTATAAGTGGCCCAATCATGGAGGGCTACAGTTGTCAGGTTATAGAAGGTTTTATCCAAATAATGTGTGACATAAGCTAGAAAAAATAAATAAAAATTTACTAGGCAGACGATAAATAACATTTGCTTGCCCTGAAGAGCCTATAAAACATATTTTTTTGCATGTACTTATGTTATTAGTAAGAACAAATTAAGGATACTTTAGGCAAACCTTTCCCTCTCTGGCACCCTATCAGATATTGTATACAAATTTCTCGTTATTGCATAATGCCTTAAGACAAGCTCCTCTAAACTGATAAAATGGCAGTATGCACCTAAAATGGCACTGGAGGGTCCCTGCGGGAACAGAGAAACTTTCTGTTAATTTATCACAGAGCAGAATTATGCTCCCAGGCAAGTACTGGGAATAATAGTAGGGTGTTGGTTAATTGTTAGGGCTATTTTAGTAGTAAAGTTAGATTAGTGTCAGGGATAACTAAGGTTTAGTTAAAATGTTGCAGGTGGGAAGGTTAGGACCAGATTAAAACCACAATATGTACTTTTACGTCGGAGCTACAGGCATCATCCCAATATTGTTTTTTTTTCCAGGAGGCGGTCGGCTTTTTTTGTAAATGCCACCAGAGTGGATTGTTTTTACAAGTGGTGAGAGATGC
This sequence comes from Rana kukunoris, assembly GCA_029574335.1. Classification (NCBI taxonomy): domain Eukaryota; kingdom Metazoa; phylum Chordata; class Amphibia; order Anura; family Ranidae; genus Rana; species Rana kukunoris. The sequence continues at coordinate 242,709,583 of CM056051.1, forward strand.
CCCTGCCCCTAACCACCATAGAACCCGGAACTGAAGCAAGCGGCTTACCACAGAAGCTTTACAGGGACCAGAAGGTCCCTGCATCTGCTCTATGGTACAAGAAACCAGAAGTGACCTATACTTTGTCACTTCTGGTTTCCCTGGAAGCAAACAACGCCATTTTTAAAAATCAATAGCATCTGATCACACCGATCATGTTGTGATCAGATGCTTTTAAAGGCAGAGGAAAAATCTTGTGTCTTCCTGTCACTGCCTATTGTTGTCACAAGGGATGTTTACATTCCTTATTATACACAAAAATTGGGTATATTATATTGTGTTTACACGCATTCTCTAGGGACTTTGCTTAAAAATATATATAATGTTCCAAGTAATTTTCTAGCAACACAAACTGATTTTTACCTAAAGGCCCCATACCAAAAAAGTATTACTGGCAAGAAGTCAACATGCAGTATATGCTGGGTCCTTAAACTTTGCTTTTAAAGTTCCAGGAAGATGTGTTCTGCATAAAACAAAATCAAGCAATCCTCTACTGGACTTCTATATATTAGTAGTGTTGTAGCCTTATTGTGAATACTACATCTTGACTTAAAGGGACACTAAAGTCAGGGATTTTTACCTCCACTTACCTCCACTGTGCAGTTTACCACTTCTTACCTCCACTGTGCAGTTCGTTTTGCACAGAGTGGCCTGGAAAGCTGTCTTCTGGGGTCCCTCGGCGGCTGTCTGGGCTCCTCCTCGCAAAAGCTTTCCCTCTTCATGCGAGGGAGCTCGCACGGTGGAAAGCTTTTGCGAGCGCGCTCCAGTGATACAGCGGCGGCCATAGGCGCCGACTGTATCACTCGGCTCCGCCCCCAGCGCGCCGCGTCATCCGCTCTGATTGACAGCAGCGCTAGCCAATGGCTGCGCTGCTATCAATCCGCCCAGCCTAGCCAATCAACGGCCAGGCTGGGAACCGAAGAGGACGACGTGGACGCGCCCGGGAGATTCGAACGGTCAGGTAAGTACAACGGGGGCTCGGGGGGGGCCGGTGCTGCTAGATGTTTTTTTACCTTCATGCATAGGATGCATGAAGGTAAAAAAACTTGTAACTTTACAACCCCTTTAACTATGGCTACAAGCGACTAAAAATTACATGATCTTGAAACTGCTCAATGTAACTGATGCCCAAGTCTTGTGTTTCCAACAGAGGGCTACAATCGTTTTACCTTTGATGTCAATGAACCTGTCGAAGAAACGAACTGGAGTCAAGGAAAAGAAATGGGCCAGGTCCTTCATCCCGGTTTTGAATGGATTCCTTTCATCTAGCTGCAGGTGAGTATGGACTGACAGACGGAGATCCTTCTCAATTTCTTTACACAGTTTGTCTAATAAATGCTAAAGTGAGAAAAAAGGTCAAATCGTGGGGTTGGAGTTAACTATACAATTACAAATTAAAACTCAAATGATTCATTCCAAAGTGATAGGTAATAGATTTTATGTATTAAAAGTGATGCGATGAAAAAAAGTAATGGTACAACGTTTATGACTAAAAGCTAAACAGATTTAGTGCTCATCAAAATGACACCTTTAATTGTGTCAAAAAATACAGACGGAAGGCAGCAATGAAGAGGAAACTGCAGACCTAAAGTAAGTTACTCACATTAAGTCCACATTAAAAATAAAAGGTCTGTTCAAAGCCAATGCAGGACAGCTGTATTGAGATGTTGCCCTTACCTCATTTAAAACATCCATTATTTCCTTCTCGTAACTCTTCAACAACACTTCATGGGACTCCAAGTGCCTGGCATGCATCATTGCAGGGACACAGCTCCACAAAGCACTGAACATATACTATATGAAATACAAATCAAAGAGTAGGATATTATTACAATGAAGAGAATATATCAAAACTGGAGCAGATAAAATGTCTACTCTGTAGTATGCAAAGTCAGATCGCCACCCCTGCTTGCTACAGCTTGAAAATACTGTGTAACACATGTGCTTTAGGAGGCTGTAGAGAAGAGGCAGCAGATAAACCGGTAAACTTTATGACAGTGGATTTGTTTCAGCTCTATGTATCACTTGAGGCCAGCCACTTCAAATGGTATATGTAATGGCTTACAACCACTATATGCAAAATAGGCATATGGATGTCTGCTATATCAGTTCATTAGCCAGCTTCAGTAACTGACAAAAAAGTTGCTTCAAGAGGTTGTGTGGCTTTCAATGAAGCATCAGACAGATGCTTCTCCTCCTCTCCCTCCCACAGCTGTCAACTTCTTAATTAAAAGCTATACAAAGAGATCGGTGCTTGCAACTGCCCCCACCACTGCACCTTTCACCCCCTCGTACTCCTCCGGACCCCTCCTTGTCCCAGATCTGTCAGGATTGGGAGCTCTTTGATTTTCAGAATAAAGCGAGTCAGTGATCACTGTTTATTTATAAATAAGCACTTATAAATTGGCACTTATATTTATAAATAAACTGTGTTTATGATGCTTCAGTTTATGAATTGAGAGGAGTCTCTGTCTCTGTCCATTCATCTTCAATGCTGAGAAAGGGACTGGGGAGAGTTTAGACCCCTAATATCTCCACCAAAGCTACCACCCCAACAGGGCTGATAAAAAATAAAAATAAATAAAGAATTTTATTAAATATTTAAAAAGGTTAAATTGTAAAAATAATAAAAAAAAATAATAAAAAAAATAAAAAAAAACACTGATATCATCCACTCCCCCCCCCCCTCAAATAATATAAAACATTGTGAAAATATATATATATATATATATATATATATATATATATATATATATACACACACACACACACACATATACACAGCCGTGGCCAAAAGTTTTGAGAATGACACAAATATTCATATTCACAAAGTCTGCTGCCTCAGTTTTTAAGATTGCAATTCGCATATACTCAAGAATGTTATGAAGAGTGATCAGATTATTTCAATTTATTGCAAAGTCCCTCTTTGCCATGGAAATTAACTTAATCCCATAAAAAAACATTTCCATTGCATTTGTGAAGAAGGCTTCAGGGCACTCAAGAAAGTCCAGCAAATGCCAGGACCATCTCCTACAGTTGATCCAGCTGCAGGATCGGGGGACAACCAGTGCAGAGCTTGCTCAGGAATGGTAGCAGGCAGGTGTGAGTGCATCTGAACGCACAGTGAGGAGAAGACTTTTGGAGGTTGGCTTGGTGCCAAGAAGGGCAGAAAATAAGCCACTTCTCTCCAGGAAAAATATCAGGGACAGACTGATATTCTGCAAAAGGTACAGGGATTGGACTTCCGAGGACTGGAGTAAAGTAATTTTCTCTGATGAATTCCCTTGGCAATTGTTTGGGGCATCTGGAAAAACACTTATCCGGAGAAGAAAAGGTGAGCGCTACCACCATTTATATGTCATGCCAACAGTAAAGTATCCTGAGACCATTCATGTGTGGGGTTGGTCCCAGCCAAGGGAGTGAGCTCACTCACAATTTTGCCTAAGAACACAGCCATGAATAAAGAATGGTACAAAAACACCCCCTAGAACAACTTCTTCCAACCATCCAAGAACAGTTTGGTGATGAACAATGCTTTTTTCCAACATGATGGAGCACCTTGCCATAAGGCAGTGTTTCTCAATTCCAGTCCTCACGCCCCCCCCCCCCCCCCCCAACAGGTCAGGTTTTCAGCATTTCCATTATTTTGCACAGGTGATTTGATCAGTTTCACTGCCTTAGTAATTCCCACAGCCTTTTCATCTGAGGGAAATCCTGAAAACATGACCTGTTGGGGGGGCGCGAGGACTGGAATTGAGAAACACTGCCATAAGGCAAAAGTGGCTTGGGGAACAAAACAAAGACGTTTTAGGTCCATGGCCGGGAAACTCCCCAGACCTTAATCCCATTGATAACTTGTGGTGAATCGAGTGAACAAAAAAAAAACTCCACAAATTCTGACAAACTCCAAGCATTGATTATGCAAGAATGGGCGGCCATTAGTCAGGATGTGGCCCAGCAGTTGATTGACAGCATGCCAGGTCAAATTGCAGAGGTCTTGAAAAAGAAGGGTCAACACTGCAAATATTGACTCTGCATAAACTTAAAGGGTCACTAAAGGAAACATTTTTTTTTGCTGAAATGACAGTTTACAGGGTATAGAGACACAAAAGTTAAATGATTCCTTTTCAAAATGATTAAAAATAGATAAAAAACAATCATATAATGTGCCTGCAGGTTAGTTTCACGTTTGAACTGGCTTCATGTTTCTGTGAAGTAGAAATAGACACACAGAACAAAAACAAACAAATCCAGGGCAGTGTTTTGTTTTTAAAATGAATCCGATTGGTTCTGGGAAGTTTTAGACACACAGTAATGACAGCTCAGACCACCGTGAGAAAGCTCTCAGCACTGTGGTTATAAGGAAACAGACAAGCAGGAAGTGTGGAGAACAGAGCAGGATTACAGCAACTTCAAAGCGAAAACGAATAATAAGGACATGAAACCAGTACTGCAGTAAGATAAAGGAAGCTATTTAGCTAAAAAAAAAAATTTTCTTTAGTGATCCTTTAATTTTGTAATCATCAATAAAAGCCTTTGACACTTATGAAATGCTTGTAATTATACTTCAGTATACCATAGTACCATCTGCAAAAAAAAAATCTTAAAAACACAGAAGCAACAGACTTTGTGATCATTAATATTTGTTTCATTCTTAAAACTTTTGGCTACGGGTGTGTGTGTATGTGTATACATATATATATATATATACACACACACACACACATTATATATATATATATATATATATATATATATATATATATATATATATATATATATATAATTGTAAAAATAAATTAAAAATACTGACACAGTCCACACCTCATCAGTGCTGCATATTAGTCCCACTGTCACATGACAATAATAATAATAATAAAAAAGTATCAGTATCGGCGAGTGGCATCGGTGCAACCCTATTTACAACCACATTAAAGAAGAAATTGACGCTGTTTTTTTTTTCTTACCTGCAAAGTAAAGGCATAATGTGCCAGTATGCACAGCACATGGCTCTAAAGAAATGGCACAGGGCGCCATTCCTTCGAAGCGCATGCGTTGAAGACGTCATCGGCAGCGTACACAGTAAATATCTCCTAAACCGTACAAGATTTACAGTTCTTAGGCCTCGTACACACGATCAAATCTGTCTGCTGGAAACGGTCTGCTAGACCGTTTCAGCAGACAGATTCGATCGTGTGTACGGGCAAATAGACGGATTTGGCCACCCGACAGATTGGAAAGCATGCTTTGAAATCTGTCGGCTGGGAACCCGTCCGCCCGACATGTCTGCTGGTTAGTATTCTAACCAGCAGACATGTCTTCTCGCACACGCGCCGAATGATTTAGACGCATGCACGGAAGTGTTTTACTTCCTGGTGCGGTGACGTGGCAGCGTCAACGTCACCGCCACGTCAGCGCACTGTCTGCTGGCGGGGATTTTGGTTTGCTCGTGTGTACACGCGAGCAAACCAAAATGCCAGCAGACAGATTTGTTCAAATCAGTCGGACAGACCGTTTTGAACAAATCGATTGACTCGTGTGTACGAGGCCTTATAGGTAAGCCTTACCTATAAGTACAAACAATACGGGGAGGTTTACTTCCTCTTTAACCACTTAAGGACCCCCGCACGCACATATACGGCCACAGAATGGCTCGTACAGGCACAAGGGCGTAAATTTACGTCCCCGCCTAAGTGCGGTTCGTGCGGGGGTCCCCCTGGCTCCGGGAGCGATCCGGGACGAGCGGGCGGATGTCGGCGTTTACCCGCCCCCCCGCGATCGCTCCCAGCCAATGGGAGCGCTCCCCCTTCGTGTAACTTCCTCCTCCTGTGTTTACACAGGAAGGAGAAAATGATGTCACCTCTCATCGCAGCGGTGTTTCCCACCGCTGCTGATGAGAGAAGACATCACAAGTAAGTGTGCACCAACACAACACTGACACACACTCACATAGGCACATTAACCCCTTGTTTTTGCCCCCCCCCCCCCACCCCCCTGTCACAGTGTCACTGAATGCAGTGATCTAATCACTGCATTTAGTGTCAGTGTGACAGGCAGTGTAAAGTCAGTTAGTGTTAGGTTCAGGATAGCCCCCCCACCCCCCCTAATAAAGTTTTAACCCCCTGATCACCGCCCTAGTTAACCCTTTCACTCCCTATTGCCAGCGTCACTAAGCGATCATTTTTCTGATCGCTGTATTAGTGTCGCTGTTCCCGCTAGGTAGCTATTTTTTTTATTGCGATTTTTTTTTTTACTAAAGACATGTGGCTAAATAAATTTTGGCCTAAATGTTTGACTAAAATTTAGTTTATTTGATTTTTTTTTAACAAAAAGTAAAAAATAGTGTTTTTTTTTCAAAAATGTCGCTCTATTTTTGTATATAGCGCAAAAAATAAAAATCGCAGAGGTGATCAAATACCACCAAAAGAAAGCTCTATTTGTGGGAAGAAAAGGACGCAAATTTTGTTTGGGAGCCACGTCGCACGACCGCGCAATTGTCTGTTAAAGCGACGCAGTGCCGAATCGCAAAAACACCTTGGGTCATTTACCAGCGTATTGGTCCGGGTCTTAAGTGGTTAAAGGTTTTATAAATAGATATCGAAAATTATCAAATTAATTGTAATAACCTCTCTCAGTGGAAATAATATGAAAAGTAGATTGTACTTTAGTAAATAGTATTTGATATGAGACATATATAACGTATCTGGGGTAAATACTACTCACATGTAACCTAGAAGCATCAACTGCATTTTCATACACATCATCCAGGTAGATGGGAAAAACTGCCCGATGCCAGTACAGAAAACAGCAGTCACACTGAACTCGCACTCTGTTTGTTAAAACAATATGGTCAAACAAGGTACAAAAAATGTAACTCATCTGCAACATTAAACCAATTTAACATTTATTACAACCATAAAACATGACTTAACTTCAGTTCAGATTTTTTAATGTCAGGAAATCTTAGCTGGATAAAGTGTTTTTTTTTATTTAGCTTTTCTTGTCAACTATATTCATCTAACAAAAATTAGGCTCAATTAAAAAAAAGATAACACATCGCCATTAGGACTAGTATTGGCAGGCTTTGATATGCATATGCAGCATCAGTTCTAGACAATTGTGAGATCATTCAAAGTATTCTGTAGGTGCAGTTGACCTGCCTAAAACGGAACTAAAGTTCTGCTTAAAGTCTCAGTGAGCAGGCAGGCTTTTTATTGCAGGAGAGACATGCAGTATCTCTTCTGCAATAAACTACACCTACCTGCCTGATCACAGTGACCTCCGCAATGTAAGCTAAACTGTGCATGTGCAGCTCGGCTTACACGGCTAACCCAATCCTGCCTGGTGGGATGACTAGCTCCTGCACAGTAATGATGTCATCCCACACCGGCCAATGAAGAGCCCCTAAAACTCACGAGAAGATGCAGGGATCGTTGGAAAGACAAGAATCTCTGACATTACTTTTGCTTTAAGCGGCTTTTGCATTTGGCTAGACTTGTATGGGCTACGTTCTTTAGTGAACAAAAGCCAATTGACATATGCCTTATAGATAATATAAAAAAAAAATGACAATTCCAGACAGATTTGAAAGTAGCAGTCACTGGGCTAAAATAAAGATCCTTACCTTTGCGTTATGCCGCGTACACACGATCGGTCCATCCGATAAGAAAGGTCTGATGGACCGTTGTCATCGGTTAACCGATGAAGCTGACTGATGGTCAGTCCCGCCTACACACCATCGGTTAAAAAAACGATCGTGTCAGAACGCGGTGGTGTAAAACACAACGACGTGCTGAAAAAAAAATTAAGTTTAATGCTTCCAAGAATGCGTCAACTTAATCCTGAGCATGCAGATTTTTAACCGATGGTTGTGCCTACAAACGATCGTTTTTTGCTATCGTTTAGGAATCCATCGGTTAAATTTAAAAACAAGTTTGCTTTTTTTTAACCGATGGCTAAATAACCGATGGCGCCCACACACGATCGGTTTGGACCAATGAAAACGGTCCATCACACCGTTCTCATTGGTTTAACCGATCGTGGGTACCCGGCCTTACAGTTTTGTAAACTGAGCCATACATATTATCCATCCATACCAGGAGTATTGGTCAATAATCTTTACCTTTCCCGTAATTCACTTATGAGGTCTAGTTTCTTCATAACAAGCTGCAGAGGCAAAAGCTCTTCATCCTTAAACGTTTTCTGTAAAATATTATGGAAGTCATTTAAACTGCCTGATTAGAAATTCTAATAGTCCAATTGCAAAATGAACATTTTTGAATGTAAAACAAGCACTTTAGTTCTAAACTATGTTCCCTATGATGTCTGGAAGTTCTTAAAGTAAATCTGTAACAAAAGAAACATGGGGGCTGCCATCATTGATCTCTTCTTCTGAAAATGCTAGTTCCCAGGCTGTCACGTTGAGTTACTCCAAAGAATGAATGTTAGACCCGCGTGACATATGAAAACATCTGAACCAACTATAGTACAATGTCTGTTTCAGCTGGAGTTCAGCAGCCAAACTGAGTGGCTGTGTTTGCTGAACCTAAATAAAATTATTTTTTGGACACATCAGAGCAGTGACTCTTTCATCCTCCCTTTAGAAAGTGGTTCTAAAGACTAAATGCTTTTTCTTAGTGTATTTCCTGCATTAAGATGAAAACTCCCCACTATCTGTTCTCCCACCATCCTTAAACACTTACCTGAATCCTTTCACTGATCCAGCGCTGTCCCCGGCTGCAGCACCGCACCTCTACTTCTCACAGGAGGCACAGGCATCAGCAGGAGCCAGCGGCCTTAGGGTTCCATAGAACCACAGTAGATGGCAGCCTACAGATACACACACGATGCATACCACCAACACAAGCATATGCAACTGGTCAGCGTTCCTCCACCTTCATTACTTTAACACAATCCATGCTGACTCACTGACATCAATACAACAATCCAGCACACGAATGTGGATCAGGAAAGCCACAAGTCCTTATCTGCATATGTGTTCTAGGTTGGTGATCCAGTAAGTACTGAAGACCAGCAAATTAGCACGACAGCCAGGAAACTAGCAATTTCAGAAGAAGTTGGTAATGGCAGCCTCCCTGTTTCTCTCACACAAGACTTAACTTTTCATTTTGACTGATGACAGCTTTACTATTGCTTTCATCTACCGAAATGTAGTGCAAGAAAAGCATATTTCAGAACAAAAAAAAAAAACTAGGGCGTAAAAACTAAAAAACAAAATAACACACAGGCTATTGTACCATATTCCAAACTCCATTTCAATTAAAAAAATAATATAACTGTAGCTACAGTTTAGAATTGTACACATATAAAGTAGGGTTGTCCCGATACCAAGCATTTGCGCGAGTACTTGTACTCTCTCATCTCTGAAAGTCTCGAAGGGGGGGGGGGGGGGAGGCTTTGAGCTAATGGGTGTCTCTAAGAGGGGGTACTGACTGCTGATATAATGTGTGGTAACCAACCATTAGATCAGCAGCAACCCCCTTGAAGACCCCCATTAGCTCAGAGCCCACCTTATATCAATGCCCCCCCCCTTATCATTGCCGCCCATCTGTGCCCATCATTGCCGCCCATCTGTGCCCATCATTGCCGCCCATCTGTGCCCATCATTGCCGCCCATCTGTGCCCATCATTGCCGCCCATCTGTGCCCATCATTGCTACCCATCTGTGCCCATCATTGCCACCCATCTGTGCCCATCATTGCCACCCATCTGTGCCCATCATTGCCACCCATTTGTGCCCATCATTGCCACCCATCTGTGCCCATCATTGCCACCCATCTGTGCCCATCATTGCCACCCATCCGTGCCCATCATTGCCACCCATCCGTGCCCATCATTGCCACCCATCCGTGCCCACCATTGCCACCTGTCGGTGTGTGCCACCTGTCAGTGCGATCTTTTAGTGCCTGCCATCAGTGCGTGCCACCTGTCAGTGCGATCTTTCAGTGCCACCTATCAGTGTCCATCAGTGCCACTGCCAGCCATCAGACTGTGCCACCTTTTAGTGCCCATCAGCCAGTGCCATCTATCAGTGCATCACATGACATGAAAAAAAAAAAAAGTATCGGTATTAGCGAGTACTTGAAAAAAGGTATCGTTACTTGTACTCTGTCTTAAAAAAGTGGTATCGGGACAACCCTAATACAAAGACTAAAAATGAAATGCAATAAAGCAGAAAGTCATATACATTTTTAAGTGAAAGGAATCCACAGGGCTGTGGTTTTTACACCCCATCAGCACTTACCATCTGTGTCCCGACACTTAGCGCTAGTGACACCACAAGCCTTCGCTGTCTTGTGCTTGGTCCATTTAGTGTATTCTCTGCCAGTACCAGTGCAGAAAGAACGTCCAATCGCTGCTCGCTGTATTTCTTGTCTGAAATTACCCGCTTCTAAATACAAAATAAAACCACAACATTTTATGGTTCAATGCACCAAATTCAAATTAACATTATTTGCCGTTGAGGTTGATTTACTAAAGGCAAATAATCTGCAGTTGCTCTAGATCTGGGGGGGGGGGGGGAAACATGCAAGGAAAATAAAATAAAATAAAAAACAGCATTTTTGCTTACACACGATTGGATGATAAAAATCAACTGAGCTTTCCTTCATATCAGAGCTTCCCCTCACATATAGCGCAACTGCACATGTAGTGCACAGATTATTTACCTTTAGTAAATCAACCACATTATTTCCAGCCATATTGACCACCCTCCTCCCCAAATCACATCTCAGAACTGGAGCCAAGTGTATCATACACCACATCTTAAAAAATCTTGATATCCTGATTTCACAGAGCTGCCTTATAAAGACAAACTCAACTGACGAGTATGGAAAGTGCAAATAGTATGAAGCAGGATAGGCAGAACTATGAAACAATTGTCAGATACCATAATATCCCTAGGAATGATGTTACCTTTGCAACTGCAATAGCATTCAGTGCTTGATGTTGTAAATACTGAGTGATATGAGTTACGGAATCCGCCACAACCATGCTCCTTCTGTGGAAGGTGTGCTCAATTGCCTGGTGGTAAGAAAAAAAAATGTAGGTACATTAGAATAAAAGATAGATTGTATATTATATATACACACACACACACACACACACACATTTCACTGTATGAATTTTTTTGAAAATATTTTTTTAATCCAAGTTTTTTTGTTTTTTTTTTATTCAAGGGGATTTTTCTTCATCTTAGGCTGCATTCACACCTGAGCGTTTTGTCGCCTAAAGCATGAAGCTCCAAAAACGCTAGAGGGGAAAAAAACACATTATTCTCAATGAAGATTGTTCACATCTCCACTCCAAAACTCCTGACGCCAAACGCCTGAAGCTCAAACAAGTTCTGGACCCTTTTTTGTCGCTCGAATTGAGTCCAAAATCACGGTAAAAAGCGCCACGACAAAATCGCGGCAAAAAAGCTGCAATTATCGCGACAAAACGCGGTAAAAAACGCCACGCTGAGTGAATGCAGCCTTAGGCCAATTCCACCTTTTACACCAATATTTATAGTGCCAATCAGACCTCTCCTAACCCCAAAACAGCCCTTCCATGAAACGTTTGAGTGTTCACCTCCTCCACAGCAACTGTCACTTTGGAATTTTGGACAGTTGTGTGGGGTTCGCATTAGTTGCATTACTTATTTACAGAGATCTGTAAATAAATAAGCTCTCAACTGCCATCCTGACAGACAGACTTGTAGTTCCCAATGGAATACCCTCCTCCTTTCAATTCGATGACACGAGTAGCTTAGGTTTGACGTTCTTATTGGATTGCTTTTGCCAAGGTAAGCCCAGAGGCATTATATTGTAACCGTCTTTTGAACCAGAAAACTCAAAAGTATTAAAAAAAAAAAAAAAAAAGAAGTATACGTAACAAAAACTAAAAAGAAAAAAATTATACTCGCCTAGCTGGATGCAGCATTGGTCCGAAGCCAAATCCGCCCCCGCTGACTCCAAGACTGAGAACTGAGTAATCAAAAACCACCGATTGCTCAGTTCTCTGTCTTCCTGTGGAGTGACAAAAAAGGCTGGCTCAAGCTCTCAGTGGCTCGCCGAAAGGCTGAGCCAGCTGCTGTTTCAAAATTCTGGGCGGATCTAGTTACAATTTTTTATGTCACAAGATATTAGCACAACAATTTATCAAGCACATCATTTCAGTAAAAACACACTAAAGTAAAAATTTTAATTAAAAAAACAATGCAAACAATATACCAAGGCGCTAAACCTTATTGGCCAGTAGTGACTGAAGTAGTCCCAATAGTGCTGCTGCTGTAGAAATCCAATTGAGGGTAGAAGAAGTCAAAAATGTAACACAAAAAACACAGCGCAAGGACCTTGAGAGTATATATGGTGTCCTAATAAACAACCCTGATGATGGTGCTGATGGCTACATAAATTACTTGGCTGTGCGCGCCAATTATGGACTAAATTTCAATGCCACATATAATGCTCAACTACTTTCCAAAGCAATAAACACTCTTATGGTGGTGTTGAAGTATTGTGCCCGGATACCAATCTCATATACAAGCCAATGGACACTTTTTTGTAGTTATTTTAGGTCACACCTAAACAATATATTACCCAATTTTTGGTGACTGTTGCAGGGGTGTATTGCTTGTCAGATTTACGCACAATTCTGACTTCTGTAGCAGTCAAGGGTGCATCAACCCCCATGCTGCTGCTGGCGTATGGAATACATCAGTGGCAGCGAAACCAATGGTCTAATCCAGAGGCCTGACCAGACCCTTATTATTATTATACAGGATTTATATAGCTCCAACAGGTTATGCAGCGCTTTACAATATAAAAAGGGAGACAGTACAGTTTCAATACAATAAAATACAAGAGGATTAAGAGGGCCCTGAACATAAGAGCTATTTGCCCCACAGTTGCTACCTCAGACTTGGTGGACCAAGACCATCTGCACCGAAATATTAACATTTTCATTTAGGTAAAGATCATGATTTCACGTGGTATGTGGAAATTACCAAATAAATTAAAACATTTTACCAAGACAACCATAGGCACATCTGTATTTACCAAGTTACAAGAAATGAAGGACAGACAGACATAGACAGGATATGTATAAAGATTTTGTTTTCTTCTTAGGGGTAATGATATGAAAACTGGGAGAATCTGATCCCAGCAAATTACAATCTTCCCAGCTACTGGAGAACAGATTTTTCCGATTGGTATAAATTGATGGATCCAAGCCACAGCACGTATGTGCTCATAATAAAGAGAACTGGAGAACCATGATCTGGATGAAATGTCGTCAGATTTGCCAAATCCACCCGATAAGTACATCAATACACTCATCACTATTTAGAATAAACATTAAGCCACCCACTGCTGCCCAGGTATTTCATACCAATTCAAACAGTACCTTGAGAAGCTCCACAAGCCTGCACAATGCTTTCAAAGATGTTTTGGTCATTGGCTTCTGCATAGACATGTAGAGATTCATTGTTGTTTTAATGATGTTGCTAAGGCCACAAGCATAAAGAAATCCCTGGAAAAAAAAATATGGTTAAATATTGTCAGGTGTTTGACCCAAACATATCCAACATTGGATTAATGCTATAGCAACTGAGCAAGAGTTGCAGCGCAAGAGCTCACCCACATGCACGGCAGCACTTGCCAGACAACTGGGGGCAATATGTTGCCTCCACATATGCATTACACATGGCTGCAGTGCGGCGTGGCCCCATTACTTAAATAGGTCACGTTTGGTGAACCTGACAGGGCGTATTATTTTTTCAGCAACTATGATGTAAAGTAGCTGCATGTTTTTTTTTTTTATTTATTTTTTAACTGCAGCTCATCTGCTTATTTTTTACTGCCCCCCTGGCCACCCATGTGATTGAGATCAGCATATCATCATTCTCCACAAATTTAAAAACTACCTTTAAAAAGTGTATGTCAGGGCAAAAAAAAAAAACTTGTTGATGCGCTAGAAATCCAGTGTGCTCCTAACTTTCCACTTTGGGCTAACACAATGCCTCTGCTGCTCTGACAACCCAACCAGAATAGTCAGCCCTGCCTGAACTACAGCACCCCACCTACTTGCCGCACTCACTCATTTGCATACATTCATGTCTTTCCCAGAAAAGCAATGCTAATGCCTTGATTCCCAACAGCCTGCCCACACACCATGTATAGGGAAAGGGCTCTAGGAAAATGTAGTTTTGGGGGTGTGCCTACATCAAACGGTCAGCAGCTGCCCCAGCAAAGGATTTTAGAAGGCTGGTGATGATGTCACAGGGTCACCTGATCGATGTGATAGCCTCCGATTGGCCATCACAGTGATCAGTCACTGTGAAGCCTGCCCCAGTGTTTTCTGTCTCTGTGAATGGATGAAAAAGATACACTGTTTTGAAAAAGATACATCTTTCTCTGTCCTTGCAGAGATATATATAGGGTTGTCCCGATACTAGTATCGGTACCGATACAGAGCATTTGCGTGAGTACTTGTACTCACGCAAATCCTCACGAAGCCTGATCCGATACCTGAGAGAGAGAGGCAGGGTGTAATGCCTGTCTGTGTCCGTGTATAATGCTCAGACGGCAGCCATCCAGTGTATTAAAGCCGCACCTCCTCCTCCTCGTCCGTGATAAGGGAACACTCCCAGCAAGTGAGTCAGTGTTCTGCCCATCACAGACACCCTCTCATCCTCATCCCATGGATGAGGATGAGAGGATGTCTGTGATAGGCGGAACACCAACTCACTGCTGGGAAACTGAGTTCACCTATCACGGACGAGGAGGAGGAGGCGGCGGCGTGGCTTTTGTACACTGGATGGCTGCCGTCTGAGCATTATACACAGAGATCTGGAGAGTCGTTCCTGTTTATGAAATATTACAGTTCTCAGGATGGTTATTTGGTGCATTTTGCCGCCGAGCTGAGTCAGCGCGGGGATTTGGAGAAAAATGTGGTTGCTTCGGATCTGCAGTCATTGCTGGCAGAGAGAGAGAGACTGTCAGCTCAGGGTGAGTGTGGGGCAGAGGTCACGCAGATACCTCCTGCCAGTCTTTGCTACCTTTCTTAAAGGGAATGTGAACCTCAACTGGATGACGTTTAGTTTGCTACCATTTTACCCTTTTTTGTGTGATCTCAGTACTTCCCATCTCCTGCAGCTTCTTTGCAGCATTACACACTGCGTCTCTCTCTCTCCCAGGTATCCGATTGGGTAAGTCGTCGTCCTCCAAAATGGTATTAACACACAGTAAAAAATAATAATGGAATAGTGACATATACAGTAACTACAGAGATCCATGTTCCCAAAAAGGGCCACAAAGGACATCAACCACATTAAATAAAACACCTCCATGATATTCACCTTGTGCCCATCAGTGGTCAGCATACACTTCCATGCTGCAGACAACAATACAGGCCAATAAAACCTGCAGACTGTCTGGTATCTTTTATGAAAAGAACTTCTAAACTGAGACAACGGGTTTCAAAGCGTCACTGTCACGTGACATTAAAAAAAAGTATCGGTAATCGGTATTGGCGAGTACTTGAAAAAAAGTATCGGTACTTGTACTCGGTCTTAAAAAAGTGGTATCGGGAGAACCCTAATCTCTATATATATATATATATATATATATATATATATATATATATATATATATATATATATATATATATATATATATATATATATATATATATATATATATATATATATTAAAAAATAAAAACTAGATCAAGGTTTGATCTAGGTCAATGTCATGCTTAGCGTTTGAGTCAATGGTCAATATGTCAGGGTCAGCACTTTTTTTTGGACAGAATTTTTTTTTTTTTTTTTTGTTTTAATTAGTATCAGTGTGTTTAGTTAATATTAAAAAATAAATAAAAATGTGCACTATTGTTTATGGGCCGCTCTTTGTATACATACAACACACAAATATGTGGTATTGCTGCAATTGTCAGAAGCAAGATAATTCATTTTGGGTTGTTCTTTGGTGGTAGGTTATGGTGGTAGCATGAAATATACAAGTAGATTTTGGGCCAGTTTTTTTGATAATAAAAAATAAATAAAATCAGGAGATATTCCATTACCACCAAATGAAAGCCCAATTCGTCCTAAAAAAACAAGGTATAATCCACCTGGATGCACAAAGTAGTTTGTACAGTTTTACCAACGCATTTCAAAATTGCAAAATTTAACTTAAGGCATTGAGATTTGTTTTAACCCTTAGGTGCAAAGACGTTAAAAAAAAATGGTGCTTTTCCCATTAAGAGGCAACATTAAGAACAAGTTTTTGCATCAAAAAAATTCAGAGAAAGAATATTGATATGGACATTTTCATCAGTCAAACTATCTACAAGGTAAAAAGCATACCTGTACAAATACATTACATCTGCTAGTCAGGTCTTCTGCAAATTTTTCTGCCTTCTGTTCTTTTGACAAAATAGATTCCATTTTCATCATCCAAGAGGTTACAAACACATAGTACGACTGGACATCTCTAGGGGACAAGGAAACCAATGAAAAGGTATAAGACAGAAACATGGGACTTATTTACAACAATGTTTCCAGTGCAGAAAATTAAAGCACACACTTGACTGCATGCTGTTGAAAATACACCACTTTTTCTTTTCTACAATTTTTATACACAAGGGCCACATAATACTGCTTAGAATTCTTAGAATTAGAATTTGATGCCACATCACACCGCAGGAATTATAGAAGTTACTCAGCTAAGCGCTTCTGAAAGAATTACTAAACCCAGGACCCTGTGTTCACTATATCTGGTCTACCACAATTACACAGAACATGGAAATGCATTCATTTTAGGAAATATAAACTGCTAAATACCCTCTCATCAGCAGTATATACCAGTTTTGTGACTTCTATCAGTTCCTAGTAAAGCTTATAGGCAGAGTTTTCTTCCCCCCCGAGACCCTCTGACTGGACAGTGCAGATTGGCCCTGTGCTGATCGCATGCATCCTCCCAAGAAAAACTCTCTAGCAATACACACCAAACTGAGCATGTGCAGCCTGACTCCTAATGCTTTGTTCTATCACTAGATGTGTTGGAGTCAATAAAAGAGGAGGAGGATTATAGACACAGGATCACACTGCAAAGTTTTAACCCCTTAGGTTACACTGCGAGTATAACAAGCATGCTTTACTGCATATACAGACTGATTTTACTGCTATGGGTTTAGTAACACTTTAACATTGAAAGTCAACCTATTCACTTTAAAAGTTTCTAAATAGTTTGGGCAAAGCAGCAAAGTAAAAGAGGCCTGAACACATCACCATGTACAGATCTAAAAAGCCCTAAAGCCCATATAGCCCAAATATCCAAATGGAAACCTCTGTTCCTGCAGCTACACTTGGCTCCATCCCAAACTAATGGCCACTGAAGCTTTCAGGTATAGTATGGGACCAACTGTACAATGCAGGAGGGCCATATACAACTTGAGGGACCAACATTGTTGTGAGCATATTGACAAATTTAGGTTTTGTTTTACATGTGTTCCTAGACGTGTACATTTAGATATTGTAAAGTGAACTCCGGTACACTTATAGCATACCCAAATGTTTCAGATGGGAAACACAAGTACATTTAAAAAAAAATAAAAAAAATATCTAAATAGGATCTATGAGTGCGCCCGCGCCTTATCTTTAGCATATCACAAATGCCTCTGTCAATCATCATAATACAGTGAAGGGATGGGCAGACAAACTGTTCACTGTATCATGTTCTGAAGTGTAAATTTGTAGCCAATTCATATGCAAGGCAAAGTTTAACCACTTCAGCCTCGAGCCTGTTTTTCAGAATCAGTGTTTACATGTTAAAAACTTTTTTTTGCTAGAACAAACATTATATATATTTTTTCTAACACCCTAGAGAATAAAATATGGCCATTGCAATACTTTTTGTCACACCGTATTTCAACAGCTTGCTTACAAGCACATTTTTTGGGGGAAAAAAATGTACTTGAATTAAAAAATAAAACAGTAAAATTAGCCCAATTTTTTTTATAGTCTGAAAGATAATGTTAAGCCAAGTAAATTGATACCGAACATGTCGCACCACAAAATTGTGCCTGCTCGTGGAGTGGCGTCAAATTTTACACTTAAAAATCTCCATAGGCGACGTTTAAAAAATTCTGCAGGTTGCATGTTTTGAGTTACATGAGTCACTTGTGACAATTTCTCCAGACACCAAGAAAAAAAAATGGTGACAGGGAAGGGCTCTCCAACAGATTGACAGCCTGAGCTCTGTTTCTGTGTGCTGTGAAGGGGGTGTCCCTTCCCTCCAATCAGCTCTCAGAGCTCTTCTAACAGAAATATGCAGAGTGTAATTTCAGCTCTCCGCCTTTTTTTTTTATTTTTTATTAACTCAGACAAGAAATTCAGCACTTTGAACTGATGTAGAGAAGAGAGGGCTGCAGAAAGACAGATACAACTTATTTAGGAACATTTTTTCATCTCTGGATAGTCCCTTCACGGAGTATCTGTAAGGGATTACAACCGCTTTAACTAAATGAAATGATGTAGTGCTTCTGAGCATGAACACAAACTGATGGAGTCTAAACTCCCACTGTGTGTTTTATCTTCTTATCCAACAGAATCTGTAAAAGCTAGCCATATATGTAAAGATTTCAATAGATTCCCTCATCCAGTGTAGAGAGAAAAAAAATCCCCTACTGGTTAATGTATTTGATGTGGCTTTCAGAAAACCAAAACAGTGACTGCATCTGATTGAATGCAGCCACAGTTTGGGCAAGAATTTTCCACCAAGGTCCTTCTAAGACACATTTTTGTGGTGCTGGGTGGTGGCTAAAGGCCACCCCATGGCTCAAACTGCAGACCTTGGCCTAAATTCAAACAATGTGTGGCCAGCATAAGATGAAAACATATCTAGCTAACTAATCAGAGATACTGAATAGCTTTAACTTACTCAGCTTCACCTAAAATAATGTAATATTGAAAACAAAATGTGGCTAATTAAAAAATAAACTGAGCAGATTTGAACTACACAACCCTCAATTATTAGAAAAAAAAATAAAAAATAGTTACCCCCAAATACAATCAATCAACCTTTGTGATTATAATGATACCACATATATGTAAAGTGATTTGCAAGTTTTAATGGACCTACTTGGTAAGTGACTGTGCCTTAGTCTGTAGAAAAGTTTCTCTCTGAGACTTAATAGCAAGTAGGCTCTTCCGGTCCATCAGTTTGGCTGCAGCTGGTACCTTCTGGATTAGAAAACTATCAGCATACCAAATAATGTTGGCTGTTAGAGTGATTGCCGGGACCTACAATACAGATAAAAATTCCACTTTATACTGAAACACTGTTATATTTTAAATTTATAATATTTTATGTGATAAACGTTTCTGAATCATTTGGTTTAAACAAGGTAGCTTGAGGACAGACAAGGTCAGTGATAGGACACTACATCTGTGTAGACTACATGTATTTTTGGAGTTCACGTCAAGATAATGGGAGGAGAAGAATTGCTTAATATACACAAGGGGGTGTTACATTTGAGGCAGAAACATGTCACCTTCCTTGGAGCTATTCCAAAAAGAAATTGTGCTGAGCATGGCTTTTTAAACAGTATAAGAACACATGTGATGTGAGTAGCTAGCTAGGGAAGCTCTGGGGCCTTAGGGTCACCGGCCAGAAAGATGAGGGACCTCAGGGTCACCCGACCCGACGGGGGAAGGGGCTCTATCCAGCAGAGAAGATGTACCATCTAATTCCTGTTTCTGAAGTACCATCCTGCCATGTTTTACCAACTGCTAAGATGTAAGCATTTGACTGTTTGCTTGTCCTGTCTTGAAGAATTAAAACATTGTAATAATGAAGGAAACCTATGTCTGTATATTGGGAACTAAGCACCTGCGGGAGAAGGAGGTTTTTGACATATCGCATGACACGTGTTAGAGGACAGTCCTCTGTCTCCATAAAAATATCCTTCTCTTTCCCCGACCTTTTTTACAAACACGTACATAGCAAAATCTCAGATATATTAAAGGGGTTGGAAACCTCAGACATGAAAAATAAACAAAGCATATCCCTCTAATGTGTGTGTGTTTGTCTCATTCTAGAGCACAAAGTGTCATTTCTTTCCGCTGTCTCCTTCCTCTGCTATAAGCATAAGTCACTCGGGACAAGTTTTCATGACCCCCAAGAAAAAAATGGTGGCCGAGGAGGGACCATCCATCTGACTGACAGCCTCAGATCTGTTCCTGTGTGAAGGGGGTGTCCCTTCCCTCCAATCAGCTCTCAGATCTCTCCTCACTGATGCAACTTCAGCTCTCCACCCCCTGCTTTTTAGAGCCAAGACAATCCTGTGTAAATTCTGGACTTTGAACAGCTGTAGAGAAGACTGCAAATAAACAAATACAACTTCTGTTGGGAGGATTTTAGTTTTATCTCTGTGTATTTCCGGAGGCAAATCACTTCATTGAGTATATGTGAGGGTTTAATACTAAATTTTTTAATATTTCAAAAGAAAATGTGCAAATTATATACACATTTTTCCACTTTCCTAAATCCATTTTAAATTAAACCATTCACAAGATAGAAGTACTGGATCTCTGAAACTTAAAATATAAATTCATTTTTATGGCATTTGTTATTAGTATTCTTACACAGTATGGTGGGAGTCTGCTCACATTTTTGCATGGTTTGCCTTACATTTACATCATTGCTTTCAAATTTTTTTCTTAGCAAAAAAAAAATGTAACTGAACAGCATTGCAGAATAAACCTGTCTAGCATGTAGATCTAAGGTGTTACTAGCAGAAAGGTAAACTAACTACTCTGTTCTCTATACTCTAAAAAATGAAGGGCCTATAATTGTTATCATAGGTGTATTTTAAATGATAGAGACAGAATATCAACCAGAAAAACACATGATATAAATGTTATACATTAAGTTACAGTTCAGTGAGCAAAATAAGTATCGCATATACTCGAGTATAAGCCGACCCAAATATAAGCCGAGCCACCTAATTTTACAAAAAAAGGGAAAACTGATTGACTCGAGTATAAGCCTAGAGTGTCCATCTGCATGCCTCACTTTGCCTCACTATGTTCATGTGCATGACTCACTGTGCCCATGACTAGACTTACGTTTAACATGAGAGTATATAGAAGGGGTGCCCAGCTTTGAAAAATCGGTGCTCCCCAGCCATAGGTCCCCCAGATAGCAAACTTTGCACACTTTGTAGAGGATAACTGGGGCTACATGTGTTCCAAGTTACGACCGGCTGGTACCGGGTCCCCAAAGTTACCGGAGAATTGACCGTTTAACATGGGAGTCTATGGAAGGGGTGCCCGACTTTGAAAAATCGGTCCTCCCCAGACAACAAACTTGGCACACTTGTGTGCCAAGTTTGGGGTCCAGGGGACCTACGGCCGGCCAGTACCGAGTCTCCAAAGTTCGGGAGATTAGACACAAAAAGGTGACTCGTGTATAAGCCGAGGGGGGGCATTTTCAGCACGAAAAAAGTGCTGAAAAACTCGGCTTATACTCGAGTATATACAGTATTTGATCCCCAAGCAAAACACGACTTAGTACTTGGTGGAAAAACCCTTGTTGCCAAGCTTTGAGGTAAGACGTTTCATGCAGTTGGTGACCAGGTTTGCACACATCTCAGGAGTGATTTTGGTCCACTCTTTAAAGATCTTCTCTAAATCCTTAAGGTTTCTTGGCTGTCACATGGAAGTTTCAGCTCCCTCCATAAATTTTCTGTAGGATTAAGGTCTGGCGACTGGCTAGACCACTTCATGGATTTAATATGCTTCTTCTTAAAACACTACTTTGTTGCCTTGGTGGTTGTGTTGAGTCATTGTCATACTGTAAGACCCATTCACGACCCCTCTACAGTGTTCTGACTGAGGGAAGAAGGTTCTCAGCCAAGATTTTATAATACATGGCCCCATCCATTGGCCCCTCAATGCGGCAAAGACCACCCGTATCTTTAGCAGAGAAACAGCTCCAAAGCGTACCATTTACACCTCCATGCTTGACTGTAAGGATGGTGTTCATAGTGTCATAGTTGCATGCTGTGGCCCAAATTTTATAAAATTGGTAGGCATGAACAGAATAATGGTCCCAACAACACCAAAACAAAAAATGCAAAGTTGTTTATTCCCCTGAGGAGTGTGACACTGCTGTGAAATAGGGCTAATAATAGGGCTTAGATATCCAATTAGGAGGTAGTGAAGACATTTAACATAAATCTACATGAATGTCCTTTTGATGACAGTCAGTTTAAATCAGCATCTTCTTTCATTCACTAAAGTTTTAGTTCTGGATAAAGGTGGGCTACATCAAGTGTAACCTATTACCTTTATATCTAATTAAAGAGAAGCTCCAGTCCCCGCCCCCCCCCCAAAAAAAAATAATTAAACGTCAGCAGCTACAAATACTGTAGCTGCTGACCATCAATGCAAGGACATTCACCTGCCCCTGGATTCAGTGCTGTCCTCACCCAAGCCGATTCTTCAACTGGCTTTGGGTGCAGGCGCTGGCATCTTGAGGCTTCACAGCTGGCTTCCAAATGCACATGTGCAAACCGGGCTTTGTCATTGGTCCTGCAGTCTTATGGGACCTGTGTTGAGCCCAGATTTTTTTCCGGGAGGGGATGGGGGATGACTGTTCTCTAAGACAGTTGTGGCAATCTGACTGAAGTGGGGGAGCAGGTACCTGTCAAAATCAGTTACCGGCTTCCCTCCACTCCATGTAATGGGAACCAGGAAAGCATTGCACCTATAACCCGCAGATGGTGTGCAATGCGGGGCTCTTGCAGACACTGTGTGCAAGCTGTTACACGCTTACAAAAAGCATCAATGAACTACCACAGCATGCAAGCCGACAGCCGCAAAGGCTGCCGGACCTTGCAGTTTTCCATTCACAGAACTCTGTAAATGAATGATGCGATCAGGTGGGCAGAGCCCCGCATGGCCACGTTCTTTACAGATTGTCCCCACCTGTTACAATGGGGAGCCGGGAAGGGTGCAGGGGTAAGTGGATTTGTAAAATGTTACACCCTGTATATGGGTGCAACATGTAACATGTAAACTTATCCTTTAAAATAAGAAAAAAGGGATTTTTAAATACAGCTTACCTGTAAAATCCTTTTCTTGGAGTACATCACGGGACACAGAGCGGCATATTCATTACTATATGGGTTATATGGAGTACCTTCAGGTGTGGACACTGGCAATCTCAAACAAACAGGAAGTCCCTCCCTATATAACCCCCTCCCCTAGAGGGAGTCCCTCAGTTTTGTAGCAAGCAGTATGCCTCCCAAAATGTTCCCAAAAAGAGGGGTGGGAGCTCTGTGTCCCGTGATGTACTCCAAGAAAAGGATTTTACAGGTAAGCTGTATTTAAAAATCCCTTTTTCTTTCTCGTACATCACGGGACACAGAGCGGCATATTCATTACTATATGGGATGTCCGAAAGCAATGCTTTAATGAGGGGAGGGAGACATCTTCCAAAGAAGGATTTAATTTAGAGGTATACTCAAATACTAGTAAATCCAACTTAAACGAGAAATGTAAATCTCAAATCAAATCAAGGGAGCCCCCCCAGATCCTGAGGAGCTTGAATCGCGGCCTGTAGTACTGACTGCCCAAAGGCTGTATCCGCATTCCTTCTTACGTCCATTTGATAAAATTTTGTAAACATGTGGACTGACGACCACGTTGCTGCCTTGCATATTCGAGCCATAGAGATCTGATGATGATGTGCTGCCCAGGAGGTGCCCATGGCCCTGGTAGAATGGGCCTTTGCCGACAAAGGAGGAGGCAACCTCTTCAAACCGCAGGCCTGAACGATTAATTGTTTAATCCATCTTGCGATGGTGGATCAAGCAGCTGCCTGACCCATCTTGGGCCCTTCCGGTAAAACGAACACCACATCTGTTTTCCGAACCTTCTCTGTAGCTTTAAGATAGGCCTTTATGGCCCTGACAATATCCAACGTATGCAGCAACCCCTCCTTTCTAGAGGTGGGTTTTGGAAGAAGGATGGAAGTACCACATCCTGGTTCAGGTGGAAACTGGATATAACCTTTGGTAGAAAGGAAGAATGAGTTCGGAACCCCGCCCTATCCTTATGTAAAATGAGATATGGTTCCTTACAAGATAAGGCTGCCAATTCCGATACTCTCCTGGCCGAAACTATGGCGATCAGAAATACCGACTTTCTAGTCAGTAAAACCAAAGGTACCTCAGCCAACGGCTCAAAGGGTTGTTTCTGTAGAGTTGACAGAACAAGATTTAAGTCCCATGGACAAAGTGGTGATTTGACCGGAGGATTAACACGTAAGACTCCCTGTATGAAGATCTTAACCAGCGAGTGGGCGGCCAGCGGCCTCTGAAACCACACTGATAAGGCTGAAATCTGTCCTTAGATCGTGCTTAATGCCAGGCCTTTATCCACTCCTAGCTGGAGAAAACTTAATACTCTATCAATGGTATACTTGCGGGAAAACCATCTCTTAGACTCACACCAGCCTACGTAGGCCCTCCAAACCCTGTAACAAATTACCCTGGAGGCCGGCTTTCTAGCCTTAATGAGGGTAGGGATTACCTGCCTAGACAGACCTCTACCCCTGAGAATTAGGGATTCAGCCGCCAGGCCGTCAAATTTAGACGCCGTAATGCAGGGTGGAGGATCGGGCCTTGTGAGAGTAGGTCTGGCCCTAGAGGAAGAGTCCAAGGGCCTCCCGCTGCCAATTTCAGGACTAGTGAGTACCATGCCCTCCGGTACCAAGCTGGGGCTACCAGGATAACCGGCCTGTGCTATGATCCTGCGCCACAGGCGGGGTAGTAACTGCAGTGGGGGAAATGCATATAGAAGTTATGATTGATGCCAAGGACAAACCAACACATCGGTTCCGCAGGCCATAGGGTCCCTCGTTCGAGACATGAACCTGTCTAGCTTCTTGTTGAATCCTGATGCCATGACCTCCACGTCTGGCACTCCCCACTTCTGGCAGATTGTCTGAAAAAACCTTGTGGATGCAGAGACCACTCCCCCGGCGACAGGGTTTGGCGACTTAGGAAGTACGCCTGCAGGTTGTCCACCTCGGGAATGAATGTCGCCGATATGCAGGGTACATAAACCTCTGCCCACCGAAAACCCAAGCTCCTCTCACTCTGAGTGGCTTGACTCTTGGTTCCCCCTTGGTGGTTCACCTATATGCCACCGCTGTGGCCTTGTCTGAATGACTTCTCACCGAGGACCCCTGTAATCTGGATGTCTATGCCAGGAGGGCTAGCTGAGCCGCTCAGAACTCCCAGACCTTGATGGGCAGCTGCCTCTCCGCCTCTGCCCAAGTTCCTTGGCGAGTGAACTTGTTCAAGACTGCTCTCCAGCCTTCCAGACCACTGGGCAGAACCAAGCTGCTAGAATTGCTGCCTGTAGGACACGAGCGTGGAAGCGTGTGGTATTGCCTCGAACATGGCCATCGCATACATAGGCGAATAGTTGGCTCTTTTTTGCTTAGAACCAACTGAATCAATCTCTTGATAGCCTCGACCTTTACCAGGGGGCAGGAACATCCATCTTCTGTTCTGTGTCTAATCTCGTGCCGAGATATTCCAACTGCTTTGTAGGTTGAAATGCTGATCTTTCCCCGGTTTAGGACTCAGCCGAACCTCTCGAGGTACTGAACCATGAGGGCTACTACGCATTCCACCAAGGAAGCGAGTGATCTTATGATTAAGAGGTCGTCCAGGTATGCTAGGACCGAGATCCCTTGGATCCTTTGGACTGACTAGAATAGGAGCTAGGACCTTCGTGAATACCCGGGGGCCGTAGCCAGCCCGAAGGGGGGCGCCACAAATTGGAAGTGACGCTGTATCACTGCGAAGCGTAAAAACAAAAATATTTGATGTGGCTGAAAGACCTGGTACATGAAGGTAACCCTCCTTTATGTCTATAGAAGCCCGATCCTTCTGGAGTGTGGCGGCTGCTGGCCAAACGGATTCTATCCGGAAAAGAGCGAACCCTTAGGTAAGCATTTAAACCTTTTAGGTCCAAAATTGGTCTGACATTGCCGATGAGCCTTGGTATGACAAACAGATTGGAATAGAAACCTAGCCCCTGTTCTTGGGCTGGTACCTTTACCCTTATGCCCTGGTAAAGCAGGTGATCCAATGCTGCCCGCATTGAGGCCTTCCTTGTGGAGGAAATTTTAGAAATTCTAATCTGTAGCCTGCGGCCACAGATGATCGGACCCCCTCTGTCGGGGACCGATCCCCAGAAGCCTGTCCTTGCGATCCATTGTTAAAAGTTTGATCGTGCAGGAGGACCGTACTGCCTGAAATTTGAGGGCCCTGGAACCGGGGGAGCTGCCCTTTTAAACGCAGGACCCCGGAACTTCCTTTGACTGGTAAAAGGGTACTTTTGCCACTTGAAACAGTCTGAATGTATTTATCCAGATCTTTCCATGGAAGGGCAAACCTGCCAGCAGTCTTTTACATGGGGCTCGGCCGCCCAGTTCTTCAACCAAAAGAGCCTTCTCATATGCACTAAAAATAGTGACAACGAGACGCCTGCTGGATGGAGTCTTTTTATAGCCTCTACCGCAAAGCACAGAGCTCTGGGAATATCCAATAACTCCTCTGCCTATCGGGCAGGGATGTCTAAGCATCTGTTTTGTCTGGTTCCTTAATGCCTGAAAAAAACTCCAATTGTAGCCACTGCTGGCTGTAGCCAGGGATGCTGGAAAAAGTGTCTCTAAACGTTTATCGACCGGGACCTTAAACATTTGTATGTTTCCCCTTAGGTCAGTTAATGATTTATTCACCCATGAGATGGCTGCGTCCACCGTTGGGAGCGCCCCCTTTTTTTTTTTTTTTTTTTTTTTTTAGAAAAATGTCTTTTCCATAGGGTAAATAACAGAAAACCTTCCAGGTGGTCTCCCATCCAGGCACTAACCAGGCCCTACCCTGCTTAGCCTCCGATCAGACGAGATCGGGCGCTTTCCGGGAGATGCGGCCTCAAGGACCTCACGGGTAGTTGAAAAGCAGTGCCCGAACCGGGACCTGAACCCTGGACCCTCAGATCAAAAGTCCGATGCTCTACCAACTGAGCCATCCGGGCCCCTTTTAAAGAGCACTTGGTCAGGGGAAAGAGTGCCTGCAAGCACAAATATTTCCTGGCAGACGTGCATAAAGACTACCCTCTCGTCAGCTTTAGGCGGCAGAAAAAATTCTGTCCGGTCGTCCCAATCCTGGAAAAACCAATTCCTCTAACAGAGGATGGGCCAGAAAAGCTGCGTTGCTTAAAAGGCGCTTTTAAAAGAACCCAAAGAGGATACCGCAGGAACCTGAGGCTCTGGAAATGGCAAATTGAATGCCAAGCGGACCATGTCTGTCAAAGACTGGACCCACAGACTCTCCGCCTGGGAGGCTGAAAACGATTCTACAGTGGTAGATCCTCTAGGTTCTGTCCCTTTTGGCGATGGGGATCTAGTCCGCTTCTTGCCAGAAAAAGAGCCAGCGATCATAGCTGTTAACCTCTTTTCTCTAGCCCCCCTAGGGTGACGGCTAGCATCTCCTCTGTGATACCACGGGGTTGGGCCGACCTGGGCCAGCCTCAGCACCAGACCCCCTTAATGGCTTATCCAGGGTGACCCCTATAGGAATAACCTGTGGGGAAAGTATTGGCATATTATCAGAACCAGAGGAGGAACCCCTTTGTCCTTTGCCTTTTCTCTTTATTTTTATTTTTATTTTTTATTTTTTGATCCTGAACCCCTGGAAGCCATAATACAAAACCGAAGGACTCCGCTTACAACAACAGACTGTTATAGCCAGGAGTACAAAAAAATAAGGTTTAGGGGACAATAGGATCACTAATGCCCCAAAACCGATGGGGCTCAGTATGTTTTCTTTTATATATTATTCACCACATACAGCCCCACCCTCAACATGTTTGCCAGCATTCAACCTGTTGCCAAGGGGATTTTGGCTTAACAAAAAGTATTGGAGCTGACTCCAGTATGTAGTACCCCTTCTCGCCACCGGGAGTCACTGTGCTGCCAGCTCTACGTCCTCTCTCTCTCCAGCTCAGCTCTGAACTGAGCTAAGAACGCGCCTGCTGTGTATAACAGCAATTAAAGGCACGCCCATTTCACACTGCAGTCACACTCGACCTCCCCCCCCCCCCCCCCCTCCCGAACGGCGCGAACATTTTCTATATGCATGCGCGCGTGCACGCGCGCGCCTGTCGGAGGAGAGCCCAGGAGGAGACGCACTCTGGAGCCCAGGAATGCAGGTTGGAGGACGCTATCAGGCGGCAGATTTGAATCCCGGCAAGGTAAGGCTAACACAGGCCCCTAAGGAGTCCCTTTAGCCTAGAGACAGATCTTTTTTTTTTTTTCAAAGATCTTCAACCAGCGAGCAGCAGGTAGCTAGCAAACATACATAGATAGGTAGGGGGATCAAGTTATGGGGGGAAACATTTCAGGGCATCCTGTCTATCAGACATAGTGACCATGGTGCCAATGCAGAGCATACTCAGGCTACCCCCCTTAAGATCTCCCCTGGAGAGCCTGCTGTCGAACCAAGTCCCGCAGGCTCCCCTCTTACCTGCTCCATGCCGCAGGACGTTTTGCAAAACGGTCCAATCTTCTCCCATCTCCGTGGGTAGCGTAGTAGACCTTCAGGCCCTGGGGTCCTATGAAGGTACCCACTGTCCTGGACCTATATAGCACCCCGGCAAACAGGAACTTATGGTCTTTACCAACTCCAAGTCCTGGGCCCAGGGTCCAGCCCTCCAAAGAGGAGCATTATAGGCAAAACCCCACGGTTTGGGGCCCGGGTACTGTCCACTTTGGCACTGAGGCTCCTTGGACAGATCCGGTTAGCCCGCCCTTAATCCCAAGGATGTGGAGCAAAGCTATTCCGTGACCAACACCTAAGACACTGGCGAAAAAACTGAGGGACTCCCTCTAGGGGAGGGGGTTATATAGGGAGGGACTTCCTGTTTGTTTGAGATTGCCAGTGTCCACACCTGAAGGTACTCCATATAACCCATATAGTAATGAATATGCCGCTCTGTGTCCCGTGATGTACGAGAAAGAAAACAACATTAATTAATATAAGTATGCTTCAAACAAGAATAAATTGCAGACTGTTCGGTCGTAAGCTTGATATGGTTGTTCTTCCTTACTTTATTTAAACCTCACCATTAAAAATCTCTGTTCAAACAATGGGCAAACTAAAAGACTATACAGTATATTTAAGGTTCTGCTCAACTCTTTTACCAACATTAGATTGTTTTTTAAGGATTGTATAATATTACCATGGTTACAGTCCTTAATTATTCTATTGCATGACCCAGCAGCTTTTAAAAAAAAACTCAGATATTCAGGACACGGATCCTTCTAAGCCTGAAGCCAACTTGACATAAAATACAAGCGTTCATGCTCCATTGTCTCTCTAACGCCAGATAAAGAGATCCAGATTTGTTTTAAATGTATTCATCAAGCCAAAAGAATGGTATTACCACATTTCTCTCTAACAAGGAAATATATAGTTTCGTGTGTAATTTTTTGTGTTGTCAGTATACCATATAATAATTATCTTGCACTTGTTCAAAGACATTTAAATCACAGTACAAAAATGTAATATATTGATATATGATCAGGCCTTAGATGAGGTAGCTGCATTAGGCCTCATTCACATAGAGCAGGGATATGCAATTAGCAGACCTCCAGCTGTTGCAGAACTACAACTCCCATAAGGCATAGCAAGACTCTGACAGCACAAGCATGACGAGACTTGTAGTTTTGCAACAGCTGGAGGTCCGCTAATTGCATATCCCTAACATAGAGTGTTCCAGGTGAGGGCAAGGTTTACCCTCTTGGGGATGCACAGGTGTTCCGTGCATCCCCCATGTAGGCTGTCCCATAGCTGTCAATTGGAATGCAGCAGCTGCACGGACAAAGTCACCGCTCCCAATGTGACATTTGTGCAAGTGTGTGGCACCCTGTTTGTTTCAACACAGTAAGTTATAATGTTACAGTTCATCATAGACCTAATAGACATCTAGTAATGTACTGTGCCTGAAAATAAAACGAATGCAGCCACCACATTCAACGACTGATATAGAAATATACTATATTTTGCTCTTGGATGTAAATATGCAGTTCTTTAAGAAAATTTTCAGTGCTTTATGTAACATGACACCATACCTTCTTACACACATCCAGGAGAGACTTGTAAAACTTTTTGTCCACGCTCCGAAATATATGAAAATGAAGTACGAAAAGGCCACAGAGCCCCACATATCGCTCCCGCTGATCGATTTCAGAGGCTTCTCCTGCAGAGTAATGGAGAAGAAAACTAGCTGACATCACCATAAAAGCTTGTAGATCTCTGAAACTGAACATGGAAACTGGACTCACCTAGTTTAACTTCCACATTAGAAAATATTGTGCGAATGTTATGTGCAAACTCTTCAGCAAAGGTTCCATTCTTTGAGACAGATACTCCCCCATTGGAGGAGTCAAACGGTTGTTCAACACAGCCCTGTTAGACATAAAGAGCACAAAGCATTACAACAAATTAAAGTAAGACTATATAAAGATGGGGAAGCATGCAAGCAAGTTCAAATATCTTCAATGGTGAAACTTTAAAATACAGCTGTACCGAATATTTTGTATGCTAACCAGATGGGGCAAAAGTATACATGCGATATTCCAGAAAAACTTCTCCGTAGCCCAGCACCCTTATTCCATGCTACCCTCTGAAAGTCCACCCACCCCTAGTGACAGGTCATTCTGGACACTAAGAGAAAGAGAAGGCATACCTACTCTTCCTATATACCTGAAGTTTAGGTTTCAGATCACTCTAGCAACATGCTGCAGGAATACTTTGGTGCAAGCTATTGGAATCACTTTAGCGTAACAAATATTCATCAGGTACAAGTTGCTTTGCTACAATGCCCACTAAGTACAAATAATTTAATCAGATGCATCACTAGCAAAATATACCTGGTCTCACTTATTCCAAACATTAAAAAAAAAAAAAAAACTGAATGTGCTAGTTTAATACTGAAAAAAATCTCTTATGACTCCCCCCAGGCCAAAAGTTCAATACTATGGTTTTGAGTCATCCACTTTCCTTATTAGGAGGGGAACTTGACAGGGATGCCCACTCTCCCTACTCCTGTTCGTCCTGGCTCTGGAACCCTTGGCGGAGGCCATCCGGACATATCGGGGGTGGAAGTGGCAGGTACTTTGCACAAATTATCACTGTTTGCATTCTGTTGACCATTACCAAACCTAGAATTCCCCTTCCCAATCTGCTGTCTTTTAGATACTTTTGCCCCTTTTTTGGGCTTAAAAGTTAACCCAGCAAAATCTAAGGCAATGTCTATCAATCTCCTGCCCTTGGATTTAGAATTCCTACAATCTGCGTTCCCTTTCCAATGGTTGACCTCATTACCTTACCTGGGGATTAGGCTTACCCCGAAGTACTCAGATTTATATTAAGCCAACTTTCCTCCCTTGTTTAGGAAGTTGGCAGCTATGCTTGTCTCTTGGTCCACTCTTCCACTTTCCTGGCTTGGGAGAGTGGCGACAGTACGCATGACCTATCTCCCGAAATTGCTCTATTATTTCCATGTTTTGCCTGTCCAGGTACCCTGTCACATCCTCCGAATACATCAACGTAAAATTATGCAGTTTATCTGGGGCCCCACGAGATTCAGGATTAAGAGGCAGGTTCTTTTTGCACGCAGAATCAATGGTGGCCTATTGGTCCCTAACTTACAAGCTTATTATACAGCAGCGGGTATTGCCCCACTGTCCCACCTTCACGAGAAGCAGCAAATGCCACTGTGGGCCACCATTAATTTAGTGTATTCTCATCCGACACCTCTAGCTTCCTCCCTTGGCTCCCCAGGGCACATCGTCCGCCTACCATAGGTCCTTGTCTGGCTCATTCCTTAAGGTTGTGGGATGCGGTTAAATATTCCACGGGTCTGATTTCCTCTCATCTCCCGCTACTCCACCTCCTACATTGCACGTTATTCCCACCAGGTCGCGACAATCCCTTAGAGTTTTCATGGTGGACTGAACATGGCTTTGTAGACATCCGTTCCATGTTCACCCCAACCAAGATAATCCCTTTTGCAGTCTTACGTTCCTCTCAAGATATTCCCCTTAGGGAGCATTATAGTGATTTACAACTCCAACATTTTCTCCAACAACTTATCAGATCTCAACCCACCCCCTATACTATGACCCCCATTCCAAAGTTTAGGTAGATCGCGCCAAAATTCTCAGGTCTCATATCTCTGATTTATGAAGCCATCATTAATTTTAAGAAACTACAACTGAGACCTTATCACCTCCAGTGGGAGACTGAGCTTGGAAAACAACTTAATCCAGAGGAAACGCTCTAAGAATGTTCTCTTTTTGAAAAACGCTTACAAAGTGTTTTATAGATGGTACTGCACCCGGCCAGATTGGCGAGTTTTATTCCATCCTATTCCCCTCTATGCTTCTGTGGATGCTCTCAGGAAGGTAAAATGGCACACATCTGGTGAACCTGCCCCGGGGTATGCAGATTGTGGGTTAGAGTTTATACGTTGCTCCGCAACCTTTTCAACACCAATATAAAGAGAGGCCCTTTTGAGGAAACCAATCGCAGAGCTTCTTCGCCCTGAACGCCAATTGGAGGCACACATTTTTACTGCAACTAAACTGACCATAGCTAGGGCCTGGAAGCCCCCGGGTCATTAGCTTTGTAGCAGTTAAAAACAATGCGAATGCCGCCTTTTAGATATGCAGGTCCCTATGTCCCCCAAATTCTTCCTGCTGGGCTTATCCCCTCTGAAAATTGCCAAACCTTACGGAAAGTTAACACGTCATATCCTCACGGCTGCCCGCTGTCTCGTGGCCCTGAACTGGAAAAGTGCCTCTCCCCCTACCCCGGGGGCTCTGCACGCTAGGATTAAGGATGTGGAGCTGATGGAGAGAATGACCGCCCGTATACAGGACAGATTGGAGGCCCACGACGCTGTTTGGGAGCCATGGCACCTCCGGGAGGACCCGCAGTAATCAGGTACGACAGCTCACTCGATGACCTTTCCCCCCTCTTCTCTCTCTACCCCTTATTCTCTCTTTCCTCTTTTTCTCCTTCCCATCTCCCTCCTATTGGGAGAATTTTTTTTTTTTTTTTTTTTTTTGTAGCTTCTTTTATGTTTAACTTTTGACAGTGTACTGCTGTATGTTGCTATGATATGGCTGCTTCCACCCTAGATAGATGTTAACTAATGCACTGGAGTACGGAGCTGATCCACACTGTTCATTGCCTAGATATCTGTACTATAGGTGGGGGTGCGCCCCGCCTCCTTATGCTGTATCTTTGCACCTACTTGTTGTAAGCATTCTTAGATTTTCAATTAACAGTTATTTGAGAAAAACAATGCGAATGATATTATAATTAAAGAGAAACTTACTGCCGTTTTATTGGACACCCATAATAAATTACTCTGGGTATGGCAACCCTGGGGGGCTCACAACACCCCTTCACGTTTTGACCCAACTTTACTTTCCCTTTGATGAGCCTCTGTCTCCCCCCCTCCTATCCCGCTCTTCCTTATTACTTTTCTTCTTCATTTCTTTGTACTTTGTACAAGTGTTTGAGCACACATGAAGTCATAACACAACGAAAGTAAAAAAAAAAAAAACATAAAAGTAAATTTATGTCTACTTTAAATCTGTTTATAACCTGGTCTCTAGAAGTCCCTGCACCTCCAGTTCATAGCACTAGCAGCGAATTCCTCTACTGAGTTTGTGTGCGTTTACTTTTGGCTTAGATCACACCGTATGCAATGACTGGTGTTTTTCCTATACACACAGAAACACTAATGCCACAAGAAAGAATGTGGGGTTAAAATTAACATGTCAGCTACCTTGCGCCATTCATAGGATTCAACACTAAGAACAACTTGTAATTGCCAATATATTCAGTGAATTTTATTGCCTGTAATTTTTGGCTAAAAAGACAATTTCACTACAATCATTATGAAAAAGTTTCAATTACAAGATGTCTAGCCAGTGTACTGATATGGTTTACTACCTGGAACAAGACGCCATCAAGCAACTGACTTTCCAGTTTGAACAGCAGCTTCTCAAAAGGTTTCAGTTTATCCTCCCGAATTCCAAATTTCGCCGGGTTATGATGTACGGATTTTAATAACCTGTAGGGGAGAATAAACATGTTATTGTGCCAGCAAAGACAGAGGATAGTTGTAAGTTTATAGGGAGGCTCCCAAAGAGCCATACTATACAGAATTCTGAGTTCTGTAGCCATGCATTAAAAGAACTGAGTTTATATGCAATGACAGTAGGCCATGATGGTGTGCCACTGTCTTCGGGTTTGGAACAGGCATTGTGAACCCTGCTTTCCTCTTCCTCCATGCCAACATGTTCCCAGCCACTAACAGGCATTGCTAGAAGCTCCTCCCACAGACCCTTCCCTGCAGACGGAAACCAGCAGAAAAAGATCATGTGACCTCTTCACAGCTAAAAATAAGTTGTTTAGCGGTTTTTAGTTTTTTTCTAATGAGAACCAGAAGCATCATGTATATAAATTCCTATATGAATCAATTGCACACAAAAGATCTGTATTTAATATCAATTTAAAGAACAATAAATATGACCATTATAGGTTACAGCAACCTTGGTAAATATGCTGATAAAGGGATTTATTCAAATCTCAAACTATATTTGAGAGAGCTGGTTAATGTATAGTGGGCAAAGGCAGGTTGTAATTCCATTTTTTTAGGGATTCTGGAATGAAAGATCCATGAAACCGCACACAACATGGTGCAGAAAACAAACACTTGCTCATGCTTGCACTGTAAAAACTTGGGTTTATTCACCAAATACTGTAGAATCATGCTGAATACAGAAATCTAAAGTGTAGGAAAAGTTAAAGGGTATCTAAACCCAAAAACAACATTTTTATATATTAATGCTTACCAATCCTTAAAGTGATTATAAAGGCTATTTTTTTTCCCTATA
The DNA here is from genome assembly GCA_029574335.1 of Rana kukunoris. Classification (NCBI taxonomy): domain Eukaryota; kingdom Metazoa; phylum Chordata; class Amphibia; order Anura; family Ranidae; genus Rana; species Rana kukunoris. The sequence goes on from CM056051.1 coordinate 242,744,688, forward strand.
AAAATAACATGTTATACTTATCTTCTCTTTTACAGTGGATTTGCACAAAGCAGCCCAGACTCTAATAACTACTAATTTAAGTGAGATAGACGTTAAACTTGAATGTGACACGATTTCTGTCAAGGTTTATCTTGTAAGCACATTTGTATACAGGGGGGATTGTCTTTTGACATTAAAAACAGTTTAACACTATGTGGAGCTTTCCTTGTATCTTTTTATGTCCGCACTGCCGCACTCATCTACCCACTGACCAGCACTACCGCTTATCCTGAAAGGGGCTGTCTGTCAGGACAAGAGAGATCTTATCAGGCAACTTATGATTGGGAGTCTGGTGAGTAGATTACCAAAGGGAGATATTAAAGTAGGAGCAGTGACAGAATTAAGAATCAATTACTCATCGTTTTACAGCCACTGAGATTTATGTCATCTTCCTTCTTGTTTGCATGAACTTTTTATGTGAGCCTCACTAACAGTGAGAATGAAGTGTCTTCACTCCAAACAGTTGAAGTGGTGTTTTTGCTTTGAGTATTGGACTCTTGTGTTTTTAAGCCTAACTTTCTGAGTAAAGTGGGTTAAAGACTTGTATTTTATTTTTCATTTCATTGCAGGATTGGGATGCATATCACAGTAGGTGATATTGCTGTACCAACATCACTTGTGTAAGTACATCGATCTGTAGTGTGTACCAGGCTTAAGCTACTTACAAATAAAATTGAAGCCAAACTCCCTAACACTTTTTAAGCAGTTACATCGACAGTTTTCTTTTCTTTTTGGGATATAGACTTTGTATAAATGAATAGAAATGGATCACTGTAAGCATGCTAGTGTTAAATTGTTTGTCTCAAACCTCTAAGGCGGCGTACAGACGATCGGACATATCCGATGAAAACGGTCCGCGGACCATTTCCATCGGATATGTCCGATCGGGAGTTTGATCCGGTGGCGTGTACACACCATCGGATCAAATTCCCCGCCGCCGGACGGCGCGGTGACGCGGCGGTGACGTTGACGCCGCCGCGTCACCGCCACGTCACCGCACCAGGAAGTAAAACACTTCCGCGCATGCGCCGAATCCATTCGGCAGCGGCGTGGCGTGTACACACCATCGGATCAAATTCCCCGCCGCCGGACGCGGCGGTGACGTTGACGCTGCCACGTCACCGCACCAGGAAGTTAAACACTTCCGCGCATGCGCCGAATCCATTCGGCGGGGGCGCGGCGGCGGACGACATGTCTGCTGGTAAGTGTACTAACCAGCAGACATGTCGGGCGGACAGATTCCACCGGATGGATTTCAAAGCTTGCTTTGAAATCTGTCGGGTGGAGAAATCTGTCCGCTAGCCCATACACACGAGCGGAGATGTCTGCTGAAACGGTCCATCGGACCGTTTTCAGCGGACATATCCCCTCGTGTGTACGCCGCCTAAGGCCTCGTACACACAAGGGAATATGTCTGCTGAAAACGGTCCGATGGACCGTTTCAGCAGACATCTCCGCTCGTGTGTATGGGCTAGCGGACAGATTTCTCCACCCGACAGATTTCAAAGCATGCTTTGAAATCCATCCGGTGGAATCTGTCCGCCCGACATGTCTGCTGGTTAGTACACTTACCAGCAGACATGTCGTCCCCCACCGCCGCCGCGCCCCCGCCGAATGGATTCGGCGCATGCGCGGAAGTGTTTAACTTCCTGGTGCAGTGACGTGGCAGCGTCAACGTCACCGCCGCGTCCGGCGGCGGGGAATTTGATCCGATGGTGTGTACACGCCATCGGATCAAACTCCCGATCGGACATATCCGATGGAAATGGTCCGCGGACCGTTTTCATCGGATATGTCCGATCGTGTGTACGAGGCCTAAGGCCTCGTACACACGATTAAATATATTTGTTCAAAACGGTCTGTCCGACCGATTTGAACAAATCTGTCTGCTGGCATTTTGGTTTGTTCGCGTGTACACACGAGCAAACCAAAATCCCCGCCCGGGAGACAGCGCGCTGACGTGTCGGTGACGTTGACGCCGCCACGTCACCGCACCAGGAAGTAAAACACTTTTGCGCATGCGTCAAAATCATTCGGCGCGTGTGCGAGGAGACATGTCTGCTGGTTAGCATACTAACCAGCAGACATGTCGGCCGGACGGGTTCCCAGCTGACAGATTTCAAAGCATGCTTTGAAATCTGTTGGGTGGCCAAATCTGTTTGCCCGTACACACGATCGAATCTGTCTGCTGAAACGGTCTAGCAGACCGTTTCCAGCAGACAGATTTGATCGTGTGTACGAGGCCTAAATGTTACTTTTGCTGGACAGCTTAGTCTGTTAAAGAAAGTTAAAAAAGATCAGCCAGATCAACAGAAGACTACTTAGTTAAATCCTAACTCCAGCTTTGCTATCACTTATATTCGTTAACAATAAAAGGCTTACTGTGAAAGGCTGAGCAGTGCTACACCCAACCCAATTTTGTTCCAGGAGTGGAATGGGAATTCCCAGTACTGTTGCCACAACAAAGCTCTACTTAATGCTGCATACAGTTTATACAACACTGACAATGGCCGCATGTATTAGTATTAATAAAATAGTTTGTTTGGGCCAGCTAGGAACAAACTATTTAAAGTGATAGCAAAGCTGAAATTAGGTATTATTGCTAGCGGCAGACTCCAAAATATACTGTATTTATCAGCATATAACACACACACACACGTATAAGGCCTCGTACACACGATCAAATCTGTCCGCTGGAAAAACGGTCTGCTGGACCGTTTCAGCAGACAGATTCGATCGTGTGTACGGCCGAGCCGACGGATTTGGCCACCCGACAGATTTCAAAGCATGCTTTGAAATCTATCGGGTGGGAATCCGTCCGCCCGACATGTCTGCTGGTTAGTACACTTACCAGCAGACATGTCGTCCCGCACCGCCGCCGCACTGCCGCCGAATGGATTTGGCGCATGCGCGGAAGTGTTTTACTTCCTGGTGCGATGACGTGGCGGCGTCAACGTCACCGCCACGTCAGCGCGCCGTCTGCTGGCGGGGATTTTGGTTTGCTCGTGTGTACACGCGAGCAAACCAAAATCCCAGCAGACAGATTTGTTCAAATCTGTCGGACAGACAGATTTGAACAAATCTGTCTGCTCGTGTGTACGAGGCCTAACACGCACCTTCATTTTAAGAGGGATGTTTCAGGGAAAAAAAACATTTTACGTACATTTTAAATTAACAACTTTGAAGCAAAATATGGGTCAGTGCCCATCAATGCAGCCTGATCAATGCCCATCCATAGCCTAAAAAATGCCCATCAATGCAGCTTAATCAATGCCAATCTGAAGCCTCATAATTGCCCATCTATGCAGCTTAATACCAATCTGAAGCCTCACAATTGCCCATCTATGCAGCTTGATTAATGTCCATCTGCAGCCTCCCCATTTCCATGAATGCAGCCTGATCAATGCCCATCTCAGGGAGGGGAGGGGGGATGAGCATAGTCAGATTACATACAGCGAGAATCTCATGTTTACTCGGCAGCCTCTTTAATTCAAATTGCCGCCTCCTGGTTCGGCTTCTATGATAGACAAAACACTGGTCCAATGCTGGCCCAGAGGCTGCTGAGTAAACAGGAGATTCTTGCTGTATGTACTCCGACGGCGCTCGCCCTGCCCCGCTCCTCGTTCTCTCCAAGGCAGCGCAAATTTCAGTATAGGCATACAACACACCACACACTATTTGTAACCGATTTGCAGGGTAAAGAAGTGAGTGTTATACGCCAATAAATACATATAGTATGTCCTTTTTTATATTGCCTGTAGTACTAAATTAATATTTTTAACCACTTAAAGACCGCCTCCTGCACATTTATGTCGGCAGAATGGGACGGCTGGGCACAGGCACGTACCTGTACATCCCCTTTAAGTGCCCAGCCACAGTCGGGGGCGCGCCCACGACCCGGTCCGAAGCTTCGTGACCGCAAGACCCACGGACCGATCGCCGCCGGTGTCCCGCGATCGGGTCACAGGAGCTGAAGAAGGGGGAAGGTGTGTGTAAACACACCTTCCCCCTTCTTCACAGTGGCAATGTCACTGATCGTCTGTTCCCTGATAAAGGGAAAGGTGATCAGTGACGTCACACGTCCAGCCCCGCCCCCTACAGTTAGAAACACATATGAGGTCACACATAACCCCTACCGCGCCCCCCAGTGGTCAACTCCTAAACTGCAACTGTCATTTTTAACAGTAAACAATGCATTTGTATAGCACTTTTTGCTGTGAAAATGACAATGGTCCCAAAAATGTGTCAAAATTGTCCGATGTGTCCGCCATAATGCCACAGTCACGAAAAAAAAAAACGCTGATCGCCGCCATTAGTGGTAAAAAAAATATAAAAATGCCATAAAACTATCCGATATTTTGTAAACGCTATAAATTTTGCGCAAACCAATCGTTAAACGCTTATTGCGATTTTTACCAAAAAAATGTAGAAGAAAACGTATTGGCCTAAACTGGGAAAAAAAATAATTTTATATCTTTTTTAGGGGTATTTATTATAGCAAAAAGTAAAAACTATTACTATTACTAGCTCTATTTTTGTTTTTAGCGCAAAAAATAAAAACCACAGAGGTGATCAAATACCACCAAAAGAAAGCTCTATTTGTGGGAAAAAAACAACGCCAATTTTGTTTGTGAGCCACGTCGCACGACCGCGCACTTGTCAGTTAAAGCAACGCAGTGCCGAATCACAAAAACTGGCCAGGTCCTTTACCTGCCTAAAGGTCCGGGTCTTAAGTGGTTAACAGAATCATTACACTATTCTGTCTACCTTGCAGACATTAATTTTAGGCAAAAAAATGTTTTCCCTTTACAACTCCATTAATTATGCTTTAAATATTTATGAATCAGCTTATGCAAGAAAACCAAGCAGAATAAAACTGATTTAAACATGGAAGGGCACATCACTTTCATGCACATACTGATTAACAAAGTTCAAAACAAAAGAACTGCCATACCTTTTGTACATTGTCCAGTGATCCTTTAATGCAGCATGGTTTTCAATTATTTCATCCAGAGTAAGCAGAACAGTCAGAAGTTCTCCTAAGTGTTCATACATTGTCTACAAAAAAAATAAAATAAAATAGGATGACACATTCATCATTACAGGAAGTAATACATGGTAAAGAAACTATTTCGCCAGAAACAGCCAAACTGCAATTACTTTGAAAAAAAAAAAGCCATACCATAATGAGCTCTATACACTTATTCTGGGTATAATATTACATGACAAACAGATGCATGACCTTGTTACATGAGATTATGGGGTTGATTTACTAAAGGCAATTAGTCTGTGCACTGCAAGTGCAGTTGCACTAGATCTGAAGGGAAGCTCTAAAATGAGAGAAAGCTCTGCTGATTTCTATCATCCAATCATGTGCAAGCAAATATGCATTTTTTTTTTTTCCTTGCATGTTCCAGTCAGATCTAATGCAACTGCACTTACAGCGCACAGATTATTTGCCTTTGGCAAATCAACCCCTATGTATTGTGTTCCAAATTTCCCAAGCTAAACCCTTATTATGATCATTTATTCCTTTAAATATTAAATAAAAATCCCTTAAAAGTTGTTGCAAAGTCTACGTTCTATGCATTAAGATAAAAAAAATCTTCTGTGTGCAGCAGCCACCCTCATACTTACCTGAGCCCCATCTAGATCCAGCAATTTGCAAAGGGTGTCTCGGCTGCCCGGGACTCTCCCTCCTGATTGGCCGAGACTGCAGGCAGCACAGCGCCAGTGACTCCCACTGCTGTCAAAGTCAGTGAGCCAATGAGGAGAGAGAGGGGGCGGGGCCAAATAGAGGCTCTTTGTCTGAATGGACACAGGAAGCTGTGGCTTGGCTCAGGTGCTCCCCATAGCAAGCTGCTTGCAGGACAGAGTGGCCAAACGTGCCGGTAAGGGACCCAAAAACAAGAGGATCTGGGCTACTCTGTGCAAAACCACTACACAGAGCAGGCAAGTATGACATGTTTGTTATTTAAAAAAACAAAAACAAAGACTTTAGTATCCCTTAAAAAAAAAGAAAAAAAAAAGAAAAGGCGTTGGAAGTCTAATTTTTTTTTTTAAATACCAAACATGTCATACATACCTCCTCTGTGCAAGGGTTTTGCACAGAGTGGCCCCGATGCTCGTTTTCTGGGGTCCCCATGTGGCGCTCCTGACTCCTCCTCTTCTCGGATGCAAAGCGTTTTCCCTGGGGGCACTCGTGTGGGCACAATCCCGTGTCCTGCTACTGTGTCTATTGACACAGACAGCAGGACCCGGGTCATTGGATTTGTTTGACAGCTATTGGCTTTCGCTGCTATCAATCTATCCAATGAGGATCCAGAACACCGGCTGGAGCTGGTGTGCTTGTCCCCGTCGCTGAAAAGACTACGTTTAGGTAAGTAAAAGGGGGACTCTGGGGCACTTCTGCAGCACAGGAGGGGTTACAACCCCTTTAACAACATTCACAATCCTTACCAGAAAATGAACTCCTGATGTTTCAATTATCTTTGATTCATTCCTGCAAAAAGTCACAAGAGTAACATTAATTTAAAAGGTTTCACAAAAAAATTCCATGATAACCTAATATTACAAATCCTATGGGTATACACACAGCCAGCAATGTCCTAGCCAATATACCTCAATTTAGCTGCAGAGTAAAAGTCAACTTAGCATTTAATTACAAACGCTTCATGTATACGCACACCCAGCAATGTCTTGGGCTATGGCAAAGACGACAGGCAAGTTAAAGTTGCAACAAAACTCCAGTAAACAAATATTAGCCCATCAGATGAAAAAAAACAGCTTTTGCTGCAATACTCGCCTTCAGTCCAGAGCTGTGCTCCACATTACTTTTTTTCCCGATATCATTCCCCTGGGTTGAAAGATGGCTAGCATCCTTCAACCCACTTCATCTGAGCCCAGGATGTCATGGACTTGCTCCTAACCTGTGACTTGGCATTGAAGTAGAAGTAGCACAGAGATAAGCTCATCTCTTTGCTACTGTGTTTTTATCTCCAATAGCAGCATGTAAGTCAGTACATGAACTGACCGACTCTTTGCGCTCTCCCATTCTAAAAATCTGACTTACAGTCATGGCAAAAAGCTAATACTTAGCCAAATTCAAGTACTTGCACTGCTTGAATCAATCTTTAACAGCAATAAATAATTTTGCCTAAGCTACCAAACCTCTAGCTCAAAGCCAGTAGCAAAGAAAAGAAAAGAAATCTAAGAGAAGTGGTGTATAGCAAACATCATAAGGTGCCTGAATTGACCTTGATAACACGACCAAAATCTGCTACTGGAAACCAAAACTTCTACATATGGAGTGGAATGCAGCGAGATACAATATTTTCTCTTAAAGTGGAATTCAAAACCCAACAATAATTCTTAAAAATGCCCCCCCCCCCCCCTCTTTCCGCTACCTATCCTCCCTAATATGTAAAAAAATATATAGTAAAAGGGGTTGTAAAGGTAACAAATTATTTCCCTAAATAGCTTCCTTTACCTTAGTGCAGTCCTCCTTCACTTACCTCATCCTTCCATTTTGCTTTTAAATGTCGTTTTTTCTTCCGAGAAATCCTTACTTCCTGTTCTTCTGTCTAACTACACACAGTAATGAAAGGCTTTCTCCCTGGTGTGGAGTGTCGTGCTCGCCCCCTCTCTTGGACTACAGGAGAATCAGGACGCCCACTAACACACAGCTCCTTTCTCTATCTGCAACATAGAGAGCGTCCTGACTCTTCTATAGTCCAAGGGAGGGGGCGAGCACGACACTCCACACCAGGGAGAAAGCCACGCATTACTGAACAGAAAGTGAGGATTTCTCAGAAGAAATAAGGACATTTAAAAGCAAAATCGAAGGATGAGTTAAGTGAAGGAGGACTGCACTAAGGTAAAGGAAACTATTTAGGATTTTTTTTTTTTTACTTTTACAACCCCTTTAAGTGTATATTTAACTATTTTTAGTTTGCTCTAGTCAAGTCACATGATCCCCTGTCAGTGAACAGTGGATGCAGAGAAGAGAGATTGCTCAAGAACAGCTGGGAATTCTAGAAGCAGTGACATTACACCATAGGCTGAGTGAGTGAGTGAATAACTTGTATAGCGCTGCAAATGCGAACTGAATCGCCTCAAGGCACTTATTTCCATCCAGTGTCGTCTCTATCCTTCAGAACTGGTGGGTCTTCAGTTTTTCCCTGAAGACACAATGGTTTTCTTTCATGCGGATGTCCGTTGGTAGAGCATTCCATAGCCGTGGTCCTTGAACTGCGAATCTTCGTCCTCCCTTTGATTTGTAATTGGATTTGGGTATGTAGAAGAGGTTTTGGTTTGATGATCGTCTCCTATGGCCCAGCCGTTGTCGGCACTCCCTTCTCTCCCCTGCAGCTGCAGCTCAAGGACACTGGAATCTGGAGCTGCAAGATCATGTAACCAGACTAGGAGGTTAGCGGGGGGGGGGGGGGGGGTGAACTTTTTTAAACCATAGTTCCCATTTGGCTAGAGTTCCACTTTAAAAGGTTCACCTTTGCATGTAAAAAAAAAAAAATATATATAGCATTTACCATTTATTTTTAGGAGCCTAAAAGGTATTGTACCAGCAATCAGCAGATCCACAACTCCTGCATACTGACTGTCAGAGTAAGCTGTCTGCTTGTACCTTATATGGGCAGGCAGTTTCACAATGACAGGAAGAATCAAACTACCAGAGCATTCCACAGCGCCGTGGTAGTTCATTGAGAACTACAAGTTGTCAGCTGCAAAGGGTGCCGGTACTTGTAGTTCATTCATTCACAGAACTCAGAATAAATGATGCGGCCGTGTTAGCAGAGCCCTCTTCCCATTCTGCTGTCTCACAGAACGGCAGGAGTAGGAACATGTTACCTGTTCCACCCTAAAAATGGTTGGAGCATGTAACATGTTCCCGAAGGTGAACTTATCCTTTAACCTACTCCAGTTCCTACTTTTTTTTAGGAACTAGATAGCGAATATGACAAAGATATAACAGACTGTACGCTTCTCACAAAAATTACCTGCTGCTTGTGTACAAGGATGCTAACTGATGGACAACATTCATTACAACCTCGTAACATCTTGTAACAAAACATGAAAGCTCCTGAGAAAAACAAAAACCAAAAAAGATAAATATAACAGAAATGTAAAAGTTAAAGCAATACAATTAGCTTTTGTCTTGGCCTACATGGACAACTACACTCTTTGCTACTGGGAGCTTTAACTGTATAAATCGGCAGCCATCTCATATCTTGTATACTAAGATCAATGTGAAAGACATTGTAAAGAGTAAGTTAGATCAAATAAATTTAAAACTATTTATTCTACCCTGTAGATCTAGGTTTATAGGAAAACAAAAATTATTTAACACAACATAATTTAAGGTATTGCAAAACTTTTTTCTACTACTAAGGTCATCGGTTCAAATCCCAACCACGGAACTACCTACCTAGAGTTTGCATGTTCTCCTGTGCCTGTGTGGGTTTCCTCTGGGTACTCTGGTTTCCTCCCACACTCCAAAGACATGCTGGTAGGTTAATTGGCTCCTGTCTAAATTGGCCCTAGCATATGTATGTATGAATGCGAGTTAGGGACCTTAGATTGTAAGCTCATTGTGGGTAGGGACCGATATGAATGTACAGTATATATGTAAAGCACTGCATAAATTGATGGCGCTATATACCAGTAGTACCTGTGACAAATAAATTGTAACATGCTATTGACTATTTTCCTTTACAAGAAAGATTGAGATGGGATTTGGTTTGCTGCTACCCATAAACATAAACAATACATATGAAAATCCACTTTAAACAAACAGTTTCAGTTGATTCGCTTTCAACGTAATAACATTGGTGCTGTGATTTTGGATGCAGTAGTATAGGGACAACTAGTCTATCATACCCTAAACATGGATTTATCAGGCCTAATAGTCACCACAAATGAAAAATCATCTCTTGAGAAAGTGAAACAAAATATTATATATATATATATATATATATATATATATATATATATATATATATATATATATATATTGTTTCACTTTCTCAAGAGATGATTTTTCATTTGTATATATATATATATATATATATATATGTATATATATATGTATATATATATATATATATATATATAGTGACAGGAAGTCAGGTAAATCTGTGGGTGTTGTCACAGACGTGAGATACATTTCTGCCTTGTTTAGACAATTCACCAATAACTATTAGGTGTCGGCTGCAGAAATAGCCAGAAAGGTTTGGGGCGTTGGGAAACTTCAGCTGTTCAGAATGAAGCAATTAAGGCCTCTATAAGACATCCAAAGGATGACTACCGATTGCTGCATCTTGAGGCTTTTTGAGTTAAGGAGCAGTCAGAAAGACTTCTGAAGAGGTGCGGAGATTGTTGATTTTTCTGTGTGATAAAAATCAAAGAGACTATTGTTTTGCTGCTGTATGACCAGCAGTGTCTGCCCAGCAGTAGGCTGTGCCAGACTCCATAGGTAGGTTCCTGTGTTGTGACGGTAGACGCCCCAAGTGGCAAGGGTTTATTTTATGTTTGGTTTATGCTGTTTTGATGCTTGCACTTGTATCCAGAAATATGGAAGAATAAACCATATCTTTTGTTTTCAACCGTCCTCGGCTGCCTGTCTGTATAGTTTAGCATGTAGTGAACCCATCCAGGGGGTCACACGCACCCGCTACCAAACTAATCCCTCACAATATATATATTTATATTATATCCCTCCAATGCCCAAGAAGTCATCAAAGAAAGATTTTGACATGTCTTCTCTTGTCAGATATTTCTTTGATGCCCTGTGACAAAATTAACCGGCTCATATTGAGTTTCCTTTAGTGGTCTATAGGAGGGGTTGGACAGCCTGTGAAAGGGGTTAAAGTGCCTAAATTGCGTGAACGCGGCTAATTATTAGAGACCTTCCCTGACATTGATGCTGGAAAAAAAAAAAAGAGGATGGACAGTCCCTTACATGGGAGATTGCTACTTTACAGGTAGCAGAGCATTTCTCTTTTCTTTTTTTTGCCTAAAGTTCAGCTTTGACCCCTAAATCTTACTTATACACTTAAAACTTGCGCTCAGCCACAACCCTCTAACCCTGTAAAGACAACTGACCCCAATCTTTTTATTAGAAGTCGTACTTACCTGAATTGCAGCTCCAGCTAGAACCTTGCTGCTTGGGCTTCCTATTTTAAAACCTCCCAGTCATGTAATGCAGAGAAACCTCCACCACACATGATTTACTATCCTCCATTTCTCATAAATGGGCCGCTCTGATATCAGCCAACATTAGCAACAAAGAACAGACTTCATATCATCATAAGAGGAGAAATTTCCTTCCAGAGGAAAATTTACCTGTAGGAATGAAACAAACCTTCCCATCTGAATCTGGGAATCTCCCTCCACAATACTGGATTCTGCAGCTAAAAATAAAATCAAACAGCATAATCATCCTTTGTGTCCATAAATCCTGACAAATTTCTACATTTTATATTAAATATACCAAACCATTTTAGTGTTTTTGATTGTGTATGGAATGGTTAATGCCCCAGTCAGGAGTACTCTTGTGGAAAAGGCTTGGCTTAAGGTGGATGTAAATCCAATTCATGAAATTTGAGCTGGGCACATATATCTGCAGTATTTTTTTGTTATCTCTCTTCAAAGAGCTAAGTCTAGTAGATCTCTTCTGACCTGTTCCTGACCTGACCTGTTCCTGTTTTTAGCATGAGAACTTTTGACAAATTCCCAGACACTTCAGATAAAAGCAGCCTGACATTTCTGTCAGGGGAGGTTGCTATAAATAGATTAGCAGGGAGCTGGCCCTGTTACAAAACACCTTTGGGAGTCTCTGCCTATGATGAGAGGGGGTGTGTGCCTTGCAATTTTAGCTATCTTGGCTGTATACTCTGTGTTAAACAGGAAGAGAAAATCTAACAGGATCTGAACTTTCTAAACAGTACATAAATGTGAAGACAGCAGATATACATGTAAAACTTATGTAGGGAGATTTGGTTCATCCCTGTGTATCATTTGAGGCCATTCACTTCACTGGGTGTATGGAGGGTTTACATCCACTTTAACCACATCAATACTGGGCACTTCCTTACCAGACTAACTTTCTTTTTTTTTTTTTTATGAAGTGTATTTTGTGCGTGAACTCGAGAGAGAAGAGCCGGACTGCAGGAGTTGGGAGTAGGCAGACCCTCCCCCCGGAGGCAATCGCCATCCTTCTCCATGCCCCCGGTGGCAATGGCGGGTGTGAGGGGGGGCCTCCCACTCACCCCGCCCTACCTGCTCCACTTGGGAGCCCAACTGGGGCCCAACAGGACCCCATCGGGGCAGAGGGACTCCCCCTATGAGGGAGTGAGGGGGCCCGACCCACCAACCCAGCCCCGTAGGTCCTTCGCCTCTCTTTAGGAGACCGCATGGCCAAAGTGCGTGCGTATTAAACCAATTTTTTGTGTGCGTGCAAGTGTGGTGGTTTTTGTGGGGGGGTGGGCGTACTTAGCACAGGCGTACCTTGCATAGCACACCCACCGGGAGCCGGGCTGAGACCACCAAAATCAATTCACATGTAGCCGAGACCGGGATCCGAACCCTTGGCTGCAGAGGTGAACGGCTTGTCAGCGCAGTGCCAATCACGTTGAGCCACCACAGCTCCTTACCAGACTAACTTTCAGCGCTCTCGCATTTTCAATGACAATTGCGCGGTCATGCTACACTGTACACAATTTTTTTTGTTATTTTGTTCACACAAATAGAGCTTTCTTTTGGTGGTATTTATTCACGACTCTGTTTTTTTTTTTTTTTGCGATATAAGCGAAAACATTAGCGAAAATTTGGAAAAAAAATAATATTTTCGTCTCTATTTTTTTAAAAAATCCAATAAAATCGAATTTTGTCATAAATTTAAGCCAAAATGTATTCTACTACATGTTTTTGGTAAAAAAATAAATAAAAAAAATCAGTTAAGTGTATAATAATTGCTTCGTATGATCACGGACATATGTACGCAAATGATCATGTACAGATGTGCGCCGGCGATCACGGACATGTGTGCAAATGATCATTGGGACATGTGATTTTACCGCTACATATGTGGGGAGCAGGTGTTTTTACTATGTGGAGACGTGTGTTTACTTTGTGTTTTACACTCTGTGTGGGATACTAGACTGGTGATCAGCGAGTAAAAAGTAACAACCGGCTGTTTGTTTACATCACATGACGGTTGTGATTGGACACGGCCATCATGTGATCAGGAGGGCAAATCACAGAGCCCTCCTGCCGATCAATGATGCGCCGTGTCCGGGTGACAAGTGCATCGGGATCGCGCCGCAACACGTGGGCTATCCCCCTCCTTCTGAGGGACGTTCCACTCAGGAGAGAGAGCCCACCCGGCAGTATATGTGCAGTGGCCGGGTGGGAAGTAGTTAAGGCTGCATTCATAGCCAAGTTTCGGGAACATGTGCAGAAACACTCGTTTCCAATTGCGTTCCCTGAGCACACATCGTTCTTGCAATGCTATGAGTAAATAATGCACCAAGCTCTGAGCCCATAACAGGTGCAGGAGCTTCTTTGGCACATTTGTCATGTGTAGGGCAGCCCATTCAAGTGAATGGGCTGTCCTATGCGGTCGCGCAAAAAAAATGAACAAAAAAAACATGCATTTTTGAAACGTGAAGTGTGAGGCATAAAAACAAATGCAGATACAACTTTGAAACTTCTAATTTCTCAATCAAATTCTGTCCCAGCAATGATGATAACCAAGATAAATAGACGGTAAACCTCACCAGTGGCGACACATACAGCAATAAAAACCTGAAGCTTGGCGTTGGACTTTAAAATTTTAAAAGTGTCGCCTATCGAGATTTTTTTAGGTACTATTCTATGAGTGTGCGCAATTTTAAAGTGGGACATTAGGGTTGTCCCGTTACCACTTTTTTAGGACCGAGTACAAGTACCGATACTTTTTTTCATGTACTCGCCGATACCGAAAACCGATACTTTTTAAATGCAGCCACGTGTCCCCAAATGCAGCCATGGTCCCTCTGAGTGCTCCGCACTCCACCCCGCACTCAAAAAAAAAAAAAATGCATTTACTGGACAGAAACAGAATCAGTAACATAATACAGTGAAAGGCCTGTTTAAAGCAGAACTTCACTCTCTCAAACAACATTGACCAATTCTAATCCTTATGCTGCTGCATTAGTAAATAGATTTGCAAGAACTGTATTTTCTGCACTAGAAGACGCACTTTCTTCCCCAGAAATATGGGGGATAATGTCTCTGCGTCTTATGGTGCGAATATATGACAGGCACCACCACCAATGTCACCACCCTGTCACTGCTTCACACCGCCACCACCACCGTCAGAGAGGCAGGAGAGTGGGGGACAGACATCCAAACCCCCGTGCCTGACACTGTTCCTGAGACAAAGAAAAACAGAGCATTCGGCTGCTCTGTTTTCTGTCAGGCAGATAGGATAACATAAGTTAAAGCTGCGTTGGGGGCAATGGACAGTCTGCGCTCGTGGGGGCAATGGACAGTCTGCGCTCGTGGGGGCAATGGACAGTCTGCGCTCGTGGGGGCAATGGACAGTCTGCGCTCGTGGGGGCAATGGACAGTCTGCGCTCGTGGGGGCAATGGACAGTCTGCGCTCGTGGGGGCAATGGACAGTCTGCGCTCGTGGGCACTGGAAAATATTTTAGTACACCGGTCTGGAAATTTTTATTTTATTTTCTCGTTTTCCTCCTTTAAAACCTAGGTGCGTCTTATGGTCAGGTGAGTCTTATGTAGCAAAAAATATGGTATATCACATTTCCTTGTTTGAAACATTTTTACATTTCTTCCGTTACTTCCTGGTTTCCATATATCTCAGGAGTCCCTGGGGGAGGGGTGAGTTTCTCAACTAGGGTTACTCCAGGAAGTGGCCAGAGGTTCCTGCAATGAGCAATTTCTTCCTCTCAGATAAGCTCTTACTTTTTAGCCATCTGTAAGTAGGTAATTCTTCCCAGTGACCATAAGCGTAAAGAGGCATCCTTCCGCTCACTATCACACTAACATATCATGAGTTGAATATATGGACATTTTTAGCAGAGGCTCTCTGAGGCCAGAAAGTTATTTTGGGGGTTCCTCTGTATTGAAAAAACTGGGGAGAGGCTGGCATATGGATTTCAGGAAGTAAACGCTACATGAATAATCTACCCTCACTCAAGATGGCCACGGGCAGAAATGCTAGGGGGCGTTTTTCCAAAGTTATTTCCCAGCAAAATGAAGCATGGAGACATGGATGGATGGGGGAGTTTGCTCTGAATATTAAAAAAAAACTAAGTAGTGTTTATGGTGCTCAGATGCTGTGTAGTTTCACTTTAAGCTTAATAGGAAAACTATTGCTGAAAACCAAAAATACATTTAAATCAGTAAAATGAGAGTAGCATAAGCTGAGGTCTGTTTATAAAAATACACAGAAAAAAAAACAGGCTTTTGACAGCAGCGAAACAGATTTTAGCTTTCACTCTCTGACACTATCAATAGACATTGTTGGATAGGAGCAAGGCATTCCAACTGCCAAAACAATTATTCCACATACAGACACTCGTATTGCCAGAGTCTGAATAGAAATGTGTATAGAAAAATGTGGCGGGAGAACGCAAAGAATACACAAGCAGTCCTTGTTCTCCTGGGAACACGATGATCAGCAGCCAAGTTGAGTGAAAACTGGCTGGATCAGGCAATAACAACTTCATATTTCAGGGACCTTTTTCTGCACTGGCTTAAATTAATTAAACAAGGCATCATATATTAACTATTTCTTTCTCCATGCTTCATAAATAGGTTCCAGTACAGTTGCCCATTTTGTCCTAAACTCCAGTAACAAGACCCTGTACATATTCCCTGGAATTCATAAAAGGTGTCAGACAATCTTTAGAATTCAGTCTTATGCATGGTGCACCCGGCCTGAATATCCATCCGCCAGTTCAACAGAAACCAACCAACATTCGGCCCTTGTGTGCACAAGCCTGTTTGACAGAAGCCGATCGAACGGCTGTCCCCCTGTCAGAACACAATAGCTCAGTGGAGAAATATCTGTACCAACATCAGATAGATAGTACGGCAAGCTCCTTGTTCGTTGGGTTGAACGGAAAAAAAAAAGGGATTGTGTGCCCAGGCTTTACTTTGCACTACAAGTGTGATAGATTCTTGTACCTGTTAGAAACAGGTAAATATTTATCGTTAACTTTTTATTAGGATTTATATAAAAGAAAATACAAACTAACACAGTATACAGTGCTTCAAGTAATACAATACAAGCACACAAAATTGAGTAACAATTAAAAGTGGTTGTAAAAAGGGGGAACTAATGCGCAAACCACTCTAACAAGGCACTAAAACTAATAAGACAAACTAAAATAAGCAGCAGCCACAACTCACACCGGTAAGTATGTAAACGAAGTGGGCGCCATTACACCCCCTTCCTTTACAATTAAAAGTGGTTGTTAACCCACTGCAACAAAATCATCTCATCTCCTCCAACGTAATAACAAGTGTCCCTGTGTTATGTTAAAAATCTGCAGATCTATACATATGAGCGTGGCTCCCAACGCTCAGCCGATTCCTCGCATCTCTTCACTCTCTGACTCACAGCTGTAGTGGGTGAGGCCAGGTACTCCCGCTGACATCAGCCACGGAGGAGGGGGGAAAGAGAGCCGACAGTCAGCTGAGCGCCGGGAGCCGTGCTCATATAGGTACTGATCGGAAGAGCTTTTACATTACACAGGGACACTTGTTATGGTACAGAGGATATAAGATGATTTAGCTGCAGTTATGAAAGTAGCAGGAGCAGGGGACGGTACGAGCAGACAGGCAGGGAGGGACGGGGACGACACAGGAGATAGATCGCAGGACTGCGGATGATAGAATCACGTACCACCTGTATGTTTTCATCCGATTCCGTCCGATTAACGGATTGGAAAATAGGGGGCCTCTATCCGTCTGGATTTGGCGGATGCCAGCGGACATGTCACCGATGACATCCGTCACTGCATAGAATTGAATGGAGCATCAGCATGTGTGAAAGGGGCCTAAATGCTATATTGAATTCCATAGATTGTGTTCTATAAAACACTGACCTACCCATAAAAAACACACACACACACTTCCTTAGTTTCATTTTCACTTTAAAAATGTTCTGCCATCCATGACTGGCCAGAAAAAATAGCCAAGTCTTCTAGGGAACATGTAGTTCAGCAGTCAGATCTAGAAGTAAGCAGGAGGATAAAAGGTACTTACCTCCTTCTCCATAGAATAATAGACCATTATAGAACTTTGTTTCTGCCTGCATGGCAAAAGACAACAGGTTAGAACACAAACCACCATATCAAATGCTGTGTGCATATACAACAAAAAGAGAAGGCACTAACAGCTATTGTTTCCTATTGGAAAATATATAATTTAGGAGGGAAGCAGAGCAATTGCCACATCCAGGAAACAGGATCAACTGACCAGCTTTATTAATAACTCATGACATACAGTAAAGCTGATGAGGTACATTAAAACCTGGCTGTGCACCAAGATCACATCTGTGCCCAATTAGGAAGCTCATGAAGTGCCAAATGGAAGAGATCAGACAAATAAAGGGTCAGGCTGCTAAACCAGATTAGACAAACACAGGCCTCTGGCACATGGTGCTGACTTTTGAGCATCTGCTTTTTTGGATGTACTTGCAGGTGTTTTAGTCACGCGCACAATACATTCCTAGGGAAAATGTATTTATGCTTATATGCACGTATTTGTGTGCATTTGCATGTACTGCCACAAAATACTGACCGGGAACGCAGATTTTTCTATTTTCTTTTCTACTTAAAAAATACGCAGCGCATGTTTACGTTCCTGTGTGTACATGCACATTGTAAACAATGGGCTTAATTTTAGATCAGTTAAAAAAAAAAAAAAACGCTGTACTGAGCTTTTTCAAGCTGCAGTGTGCAAGAGGCCATATAGGTCTTTAGAAAAATAAAAAAAGGGAGGGATGAATAAAAAGAAAGCTGGATAAGAGGTCCAAAACAGGCAGATATCTGCTTTCCTCTCTTACGTTGCCTTATAAAAGATGGAGGTATTTCCATTTCCAACAGAACTAAACAACATGCAGGTTTATATAGGAATAAGGTACAAAGGGCAAGTAATATAGCAACTAATCAAAAATAAACTTTCATTTATTGGTCTAACATAATAAAATCAAAACTAGTGTTTTTACTTTCTGCACTTGGTTCACATCTATGCACTTGCAATGCATTACATTACCATACTGTAAGTTAGCCTATGTTTATCAGTATGCAATTTTAACATATACTGTATCTATGTGTGATAGTAAGGAACACTGCATTAAAGTTTGCCTCCAAGGCCTCACAACTTTTTAGTGCTTTTTGCAGATTTGCACTACAGAACGTGTTCCATAGGAAACCATGTTAAATGGACTGTAGTGCAAATCTGCACAATGCCAAAAGCACTAAAACTGCATAGCTGTGAATCCAGCCTTATGCCGCATACACACGGTCAGAATTTCCAATGGAAAAAGTCAGACGGAATTTTTTCATCGGATATTCTGACCGTGTGTATGCCCCATCTGACTTTTTCCATCGGAAATTCCGACGTGAGAGTGAACATGTTCTCCCCCCAGCCCCCCGCCAGAAAAATTTCCATCAGAAAATCCAGTCGCCTGTATTGAACTCCGATGGAGAAAAAAACATGCATGCTGGGAAACAATTTGACGTATGTTCGGAAAAACCCGTCGTAGTTTATTCCGATGGGAAATCCGATTGTGTGTACGGGGCATTAGAAAAAAAAAAAAAAAGCCCATCTTCATCAAGCACTCAAAGCATAGGAGTAACATGGTACTTTGTGTTGTCTTTTGTCATACAATCATTAGCATTTGCATATTTTCTATACCAGTACTAAAGTGGATTTGTCGCTCTTACTAACCAAATCAGAATTATTGTTTAATTTTTAAAAATAATTAGGCTGGCCAGGCCGATTGCTACCACACCCCCATCTTTCGTCTGTTCTCCAGTTCGGATTAATTAGTAAGGATTTTGACATTTTTGTACAGTCCAGGCAGTTACCCAAGCTTCCTGTGCTATTAAAATAGACTCTTCTACTACGAAGCCATGCTGTTGTCATAGATGCATTTAGGAGTGGGGTACGCCACATTAACTAAGCAGATAAGACCCATTTCGGGTCTCTTTTCGAAGCGTGACAATTTCTATTTCAGAGGGAAGTAGAAACTAGCTCAGTGTCTGCTCTTCGTTAACACAGGAAATGTTGCAGTTTTCCAGATAGAAATCTGCCGAGAGATTACCACCAGCTCAGAGCTAATGTACGGGATATGAGCAGTCAGTAGACAGCCCAAATCCCTTTCTCTTCCCATACAGTGCTTATACTACACAAGCAAAGCCTGCAGGGTTAACAACCCTTCCCTCTTGCTGTAGGCCCAGCTTGGGGCTTGCAGCTCGAGCTCTCTTGTTCTGTCAGACACAGTAGAACAGACAAATGATCACTCCTCGTTAATTGCCACTATTGTTAATTAGGAACGGTATCTGTTCCGTTTTTATGTTTAGGAATTTAATTACCCCCCGTCTAAAAATACAGTACACCCTACACATCTAGGTGATCAACTTCCTTTTAGTCTACTTCTTAGCACTATATTCTTAGACTCCATTCATACAGATTGGAAGGGGCTGATGGCTTGCTGTGTTAAATGCCACCTTTGGACACAGCTGCACTCCATGCTATAGCCACATAAAAACTAGCCAGTTAGGTGCAAACAAAAAGCCATGCCTGGACACAATAGGGTTAATTTACTAAAACTGGAGAGTGCAAAATCTGGTGCAGCTGTGCATAGTAGCCAATCAGCTCCCAACTTCATCTTGTTCAATTAGGCCTTGACAAGGTAAAATAGAAGCTGATTGGTTTCTATGTAGAGCTGCACCAGATTTTAAACTCTCCAGTTTTTTTTTATGTAATCTTTATTTATAAAGAGTACATTTTCAATATACAACAGCAAAAGAACAAAGGAAATAGGCCATGCTGTCCAACCTCATATAAAAACAGTGTACAAGACAAAAGGCCCGACTGGCAGCCCAACAGACAGGATCATAGGGACGGAGGTTATAGTCTTTAGATTAGGAGCATCTAAACCCAAACACATTGAAGATGTCCCCAATTAAACTCTCCAGTTTTAGTACATTAACCCCACAGTGCATGCGCCAAGGGTCTTTCGTAAACAGTGGTGGCAAAGTTCATGGATTTGTACATCGTACAATTATAACAGCCAATGCTGACAGCTGCTACTTTTTGCAAATGGGGGGGGGGGGGTAACAAAACTGAAGCGTGCAAACTCTTGTGCAGTTTTACATAGAAACCAATCGGCTCCTATGCTTTATTGTCAAAGCTTAGAAGTTAGAAGCCGATTGGCTACCATGCACACCAGATTTTGAGTGCTCCGGTTTTAGTAAATCTCCTCCATAGCGTGCAGCGTTTAGAATCGCTGGCAAGAATCTACCGATTCTTGCCAGTGGCCGTCCATATTAACGTAGCCCTAATTTACAAACAAACTCAAACTCCTGTGAAAAGTACTTACCTCATACTTTAATTTCTTAATTTCACAGCACAAAGCAGCATAGACGGTTATAACTTTATTTAAAACCTAGAAAGGGAATAAGCATAACAAGAGAATTTTAGAGTAAACAAATGTAGACACAATTTCGAATAAAAAGTAGTCATCTAAAGATTCTTTTTAAAAGTAGATGTAACCATAGCTGGAAAACCTTTAATTTCCTAAAGCTCTTTATATCAAAGTGTTGTGGCCTTTTTCCATCCCAGTGCTGCTAAGCTCCTTCAACCTTTTACAACCACTTCCTTCTACAAACATTTTGTCCAGCATCAGCTGTATATCACTGCTCAGGTCCAGCATTCTGATAGTGACAACAGTGGACCATGCCTGCATGTTGGTAAGGCTGCTTATAAATTCCATCAGGGACAGGGTGACAACGCAGGGGCACAATTCGGAGTCGTCACACTACAAAAGCAAGTGCCTAACAAAAAGCACTCAGTGCAGCATCACCAAGTATTTTTCTAATAAATCTCATATTTCCTTTAACATAAACAACAGCATTTAAGTGGTCAGGTCTGAATACCAGTTGAATGTGTGGGCATAATCCAATGGCCTAAACATTCTTCTGGAACATTCTTCTGGAATGAACGTGAATGTTTAGGACTGTAGATGAAGGAAGGCGTGCAATAGTTACAACTCAACTAGCACTGCATAATCTTGGGGAACAACCTGACCAAACAATTCTTCCGCAAAGGCTCACGCAGCAGAAGTACTTAGACATAGGATTGTTCTCCAGGCCACCCATAACTGCCCATTGGGCAAACTCGATCTAATGTTTTAAATCACACCCAGAGTAGGTAACTTACCGTATATACTCAAGTATAAGCCGAGATTTTCAGCCCCCCTCGGCTTAAACTCAAGTCAGTGCACCCAAAATTATTGAGAGGCTGCGGGCGTCCATTGTTTAAAACTCACGGTCTCCTCCTGGTCCCTTCCGTGAAAGGCGGAACTGTGTCTACTGAGAAACGCCTATCACAAACGTTCTCTCATCCTCACGGATCCCAGCAGACACTCTGTTCAGTGTTCCGTCAATCGCGGACGCCTTTTCATACTCGGACAAGAGGACGTCCGTGATTGGCGGAACACTGAACAGAGTGTCTGCTGGGATCGACGAGGATGAGAGAACGTTTGTGATAGGCGTTTCTCAGCAGACACAGTTCCGTCTATCACGGAAGGGACCAGGAGGAGGCCGCGAGTTTTAAACAATGAATGGACACCCACAGCCTTTCAATTTCAGGCACCGTTGACCCTCTTTTCTGCTTACAGTAGCTGCTGCATTCTCACCCTAGGCTTATACTCGATTCAATACGTTTTCCCAGTTTTTTTGTGGTAAAATTAGGTACCTCCAGGGCAGGGTGCATTGCACTTAGGCGCCTGCAAAGGTGGGGGTGCCAAACATCTAACAGACTCTCTAACAGAAGCCTTCTCTGTGTCCATCACAGAGGCCCCCCTCCAAGTCCCAATAAAGTACTCTGCTTCTCTTTCTGTATTTTATTTATTGTTAAGAGATCATGTAAGGATCCCAGGGTAATAAAGACTTTGTGGGGGAGCATCTCTGTGGTTGAGTCATTGCCATAGAAACATTTGTAAGGGGAGGAGTTAGTAAAATGACAACGCCCATGTGGGGGCGCCAGAAATATTTCTGCACCCAGGCGCCTGTGACCCTAGGATTGGCCCTGGGTACCTCGGCTTATACTCAGGTCGGCTTATACTCGAGTATATACAGCATTATATTAAATGGCTTCCATCTACTTAAAAATCGGGGAAATTCAATAAAGTCCTAGTGACACTTTTCTGGCGATATAGCCCTTCAGCCTGTGCCAGATAGAAAAACCACCACCACCCATTTTGGCAGCTTTAGCGCCATATGCAGCAGATTTAGCTAGTTGTTAATAGAGCGACTTTTACAAAGTGGCACTATTACTGCACCAAATAAAAAATAAAAAAGAATCATCTCCAGTTCATAGATAATGAAACCACTAATACTTAATACCAGCTTTAAGGTTGGGCATGCAAGGGTAAGTTCCATTGGTTCTGCTGGCAGTTTGGAAAAAAAAAGTGATCCCACAAATAAAAGTGAGGCGGCTGGAGCAATTTTCCTTCGAGGAGGAGGAGTTCCCCATCAGAATATGACGACACAGCGGGGAATCTTCCTCCTCGAAGGAAATGTTATCAACAAGCTGGGTCAAGAGAAAAATCGCTAGGTCGACTTCTCTGGAACGGGAACAGCCATAACGATTTGAAACTCTGCTGGTTCAGCATCGATTCATCTATGGCCAGCTTAAGTTATAGTACAGAGACAGGCCGAGTGCCTGTCTCAGTATGCCATGTAGCAGGCAGTATACCTCCTCACCTCTCACTGGCTTTTAAGAATGCTTTTGGATCCACAGCCGCTAGCTGCCTAACAACCTGTGATGCTGACACTTTCACACTACCTTAGTACTGTTTCCTTTAACGGGACTCATGAAAAGTATATTATACCTTGTTTTCTGTTCTGATGAGCTCCAGGAGAGAAGATTGCTCATATGGCACAAGCTAAAAAAAGAAAAGACAAAAAACAGTCAGTCATTTGTTTATGGACTAAAGAGACCCTGTTACCAGCTTAAAAAAGGGCAGTCAAAAGCACAATAAAATAAGTATTGGAAATGCTTGCTTGCAGTGTTTTCCTCAACAAAAAATGATTTTCATACACTTACAATATGCTTGAACTTGCTATAAAATGTGACTACACTTCCCAATCACAGCTCCCTGCCTCTTTTCCAATACAGCTCTCTTCTTCTGGGAGTATCCAATTACTCTCCATGCTGGCCCAGCTCCACCACTCCTTTGCCTCTCAATACAAAACCTTTTATGTAGCTACTGGGGAAGGAGCAAAGCTGAATACTATAGTGTGCCACTTGCATGACAGCAAGGTCAGCTGGGACTGTTGACATAATGTCCAAGGTAACTGCGCCCAGCAGCAGTTTTACTGCAAGTTTCATGCATAAATAGCCTTAAAGGCACATATAATCTTACGGAAGATTTTTGTTAAAATGAATGGTCTGGTGACAGGGTCTCTCAAAATATATTTTACATTCAACAAAATTATAACAGAATAGCAAAACTCAAAATTATTCAGCTTTACCTTAGAGAGCGGTTACCACATATGCCTTGTTTCCACTGCACGGAACGGTTCAGGTCAGTAAATTTAGAGCGGTTAGGGTGGGATCGGTCTATTCGCGTGAGCGTTTCCACTGCAAATCGGACCGTCAGGGACCATTCAGGGTTTAGAAAAAATTCCTAGCGTGTCCACCAATCAGTGAGATGTATTTGTACATACACTTTCTCTGGACCCACATGAGAAGCAGGACCCTTGCTGGTGCGGTACGGTTTGCTTTTACGGCACGCTTTCATAATGGAAACACCCAAAATAGCGTACCGTACCGAACCGATCCGCTCAGTGGAAACGAGGCAATAGAGTGTCCCTATTAGACAAATGTGCTCTCTATTTCCTCATCATTTCCTGTGCTATTAACAAATTTTACTGGAAAAACTCAGTGATAAACACCTGACTGGGGTTCCAACCTTTACCTATTCTACCTAAAACTAAAAGTCGTTTTAGCTTTAGAGACACTTTAAATAAACCACCAAAATGACATTAGCCAATTGTGGACACAGAGTACCCCACTCCCGCTGACCCCCTGCATTTGCCAGCAATTCCCAGCTATCAAAGTGACAGCCCAGAGTTGTGAAAATACAGCAGCTATAGAAGCTACTGTTATAAAAAAAAAAAAAACGGCCATCTGACACAGTGCGTATAAACACTGTCAAGAAGTGAGAGACATACAAAGTAACATTGTTACATTTATCTGCAGATCAAGGGAATGAGTTTCAATCTGCAGATGTCACATAATGCAACCTGACAAGTTTAAAGAGAAACTGCAGTCTGCTCACATAATTTGTAATAAAAACATCTTTGCCATTCTGAAGCTTCCCTCCAACCACTTTGCATATTATTTTATATATACTGTGATTCTGTACTTGCCAGATATGCTGCATAATCTCCCTCTACCGAGTCTGGCTGCAGCCATCTTAACTGTGGGCAGCTGAAGCTGCTGCCTGTTCACTTCCTGGATTTACACAGACAGACACACACACACACACACACACACACACCTCCAGCTCTGCAGCTCTCATTTGCACTCTTATGACTCATCCCCCTACCTTCCTGGCAAACTCTCACAAGCAAGAGCTGTGCATGATGTCATAAGCCTAGATTTTTTACTGGACAAGAAACAGGAAGTGGGCTGTGTAACGGTCAGGGGTTAACGCCGTTTACGATATTCCATTCCACCAACCCAAGACAGCTTTCGACACTCCACAATCCAACAGACAGGACCCATAATAATTCCCCAGACAAACGAGACACAGCTCTGTTCTCTGGTTCCAAACGGATAGACAATCTTTATTGAGAAGGCAGGCTTTTATACACACAAAAAGAATGCTGCATTAATCAAATGGAGAATGACACACTCCGCCCACAACATCAAACAATGGTTCCTAATGAGCCCCCCTCAATCCACAACTTAGACAGACGTTCTGACTCTGCGATAAGCTATTCTCACCTGCTACACAATACACATTCCTTTGTAGACGTAATTGACATGCTAAACTACTACAGCTGAAAAGACAGATATCTGATCTTTCAGACTGCCAACCCCCAACACATCTATCATCAATAGGCTTTCACACAATACAGTGTCAATTTGCACAATAGACAATGAAATATCTCAGGAGCCAGACTCAATTAACACCTCAACAGTATGTGTCCCCACATGAATGAATACTGTCCTATTGATCTGTTGGGTTCAGAACAAACCACCTGTAATATTTCAAGATATGCTGCAATACATTGTGAATTATCATTACTGTCCCATCTCATGTGATCCATGATATATCTTCTCAGTCATCCTATGCCCCTAATGGACATAGGATGACCCAAGATTCATTGGTAAAGCTGAAACAGGAGTACCCCGCATCCTTTAAAAGTCTCTGGGGATCACAGCCCATTCCATTACAGGCTGTATAAGGTATTTACTGGCAGAAAAACAAAAATTTATAGATTTTCCTCCCGATTTTATTTTATATCAGAATCATAATTTTTGTGTCATTTTAATACAGGAATAATATATATATATATATATATATATATATATATATATATATAGCTTTTTATCTATCAGAACACTTTGTTTTTTAAAAACTAACACTAACCAAAAATGACAAAAAAAATATATTTATTAGATTTAATATTTTTTTACGAATTGCATAGAAAATAAAATCACAAAAAGAAAGCCTTGTTCTAAAAAATAATTATTGCTGGACAGGCCCACATTTAACCCATTGATCGCCCCCTAGTGTTAACCCCTTCCCTGCCAGTGACATTTGGTCCCAAAAAAGTGTCAAAATTGTCCGAATTGTCCGTCACAAAAAAATAAATCGCAGATCGCCACGCTCCCTGAACTTTGCTTTTCCTTTTAACAAAAGTGGGCCAGAAAGCTCTTCACCACAGTTCCCGAGTCATATGGACTTACGGCAGACGTGTGAGAACCTAGTCGGTATCTAGTATTGCTGTACGCATATACCATTTTATTTAATGCAATTGCAAAATCATTTTAATTCAGTCTCTCTCCATGTCAATTCCAAAACCGCCTGCATGGCATTATAAAGCAGACGAAGGAAATGGACTGATTAATCTTTCAAGCATTCAGTCAGTAACAAATAACACATTGTCCTAAACAAGGAAAGCAAATCTATTCAGGAAACTGAACCAAAAGATAAAGCGATTCTATTTATGTGAAAACTGCAAATACATGCATTTAGATCACTACTAAGGACCAGCATTCCCTAAATCAACCTTAAATTCTACTTTTTTTTTTTTAGATTAGTGAGCTGACCCAGTTTCCATGCATCATAAGATTGTAGCTGGAATACAGTATGCATCTCTAGGACAGAAATTTCACCTTCAGCGCTACTGGATCTAGACTGAAGTCCCACACATCCCCAATGGAGTCATCCAGGGCATTTTCAATCCTGCGAAGCTGAGATGTATATTCCTCCAGAAATTTACCATAGTTTTTTAACTGGACCTCAGCATGAATTTCTGCATAGAAAAATAAACAGAATTACATCGACATACCCATTTGTAATACTAAAAGGAGTTTCATACACTATACAATATAAAGACTGTGTTGCTCAAGAAAGGAACATTACACAATGGGGGTTATTTACTAAAAAGTAAAGCCACTTTGCAATACAATTGCAAAGTGCACTTGAAATTGCACTTGGAAGTGCAGTCGCTGTAGATCTGAGGGGGACATGCGAGGAAAATAAAAGACAGCATTTTAGCTTGCATATGATTGGATAATAAAATCAGCAGAGCTTCCTTTCATTTCAGATCTACCCGTCAGATTTACAGCAACTGCACTTCCAAGTGCACTTTGCACTTGTAGTTTACATATGTAGGTTACATATAAAACTGTAGGACATTTGTAAATTTTCAATCCACTGACAGTTACTCGGAGAAAAAATTGTCAGTGTTAATATTTGGAACGGAGGTACAGTTACTGACAATGTTACTCACGTCATTTTACACATCAAGTCTAATTTGTCCACTTTGATTTCACAGTCAATAAGGCAGAAAAGTCTGATTTATTGTTTTCTAATTATTCAGAGGTCAAGTCCCATACTCTTTACCAATTGGCTTTTCTTTTGATCTAAAACTTACAAGGTTGGAAGCCGTAAGCAGTCTGAGCTGTTCAAGGCTGTGATAGATTTTTACACAGACAGGCACAGGATAGGAGGTTAGGCCTCATGTCCACTTGTGGCATTGCAAAACGTATGCACCTGTCATGTTCATGGGCGGTACAACCTACCCTACGCGACAGAGAATCCCCGACGAGACTGCAGCTTTTAGGGATTAAAACAGGCAAACTCAGTGGCTAAGCAGTTAGCACTTTTGCCTAGCAGTACTAGGGTCTTCAGTTAGAATCCCAGTCACGGCACTACCTGCATGGAGTTTGCATGTTCTTTCTGTGCCTGTGTGGGCTTCCTCCCACACTCCAAAGACATGCTGGTAAGTTAATTGGCTCCAGTCAAAATTGGGAATAGAATGTGTATCTATGCGAGTTAGGGACCTTAGATTGTAAGCTCCTTGAGGCCAGGGACTGATGTGAATGTACATTATATATGTAAAAAAACTGCGTAAATTGATGGTGGTAAAAAAGAAATAAAAATACCTGTGATAAATAAAATAAAATAAACTTTCTGCTAACAGTCTAACCTGAACGTACATAGTGGCAAGACAGGCTACTATGGACATTTTGTATTTTAGGTTTTGTCTTCTCGTAATATTCCAGCGGACAGAAGTCAGTGGTGCCACACAAAGCTCACTGACTGAGGACAGCACGGGAAGAGAATGCGGCTCCAGGCCTGAACATGGGGGCGGGGGGAAATCTCAACATGAGCAAAGAGAGTGCGAGCGCCGCCGACCACCAGGAGGAGGAGGCACCTCAATTTCTTGTACGAGGGCCTAAGACTTCACTCAAGTACACTACAGCTCCTATATTTGAGTCTAGGAGCTTTTGACATTTTTTCATCAAAGCTCCTAAACTCAACTCCATAAAAGCCAATGTGTTCATGTACACATAGGCTTTTAGCAGTCTTTAGAAGCTGCTGCGATTAGGAGCAACTTGCGGCAAATCTGGCGGTATAGCGCCGCTATTTTCCTAAATCTAGAAATGGCTACTAATCTTAGAACAGCTGACTTGTGAATGTAAAGAGTGGAGATTCTAATTCAATGCACTTTATATGAACTAGATTTGTTTACACAGGTTATATGAATGTAAATTGATTAAATGAGCCTAGGTTGGAAATAAGGAGCGTGATATTGCACAACATATTTAATTCTTTTTTGGAGGGTAGTGCAGCTTTGTTTCTTTATTGCACAAAATAAGTTTCACCATAGTCATTCTTCAGATGGCTGTAATGGATTGTAAACAAACCCAACCCAAATTAACTTATTCCAAGTAACTGTCTTGGGGGAGCATGATAGCAATGTGAGCCAAGAATGTACAGGCATCGGGATTTTCATGCCTGTGTCTTTCCTAAGCCAATATTGTGATCTCAAAAAAAGAATGCCGAGTAAGCCGAGTGGCGGCTATAAGATGGCAAAAGAAACCACCTGAAAAAGAAAAAAAAAAGGGGGGAGAAAAGTGGCACTGTCAGGTGGAAAAGTGATCAAAATTAATAGTAATAAATACATGTTTGTATTACACAAGTGTGATTTTAAAATTGGAAGAAAAAAAAAAAAGAGAGAGGGAAAAAACAAAAAAATAAATAAAAAAAAACAAGGAAGTTGATCCATTTACAAAAATGAAAGCACTTGATTTCAACTGCCTTTTCCTGAAATGATTCAGCATTTACAGTTTATCAGCTTGTTCCACAGAAAACTCAGCATGAAGCAGTTTTTAAAGTGTGATTTTGTTTCCTAATTATTACTGCATATTCAATGAGCAACTTTCATTAACAAAAACAGCTGAAAATGATTCCAAAATCACATCGCTAGCAGCAGATAGGATAGCTTATTTCAAATAGATTGCTTAGGTTCTTTTCTGGATCGCTTTGGCAGAAAAAAAAAAAAAAAAAAATGATTGTAAAAGCATTTATCACCACTGCTCTTCAAGACAAACAATTAGGACCAAGGCATGGGCATAACCATGGGGTGACATATGAGGGATGCTGAACTGCTGGTTTTCCCAGGGGAGAGTGGACAGATCATGTGTTCATACTAAGTATGAACACGATCAGTCTCCTCCCCTAGTCAGTCCCATTCCCCCACAGTTAGAACACACCTAGGGAACACAGGTAACCCCTTGATTGCCCCCTAGTGACATTTCTACAGTAATCAGTGCATTTTTATAGACTAATTTTATAGTCACTGGTCCCAAAAATGTGTCAATGTGTTTAACCACTTCCATACCAGGCACTTACGCACCTTCCTGTCCAAGCCAATTTTCAGCTTTCAGTGCTGTGCTGTCGCATTTTGAATGACAATTGCTTGGTCATGCTACACTGTACCCAAACCATTTTTTTTATTATTTTCTTCCTACAAATAGAGCTTTCTTTTGGTGGTATTTGATTACCTCTGCGATTTTTTGTGCAACAAGTAAAAAAAAAACGAAAATGTAAAAAAAATTCAAGTTTTTATTTTTTTCTGTTAATTTTTTTTGTAAATAAGTACGTTTGCTTCTTCGATTACGTGCACTGATATGGCGGCACTGATGGGCACCGATGAGGCGGTTCTGGTATGCGGCACTGATGGGCACTCATAGGCGGCACTGATGGGCACTCATAGATGGGCACTGAGGGGTGGCACTGATGGCATTGCTGGGCATCACATCCAAAAAAAAAAAAGAAACTTCTGCTTTTCCGGTTCCTCCCCCTTCCGATTGTCATATTTGGCACCTTTTTAGGTGGGGGGAGGGGGTCGAGCATATACCTCTCCAATACAGGTATTTGCTCACACTTCCGGCAATAGATCGCCACAGAAACTGCTGTGATCTACGCAATGTCCGGCCCCTCCTTCACCCCCCTCTGTCTTCTGGGAGACATACAGGTCCCAGAATACAGCATGGTCCAGCGAGGACACGCAGAGGCTTGCTATGGGGGCACTCAGCAGGGGGGGGGGGGAGGACCCGGAACCACCATTGGGGGACGCAAAAAGAAGAAGAGGTTGGGGGCTGCTCTGTGCAAACCCATTTCACAGAGAAGGTAAGAATAATGTGTAAATCTTTAAGTATAGTTATGTATTGGAATACAATCCAGTAATAGGCACACATATAGAATGTTTTTCTTAAACAAATTAGGAAATTATCATGAGCATGTTATGTAAGTTTTATAGAGTACTATAACAAAGTACAACCATGGCTGAAGAACGTGCACATAGCTTGCAAAGATAGCAAACGGACATGATAAATGTAATGTCTGTTTAAACCAAGAAAGACTTGTGAGCCAAGTCATCCATGCTCATGATTCCTGGTGACCCCAAGCTTCAGGAATAAGGCCTTTATGTTTCTGGATTCTGCCTCTGGGATTCTATCAAAGATAAAGGAATGCAGGATGAAGACGGCCATCCTTAAGAGGGTCTAGAATGGCAAATAAGCATTTGCTTTACAAAGAAGTTTCTTTGATAGGCTTACAGATTGCTGCCGTGCCCATTCATTAATTCAACTCAAGTTCATCTAAGAGGCATGGAGCGTCTAAATTCATTCAGTGTGACTTCTATTCATAGCAGAGCACAGCTGCCTCAATGGAAGGATGGCAACGCTCAAAGCCTCTTCCACCAGCACATTTGTCCCCGCACTTGTTGATGTTTTTAAAGAAACCGTTTGCTTCAAATTAGACATCATAACAAAAATGTTTTGTTTTCTGTATTAGTAAACGTATAGTGCTTACATCAGCAAGAATAAAAGGGAAAAAAAAATGAGGGAGAAAAATGATCACAGGAGAAAACGGTTTATACTTTCCTGAAATGACTAAAATGTACAACAATAATACCTAAATTTGATAACAAATTATTGTGTGACATAACAGAAGTCAGATCATATACAGTTGTATTCAAAATTATTCAACCCCCACTGAAATTGATTGTTTTGGCCAGTTTGACATTGATTTTGATCATTCAGTCATCCTGCTTACAATTAAATCAAAGAGGCACGTGTAGGTCAGACAAATATAACATTTATAATGAAATAACCACAAATGTCTTTTCTGTGCTCACATCATTATCAGTTTTATTCAACCAACAAGTGACATTCAATCTTAGTACAACATCCTTTTACAGTTATAACAGCTTTGAAACGTGAAGCATAGCTTGACACAAGTGTCTTGCAGCGATCTAGGGGTATCTTCGCCCATTCATCATGGGCAAAAGCCTCCAGTTCAGTCACATTCTTAGGCTTGCGCACTGCAACTTTCTTTAAGTCCCACCAGAGGTTCTCAATCGGATTTAAGTCTGGTGACTGCGATGGCCACTCCAAAATGTTCCAGCCTTTAATCTGCAACCATGCTCTAGTGGACTCGGAGGTATGCTTGGGATCATTGTCCTGTTGAAAGGTCCAACGTCTCCCAAGCCTCAGGTTTGTGACGGACTGCATCACATTGTCATCCAATATCTCCTGGTACTGAAGAGAATTCATGGTACCTTGCACACACTGAAGCTTCCCTGTACCTGCAGAAGCAAAACAGCCCCAAAGCATGATTGACCCCCCGCCATGCTTTACAGTAGGAAAGGTGTCCTTTTCATCATAGGCCTTGTTCTTCCTCCTCCAAACATAGCGTTGATCCATGGGCCCAAACAGTTCCAATTTTGTTTCATCAGTCCACAGAACACAATCCCAAAACTTCTGTGGTTTGTCCACATAACTTTTGGCATACTGCAGTCGACTCTTCTTATTCTTTGGAGACAGCAAGGGGGTGCGCCTGGGAGTTCTGGCATGGAGGCCTTCATTACGCAGTGTGCGCCGTATTGTCTGAGCAGAAACTTCAGTACCCACATCTGACAAATCTTTTCTCAGTTCCTCAGCAGTCACACGGGGACTTTTCTCCACTCTACGCTTCAGGTAGCGCACAGCAGTCAAAGTCAGCATCTTCTTTCTGCCACGACCAGGTAGCGTTTCAACAGTGCCCTTTGCCTTGAATTTGTGAATGATGCTTCCTATGGTGTCTCTTGGTATGTTTAACATCTTTGCAATCTTTTTATAGCCATTGCCCTTCCTGTGAAGAGTAATCACCTCTTCTCTTGTCTTCCTGGACCATTCTCTTGACTTCACCACGTTTGTAACCACACCAGTAAATGTCTAGAAGGAGTTGAGTATCACAGTCATTTTAAAGCTGCCTAATAATGCTTATTAGGCTTTATTGCTGCTCCCTGACATCCACAGGTGTTTTCAATACCAGATTGAAAACACTTCAATGAACCTCCGTTCTTCAGAGTGGTAGTCTTTAAGGGGTTGAATAATTGTGTAAATGAAGAATTCACAAAATAAACATTTACTACTGTATTACAAAACCAATTGATGTCATTTTAGTTGCATATGGTTCTTTAAGAAGTCCTTGTAGGATTTCATTCTGAATACAATTACAAATGTACACTAAATTCCCTAAAACCCTTTACAGCATTGGGGGGTTGAATAATTTTGAACACAACTGTATTTATAGAAACAAAGACATAATCTTCTTAATTTGGATGGTCACTGCCCATCATGATAACAAAATGTCACAAGGACATAACCAATCAGAGGCTGTACACCCAACGTAGCGTCTTTGGTATTAAGAAATGTTGGAAAGTTATTTTACTAAAAATGTTAGCCAGAAGTAGGAGTGGAGCATTGGCCAGAACAACCGCTAGTAGGCGACCGCAGACAGGAGCCGCAAGCGCTAGTAGGCGACCGCAGACAGGAGCCGCAAGCGCTAGTAGGCGACCGCAGACAGGAGCCGCAAGCGCTAGTAGGCGACCGCAGACAGGAGCCGCAAGCGCTAGTAGGCGACCGCAGACAGGAGCCGCAAGCGCTAGTAGGCGACCGCAGACAGGAGCCGCAAGCGCTAGTAGGCGATCGCAGACAGGAGCCGCAAGCGCTAGTAGGCGACCGCTGACAGGAGCCGCAAGCGCTAGTAGGCGACCGCTGACAGGAGCCGCAAGCGCTAGTAGGCGACCGCTAACAGGAGCCGCAAGCGCTAGTAGGCGACCGCTGACAGGAGCCGCAAGCGCTAGTAGGCGACCGCTGACAGGAGCCGCAAGCGCTAGTAGGCGACCGCTGACAGGAGCCGCAAGCGCTAGTAGGCGACCGCTGACAGGAGCCGACCACTAGTTAGAGGCTGCTGGGTAGAAGCATACATTAGACACTGACTGCTGGTGACATGAGGCAAACATTAGGTGACATGAGGCAATGACAGCTAACATGAAGTATGATTAGATAGTACAGCAGTTAGTGACTGGTGACATGAGGCAAGCATTAGGAAGTGGTTACAGTAGGCAGTGGTTGGTGACATGAGACAAGCATTAAATAGAAGCATACAGTAGGCTCTGACTGGCAACATGAGGCAAGTTTTGGGTACAGTAGGCACTGGTTAGGGACATGAGACAAGCATTCGTCAGTGGCATGCTGTAGGCACTGTCTGGGGAAAGCATTAGTGTACATAAGATGATAAAATAGGGTCATACAGATGACAGACAAGAGGCATGCATTAGATAGCGGCAGTGACATGACACATACAGGTGGCATTAGTCAATGACAATATACAATAATTAGACAGGAGCTTGCAGTGAGCACTGACCAGCATTACATATTGGCGTGTAGTGGACATTAAGAAAGTCTTAGAGTTCATCAAGCAGTGGGCCATGCCCAGTGTACATATGATAATGATGGCATAGTGTCACGCGGATGGCTTTGGCTAAAGACCAAGACAAGCATTAGACATTGGCATGCAGTGGGCACTGACCAGTGACATGACACATCCAGCTGGCATTAGTCAGTCATTAGCGGGGTCTTGCAGTGACATTAGACATTGGCATGCAGTGGGCATTGACCAGTGACATCATTTTTTGCAGTGGCCACTGACCAGTGACATTTTTTGCAGTGGCCACTGACCAGTGACATTTTTTGCAGTGGCCACTGACCAGTGACATGACACATCCAGCTACCATTAGTCAGTCATCAGCCAGGGTCTTGCAGTGGTGACTGACCAGTGACATTAAACATTGGCATGCAGTGGGCATTGACCAGTGACATGACACATCCAGCTGACATTAGTGTCATCAGCCGGGGTCTTGCAGTGGGCACTGACCAATGACATTAGACATTGGCTTGCAGTGGGCACTGACATTAGACATTGGCATGCACTGGGCAATGACCAGTGACAGTCATTGGCATGCAGTGGGCAACATGCAGAAGTCATACGTAACATAGTGTTATCCATGGCACAGACATCAGAGAATGAAGACAGAGAAGAGGTGCCCCGGGTGATGTGTGCCCCTTGGTATGAGCCCAGATGACAGCTATAGCCGGGTGTCATGCCCCGGGTATCAGTCAAGGTGATGACATGCCCCTATCAGATGAGGTCCGCTCCTGTGTGTATACAGAGAATGACAGGTCTTACTCTGCGAGCCGTCATCGAAGCGATCAAACTCCCAGTCCGGGGACTGAGTCTCGGTAGTCGCCGCCATCACCGTCCTATCCAGGGATGACCACCAACCCCGCCTGCCTCCTTTCCCCGTGACACCCGGGAGCACGTGACTTCCTGCTAGAGTACGCCCCTAGCCTGGAGAAGGCGGAGACAGAGCACCGGCGGCCATTGTTACTGTGGGCAATGCTGGCAGCAATGTTAGGGAATAGCTGTAATTGCTCTGGGCGTTACTGAAACAACAAATACACCATTGAGATATACTTATGGAAATAAAACTATTTACTTAGGGGTTACAACCCCTGTTTAGATTTTTTTCTCATCTGTGTGCTATTGAGGAAACTTGCCTAGGGTTGCCACCTTTTCTTCAAGCCAAACTCGACATACTTCCCAACTTTCTGAAATGGTAATGTATGTAGGCATAGGACAAACCCCTGCCACGCCCCTTAAAGGAGAATTATATTTAAAAAAAGTTTGTTAAACCCAAAAATGCTTTTTTCTACTCTTAAACGCCGATGCTCAAAAAACGCTAATAGCCTAAATGAGCATGCATGGACACACAGGATAACACTGTTTAGATTCTAGGAGCAGAAAAATGCTAATAACAACTTCTAGGAGCTTAAAGCGGAGGTTCACCCAAATAACATCTATATCAGACCAACTTCTTCGCATTTTTTCTTTGGGTACTTCTCCCGCGGGAGTAGGCGTTTCTATGCTGAGGAGGCATGTCATCTGGGAGGTCGCCCAGATGATTGACGTCCTTTCAGAAAAAGTTCCCCCCGGGGGATAAGGCCCCGCCCCCCCGTATTGCAAAGGCGCGTCACAAGTCATGGCGTTTCCGAAAAAACACGAACATGTAGAGCCGCGAGTTAGCTCTACACGGCGCCTGCGCACTGACCAGGAGCAACGTAGAGCTGACTGCGCAGGCGCCGTATAGAGCCAACTTGCAGTTCTGCATGTTTGGCTTCTTTCGGAAACTCTGTGACACTCGTGACGCGCCTATGCAATACGGGGGGCGGGGCCTTATCCGCCGGGGGGAACTCTTTCTGAAAGAACGTCAATTATCTGGGCGAACTCCCAGATGACATTCTTCCTCAGCATAGAAACGCCTTCTCCCACGGGAGAAGTACCCGGAAGCCAGATTGCAAATATAGATTATAAGGTATGTACAGCCTAAAAAAAAATGCAGACTGTACATGTTAGAAGTATAAAGAAGTTGGTCTGATATAAATGTTATTTGGGTGAACCTCCGCTTTAAAAAACGCTGGTGTGCATGGAGTCCTTGGTTGGGTTCACATATATGCAAATTGGATGCATTTGTAACCATAGGTGTGCGCAGCCTTTGGCATTAGGGTGTGCACCCCAAAGTTCAAACACACTCTACCGATCACTCACGATGTTCATTCAGAAAGAGAAGGGGCCAGTAAATGGCATATTTACTGGCCTCTTCCCCCACTCATCCTAAAACATCCACAGCAACAACCGGTGCTAAAGGGGGGAAGCCGGTAGTGCTGTGGGGGGGAAGGAGGGGGAGCCAGGTCAGTAGGGGGAATCTGTTCTGCATAGGGTGATTAGGGTGTGCCTGGGCACACCTGGCACACCCTGTGCGCACACCTATGTTTGTAACCTCATCCAATTTGCATAACATGTGAATGTGAACAGCTTTCAATAGAGCCGGTTTACCCATGTTCTGGACGGCTACAATGCAGTTTGAAAAAGGCTCCTGTGCATTTTTGGGTCCTGTTCAGGTGCGAATTGTTTACTGCGCAATAGACTTAAGGCTGGTCTATTCTGAAGAAAATGTAAGTTTTTTACTGTTGTTTTTATTTAATGACAGGAAGAGGGGGCAGCTCTAGCCCCCCTTCTCCTCATGGGAGAGTGACGGGGGACAGTTTTTAGGTTTCCTCTGGTATAAGAGCACTTGGCCTTTTGGTGACCTTTCCTGGGGTCTGGAGAGAAAGCCTGGGAAAGGTCAGTTCAAACTGACTCACTTGGCCTCCAGGTGACCTTTCCTATGGGCATTTTGGTGGGCTTCTTGGCCTTTGGGTGACCTTTCCTGGGGTCTGGATAGAAAGCCCGGGAAAGGTCAGTTCAAACTGGTCAGAACCAGCTAGTTTTCAGCCCATTCTGGGCTATATAAAGCGGGTTCTGTCAACCAAGGCTCATTCGCTTCAGACTTAGGAGTTGTGGTGTTCTTCTCTGAGCAAACAGCGTCTTCTGAGGCCAGAAGATATGTCCCTGCTTCGTCGGCTAATTGAGAGAGTGGGAGAGGACGGCGGGGAGCAATGGATCTGACGGTGTCTGGACTTACCTCTTCCTGCGGGTCAAGAGGCTCCGGTCGGAGCCACAACGATCAGCGGTGGATCCGGATCGATGTCGGTCGCTTCGGAGCAGCGTGCGGAGGAGAACCGGGAGCCTGCTGTGCGACAGGAAGAAGCCGTACTAGAAAGGGAAGAGGAGGTCCCGAGTCGGCATCGGGGAAGAAGCGGCACCCCGTCCGTGTTCCGGAGGCGGCGAAATGGAAGCGTATACTCCCCCTCTCCCCTCCGGTCAGCCAATGCACTAAGAGCTGGTCCTTCTAAAGGACCGATGCACAAG
Organism: Rana kukunoris; assembly: GCA_029574335.1. Classification (NCBI taxonomy): domain Eukaryota; kingdom Metazoa; phylum Chordata; class Amphibia; order Anura; family Ranidae; genus Rana; species Rana kukunoris. The sequence continues at coordinate 242,782,216 of CM056051.1, forward strand.
ATACGGAGGCAAGGCCAGGGGTGGAGCCAGAGGTGGGTCCGCAGGAATTTTAATTTCTTCCCCATACAGGTACCCAGGAGCGTCAGGAGGCAGCTCGGCAGGAGGGGCGAGAGGTGGTCCCAGAAGAGGGTCGGTTGACAGAAGAGATGCTGACAGATGGACCGCTTCACAGCCGTCGTCAGGGCAACAATCGTCACCGCAAGCAACAGGGGCTGCATCCAGGTCAGCTGCAGTGCCTGCTACTCAACCGATGAACAATGATGTCAAGGTGCCTAATACTCCCCTGGGACCTTCAGAGCGGTCAGGTATGAACGAGTCTTCTGCAAATGATCTACTGTGCAATCTTGTAGAATTGTTGTCACAGGTTGCTGGGAGTTTGAATGCTAAGCCTGATGCCGCGTACACACGGTCGTTTTTTGCGATGAAAAAAAACGATGTTTTTTAAAACGTCATTTAAATTGATCGTGTGTGGGCAAAACGTTGTTTTTTGTCTTAAAAAAAACGACCAAAAAAAAATTCCAACATGCTTGAATTTTTTGTGTCGTTTTTCAAAACGTCGTTTTTTGTTTCACAAAAAGTCACCATGTGTAGCAAAAACGTCGTTTAAAACGACGTTTTTCAACCCGCGCATGCCCAGAAGCTAGTTATGAAGCGAGCTTCAATGGAAAAAAGTGGTGAACGTAACCTCGCTTTTTGTGAAAAAAACGATGGTGTGTATGCAACATCGTCTTTGAAAAGTGACGTTTCAAAAACGTTGTTTTTTACTTCACAGAAAACGTCGTTTTTTTTCATCACAAAAAATGATCGTGTGTACGCGGCATCAGTTTGTAGACAGTAATGTTGTGCCAGCTAATGAGCCTTCAGCTATTAGCGTATGGTTGCCATCTAGTGGTTCTCCAGCTAATTGCGACAAAAGTTCACAAATTAAAGGGTCACTAAAGGAAAAAAAAAGTGCCCTATTTCTATTACAAAACATAATTATCTGTGCCTTCCCACTCCAATATGAGGGGACAAGAGAGGCTCTCGAATCCCACCACCCATATGTCTCTCTGAAAAAGGTAAGAGAGAAAGAAAAAAAAAGGGGGGGGGACATATTAAAAAAAGTGCCCTATTTCTATTTCCATACATGTTTATCTGTGCCTTCCCGCTCCATTGTAGGGGGGCAAGAGGAACTATTGTCCCACCACCCATATGCTCTTCTCAAAAAGATAAGAGAAGGGAAAAAAGGGAAAAGGAGAGAAAAAAAATATTTTAAAAAATGTTTTATGTATATATGCATACATATACATACATACATGGGGGGGGGGGGTGGTGCTGGCCTTTTCTCACCTTCATCTCACCCATTGTACTTAGGCAGGAGGGAGGGGAAGGTCTCCAATCATACCTCGCGCCCAAACCGGCAAATATTACCTAAGTACTTTTCTCATTACTCATGTAGCCTATGTACACCATAGATTGTCGAAACCAGGGATCCTCAAACTACGGCCCTCCAGCTGTTGCAGAACTACACATCCCATGAGGCATCGCAACACACCGACATTCCCAGACATGACTAGGCATGATGGGTATTGTAGTTCCAGAACAACTGGAGGGCCGTAGTTTGAAGACCCCTGGTCTAAACCTTTCCCAGCCTCTCCAATTTCCAGTATCGTGTCTATTTAATTCCTTGTATGGAGACGTTACCTCCTCCATACTTCTAATGCTTTCTACTTCCCTTAACCACTCTTGTATCGGGGGTAGACATGTGCAATTTTTTTCGTTACGAATAAGTTTTCCGGCATTATTCGTTATTTTCGTTGATTCGTTAACCTACGAATAAACAAATGGTTTAGCGCAAATAATAACGAATAACGATATTTCCAAAAATAACGAATATGGAAAACTACGAAGAAACGAAACTACTAAATGTAAAAGAACAACACAATGAAAGAAAAAAGAAACAAAAACATAGAAATAACGAAAATACCGAACACAAAAAAAAAATCATAATTACGAAAAATAAACGAAAATGCAAACTTACTAATATTCGAAGAACGAAAAGAAAACAACCGAAATGCCGAACAAAGAATAATAAACGAAAAGCAAAACTAACGAAAAATAAATTACAAATCTTCGGAAAACGGAAATGAAATAACTTAAATTCACTTTCATTAGTACTGCCCCAATGAGCTTCTTTCTTATTACCTAGTGGCTCCTTGACCTTGTGTCTTTATCTGTGTAAAGGCCCATACACACGGTAGGACATCCAACAAAATTTCCCTTGGATTTTTGTCCTAATTGATTTGTCCGATCACACCCATAGCATACACACGCTCGGACTTTTCTGCAAACTTTTCTAAAACCTTTCCATCATCACGTGGTTTTTCTGCTCTTTACTGCCACCCTTTGGTTAACTTCTGCTATTGTTGGTTGATTTTAACATTGGTTCTGAGCATGCGCATTTGTAATTTGTCCATAAGTCCGATGGTTTGCTGTACACACGATCGGACTTTGCACCATCAGACTTTTGTTGCCTGAAAGTTGGTCCGTTCGCAGACCCAACTTTTTGTCCGATGAAAGCCAAAAAAGTTGGTCCGATGGAACGTACACACGGTCGGACAAATGCGAAAAGTGTCGGATTTTGATGTTGGTTGGGCAAAAGTCCGACCGTGTGTACAGGGCTTTAGACTGCAGTGCATTCCATCCAGAGTCCAGGGTGTGTAGGTTGCACCGGTTTTGTGGATCTGTCAAGTCAATCGCAGTAAATTACGATGTTTTACAAAATTACGACGAGTAGTGTGTCGAATAAACGTAAAATTTATTTTAACAGAATTACGAATGCAAAAAATCTACAAAAGAACGTTGTTACAATCAAATGAAATTAGACACGAAAATACGAATGATCATAAAGCAATGAAGATTTATTTCTTACGAAAATACTAACGTGGCATGATGGAAAATATAATGTAAATACGAATATCAAAACAACGAAAAATAAACCAACGTAAAAACGAATGAACGAATAAATTCATTGTAAAAATACGAACGAGGCAGAATACAACATTTAACGAAAATACTAATCTCGAATCAACGAAAAATAAACTAACATAAAAAAACGGAAACGGAAAAAAAAGTGTTACGAAAATACTAAAGAGTACGAATACGATAACTAACGTCTTACGAAATTACGACTCGTTACGAATCACGATAAACGAACAGAAACGAAACAGAAATAAACGAAAATTTTTGTTGTGCACATGTCTAATCGGGGGTGCTAGTTTGTCTTTCCATTTTTTGGGAATCAAAGACTTTGCTGCGTTTAATAATATTGGGATAATTGTAGTTTTATATTTTTTCCTGGGGATAGTCGTGGTATGGAACAGACATTGCCACGGGTCCAACCTAAATTCAATTCCACTAATCTCTTTAATTAATTTTAATATTTGGATGCAATATGGCTGAATCTTCGAGCACTGTCACCAAATGTGGGCATGCGTTCCTATCTCCCCACATTCCCTCCAGCATAAAGATGTCTCCTGGGGATTTATCTTATTTAATTTCACTGGTACATAATACCATTTGTTCAACAATTTAAAATTAATTTCTTTTATCCGTGAGTCTACAGAGGTGGAATGGATATAATCCAAAATTCTACTTCTCATATTATCTGGCAATGGCTGGTATATTTTTAATTTCCAGCTCTCTGTTGGGCATACGGCGTCTAGTTCTATATGTGTCATTAACATTTTGTAGATTATAGAGATTCCACGCTTATCTATCCTCGTTTCATCAACTAGTTTTTCCCATTCATTCATCTTGCCGGTCCCCCCAAGGGGTTTTGGAAGGGTATCTACAAAATGTTTCAGCTGATTATATCTCCAGGCTTCCCTTCATAACGTCTCTTAATCTCAAGTATGGAGCTCTGGTCCATTTTAAATACAATTTTATTATCTTTCCCTGGGGGGGAAATAGTTATTTATTGTAAGGGGCATTAAGGGGCTGTTGTATTTCCCTTGTATATTTTTGATTAACTTATCCCACGTTTTCAAAGCTTCTATCGTAATCGGGGCCATTTCTTCAGGGTGACCTCTAAACTGTTTTGGGATCCAAATGATCCACCCTAGCTCAGAGTTGCACATTTTTTCCTCCAGTTCTACCCATTTTTTTTCTGAGGGACTACAGTCCAATCTATGACCCTCCGTATTATTGCTGCCTCGAGATATTTCTCTAGGTCTGGGAGAAAGACTCCTCCCTTTTGTTTGGATCTAGTTAGTGTACGGAAGGCGATACGATTGCTTCTGTTGTTCCATACAAATTTCTGTATCACCGATCTCAGAGTTTTAAGATAAGCTCTGGGAACGTTTATCGGCAAATTTTGAAATATGTATACAGCCTTAGGGAGGATCATCATTTTAACTACACTTTTTTTTTTCATTCAAATTTAAGTTTATTTTCATAAAATGAAGAACATACAGAGTAGTAAACGTAGTACAGTAAATACATCAGGAAATATCGTGTTGACGATTATAATTGTAAACAATAAATTAAATTCCTCATTTTAACTACACTACACTGCCAAACCATGACAATCTATTAGCAGGGTATTTTTTAAGTTCATTTTCAATTTTATTCAACAATGGTATATAATTGTCATGATAGAAATCTACAGTTGATCTTGACAAAAATATTCCCAGGTATTTTAAACCTTTTTGTTTCCATCCGAAAGGATATAATTTTTGGAGGTCTCTACTCTCATTCCGTGGGACCGAGATGTTTAAGATTTCATTTTTTTCCATGTTTATTTTTAAATTTGAGACCTGACCATATTTTTCCAGTTCTTCTATAGTTTTTGGGAGACTTTGCGTAGGGTTGGTTATATATATCATGATGTCATCCGCAAAAGCAGATATTTTGTATTCTTGTCCACCCACTTCTATACCTTTAATTTCCTGGTTTACTCTCATAGATGCTAGGAAAGGTTCCAGAGAGAGCACAAAGAGCAAAGGGGAGAGTGGGCATCCCTGACGAGTTCCATTAAATAGCCTAAATTTTTCTGTAAAGGGTCCCGTTAACCATAATTTGAGCCGTAGGTATGGAGTATAGAGCTTCTATCCATTTAATCATACAAGGTCCTATACCAAATTTATATAGTGTCTGTACCATAAAGTCCCAGTCCAGCATGTCGAAGGCCTTCTCGGCATCGACAGACAGGAACAAAGTGGATCTTTTGCTTTTTTTTGCTTCATGTATTAAAAGGACTGTTTTTAAAATATTGTCTCTTGTTTCTCTTCCGGGGACAAAACCTGCTTGATCTTCTCCTATGAGGTCTGGCATAAGGAGCTTTAGTCTCTCGGCCAGTATCCTCGCATACATTTTCATGTCTTCATTGATTAAGGATATTGGTCGAAAACTAGAACACACTGTAGGATCTTTTCCTTCTTTTGCTAAGAGAGATATATAGGCACCCAAGGCTTCTTCTCATAGCTTAAGTCCTTCCCCTATTGAATTCATATATGAACAATAATAGGGTGACAAAATTCCAATACATTTTTTCAAATATAAAGAGGCTTACTGTTTTTAATGGCCTGCTCTATCTCCTCTCTAGTAATTTCCTTGTCTAATCCTCTCGAGTCTTCTTCTGACATTTCAGGTAGTTTTATTCGTTCCAAATATCCTGTTATCTTATCCTTTCTATCTTGTATATCTCCGGGGTCTTGTAAGTTATTTACTTTATATAGTGATTGATAATACTTCATAAATATTTTATTAATATCCCTCTTGGAGTGTTTCATCTCTCCTGCTCCATTTTTTATTTTTGCTATATAGTTCGGGTTCCCTTTCAATTTTATTTGTTCAGCCAGCAGTCTCCCTGATTTGTTACCAAATCTATATTGCTTTCTAGCCCTTCTTATGAAAACTCGCTTTGTTTCTTGCTCCAATGTATCTCTTAGGTCTTGTCGCTTTCTCGTTAATTCTACTAATACTTCTTTATCATTTACTCTTTTATGTATATGTTCCAGCCCTGGGATCTCTTGTAGCAATAATTGTTTTTTTGCTGTCCAGATCTTTTTCCTCTTAGCCCCTTCTGCAATCAGCCTACCCCTTGTAAAAACCTTATGGGCTTCCCAAAGGACAGAATATTTGTGGAAAGGAAATGGACTTTGTAGGCATCAAATATAGAAAAAATAATTTTAATTTAATATAAAAATAGTATAAATAGCTACAGGTCATCAACACCACACATGTTGATGTATCATGTAGAACTAAAACAACATATTCAGTCCATAGCATCCCCTATGCTCAGTATTTGAGACTACGGAGAAACTGCACCTATGATGAAGACTTCAAACAACAGGCCCATGAACTTAAAATCAGGTTACTACAAAGAGGCTATAGCAAAAGTTTGCTAAGAAAAGCATATAATAAATCGCTAAACCAAGATAGAGTATCTCTTATATATAACAAGAAAAATAAAACTAGTAAAGAACTCCAGAATAATACCACCAAATTCATTACAAAATATGCAGCTCAACATGATATACTCCGAAACTGTCTTGCCAAACATTGGCACCTCCTAAAGGAGGATCCAATACTCAAGAAATACGTCAGGGAAACTCCGGAGATTATATTTCGTAGATGCCCATCTATAGGCAATAAACTCACAAGAAGTGAATATAAACCACCAGACGAAGACAGAGTTCTTCGTAGAGGATTGGAAATCTGTGGGCAATGCTCTTATTGCCCATGGATACAATCGGGTACATCTTTCCATCTCCCAAATGGCGAAATTTTCAAACCAAAATTCCATGCTACATGTAACACAGAAGGTGTAATATATCTTATGCAATGCAAATGCAAAGCCTTCTATGTAGGAAAAACTATTCGTCAATTTAAACAACGAATATACGATCACATATACTATTCCCAATATGCCAAAATGATTACACCAATCAGTCGGCACCTAGGATTATACCATAGATTTGATACCTCGTTTATCAAATTTTTGGTATTGGAAGTTGTCCCCAAGGATCCAAGAGGTGGTAACTGGGATAAGAGGATTTTGCAAAAAGAAACTTTCTGGATAGAAAGATTAGGAGCCACTTTTCCACCTGGTATCAATGAAATATTAACGTACCGACCCTTCTTGTAAATATCCTCCCAATTATCCAGTTTCCACCTGATATCCTGGGGTTAAATTAAGTTTTTGACATTTTGGAGACATTTTCGCTATAGATATGATTATTATGCCTGCAAAGCAGGCTACTTTTCATATGAGGACATCTTATTACTACTTCCAGTAGGCTATATTTCCCCCTCTCCCTTCAACAGGATACACAAGGGTACCACCCATGCACCATTTTTATCCATAAAAATTTATGATTATGATTATGATTTCTTCTTTTTTACATGTTTTTCTTATATCTCTTTTTCTCATATATATATATGCACCTATATACATGGTTTGTTATTCAATATACATATTATGGTTCAATAAATATTCGATGTTATTTGCTAAGTATAACCAAGCATCCAACTTAGTGGGTGATCACAGATAGCAACTGCACCCATTTGCATTGAATTACTTATAAATCTTGCTGTTATTTTACCAACAGGGGTTAATTACTTGAGACTACTCCGTTTTGAGCTGTACTGCCCGTGACATACTTAGTTTATGTCCGCTGTTGCTCTACGGATAGAGTGGTATGGTTTGAGCGGTGGCGGCCCCCCGCCCCCCCCCTCCTTTCCCCCCCCCCCCTCCCCTCCCTCTGTTGTTCTTTTCCCTTTCCCCCCCCCCCCTCGTTTTTTTTTTTTTTTTTTTTTCTCCCCCCCTCCCTTCCTTCTTTCTCCCTCCACTTCCCTATTCCGAGTGACAGTTAACAAGCCCCACCTACGGGCCACGTAAGCCATTGATGGGGATGGACGGGCGTGCCCTCACGTTCTAGAGGGAGGCCCTGGTCCGTCCTCCAATGGCTGAATTCTCTGGAATTCTCTGGACTTCCGCCCTTCGCATGCCCATTGCGCCATCTTTTCTTTGGGCGGCGTGATCGACGCCACAGCGTTTGTGCGGCAGTCCGTGCGGTCCGTATGCGTGACGTCAGACTTTATGACGCACGCGACTCGGGGGAGCATATAAAACCTATGGCAGCCCGTTATGGTCGATGCAAGACCAGGAGCTGCCATACACAGCATGGAAGCAGCTTTTTGTATAGCTCAATACAAGCAAGGTAAGCCTCTCTTCACTCCAAACTACATTCAGTAGCCTGTTCGTCATTACAGGCACAAGCTATATCTGTATAGATTTTGATTATGGCTATCTCCCTGCAGAGTATTTTTTGCTTTTGCTTTGGCAATACGTCTGGATGCACTAAATCCACATACAAAGGGAGAGTCCAGCATTCCTCAGGAAAGGTAACTTAACCTAGTGTTGTGTTTTACCATATATACACACATCCCCTTTTTAATAAGCGTGCAAAAATTTTTCTAGTCCTAGTAATAAATATCAATGCATCATATAGTGTTTCTGGGGCTTCTACTAACTACCCACTAACAAATTATCCACAAATTGATTATTAATTTATTTGTATAAATTCACTACAATAGTGTTGTTAGTTTTGAGCGCCCCCTTGTGACATCTCTACTAGATTACGTTTAATTAATCTAAATGATTACATTAAATACTCAAAATATCTGCCAATTACATAAAACAATGCTTCAATCACTGTGTAGGTTTCATAGCACCCTGTCTGGTGGAGCTCACTGCCATCTCGGAATAATTCTCTGGGCTGTCCGCGCTACCCAGCCCACCTGATCCTTACAGCAACGGTGCTCCCACTTCAGGAGACATCTACGGCTCTTTATAGCCTCTACTGGGTAGCCTCAATTTATATCTCCCCTGGTTCTGTTATATACCACTAAATTTCTTTTTTCTGGTAAGTCTACTAAGCACATTGCTCTGCCCATCCAATGATGGAAGTATAATGTGCATTTATATATATAGTACATTGTATGTTAAATTGTTTATTATAATCTGTGTTTCATTTATGCAGTTTATCTTCCTCATGCTCCCGATGAAGTGGTCTATACCATGAAACATGTAGAGCTTTTTGAAAGGAAGCATATGAATGTCAAGACCTGAAAAAAACATCTTTCTCCGATATACACAGCAGCTATTTTCTTGGTTTGCCAAAAAAAACCCTCTATCTGCGTTGTCTTGGTTATCCCAGTACAAATCTACTGTGTTATTTACTGTCTTGATATTGCTTTTTTCTGTACAAATGTGAATATGTTGTTTTAGATCTACATGATACATCAACATGTGTGGTGTTGATGACCTGTAGCTATTTATACTATTTTTATATTAAATTAAAATTATTTTTTCTATATTTGATGCCTACAAAGTCCATTTCCTTTCCACAAATATTCTCTCAAATCAGTAGGACGTGGCATTTATATTACTAAGGATGTTGATTGTCATCCAGGGAAACAACAATCAATCCATAAAAACTCTTAACTAGGTGGTAGCACCAATAGGGTCACACCTTCGGTGAAAACCCTTCCCTTTACCTCAAAAAATTGATTTTTTCTTTTTTTGTTATACTCTCTATATAATTTTATTCTTTTTTCGATATAAGTACAAAACCATATATGAATACAAAAAAACTGGTGTGTATACCCTATGTGGGATCCATGTTTGAAGGCCTACCTGGGGCTATATATTCCTCTGTTTAATTCCTTCAGTGCTTTTGTGTGCAAATATACTCCGAATTAGACATCTAGGTGTGTCTGGAAAATATTTCCCCAACAGGCTTGAGCCTGTGATTATATTTCTATCTCACTTTTGGCTGGGTTTTGTGTTGCGGAAAGGCAATGGACTTTGTGGGGTCAGCATGGTCAGGGCTAATGGAGGGTTTTCAAACGTCCTACAATGGCTCTAATAAAGAAACAGATGATCTAAAAATTTACTTTGAAAAACTAAAAAAATTACTTAAAAGAAAATCCAACCTCCATTGGCATATGGAATTTTTCAAACAATATATAAGAGAAAACATATGTCCAATAGGCCTTAGAGTTCAACTTTTTCCTACCATTAAAGATATATCATCGGATCTAAAAATTTCTTGGGAAACAATTCTTACTAAATGCAGTCAAGATTGCATGCAACTTCTATTAACGCAATACTCCCTAGATACGGCAGTTCTAGACCAAGAACTAGCTGCCTTACATTCTAAATACAATACCATTTTAATTCATGAAAAATTCGAAGAAAAAAGCTGTGAATTAAAAGTCTTTCTCGACAAATTAAACAAATCCATAATTTCAAAAAAACAAATTAAATTTGATAAGGATAAGATGGCTTTCCTAGAAGGATATGCATATAGGTGGGACAATACAATAAAAAGTAGAGGACGAGGTCCACCCAATCGCCCTTATATCAATGTTAAAGAACGTAATAATTACACCTCTGAAAGAGGTAGTGAATCTGATTCCTCCGCCTCATCCTCTCTCTCTCTTTCACAGGCACATCAAAGCCAAGGCGTCGAACCAAGCTACACTTCGAGCGGGTCACGTAAGCGGGGTCATTTTGGTGGTGGGCAAACATATACACCGACTAATAAAAAGAAACCCACAAATACTAATGGTTTCAGACCCCCCCAAACTCACAACCGTGGTGGGCCAAGTAGAGGTGATGGGACAGCACTAGGAGTCGATCTTTCCCAATTTGCATATATGGGCCCCATAGCTGCCCAAGCAGTACAGCAACTACAAGCACAAAACGGTGGCAACATGGGAGCCCCTCATCCACCACGAGGAGCGGAGGGAGGTACACAAACATCACAGGGATCTAGCCAACAGCCCCCCAGATCAAGCATTAATCAGAGTGTCCCTTTAGGGGAACCGACGACAAAAACCCCCTTAAGGATGAACTAAGTATTGTTAATTTGACCCCCTATCCACTCTCAGAGGTAGAACTCACAGTCCTCAAGCTAGGACTAAGCTTCTGCCCGTACGCCAATCTTGACAAATATGAGGTCATTAAAGACCTCTATCTGTTTGCACGCAAATTAACGTACAAATTCATTTTTGACCCCGATAGGAGGAGAGCTAGGGAGGAAAAGGAATTATCAGAACAAATCAAAAAGTATACCATGAGAGAGTTTCGAGCACTTAAAGATCTTATGCTCCTTCTAGATGAAAACACCAGCTGTCCAACCACACAAATTGCAAACCCACAACAAGAGCAGGAAAATAAACTAAAATCCCAATTTAAGAAAAAATCGGACCAATTTCCAGATTTGAACACCAACCCACAAATTATGGCATTTTTGATTGCCACTACCTATGAAATAAAAAACATGCCACTAATGTCAATCCCATCCAACTTATCCAAGCAACAAACCAAAGCCCTAGAGGGATTAAAAACAAGAAAGGACACCGTCATCAAGTCCTCCGACAAGGGGGGAAACATTGTTTTGCTTACATGCAAACAATACGAAACAATGTGTCAAAAAATCTTGCAGAATGAGGAATGGTACTCCCCAATCACGGTGGACGTTACCGCACAATTTAAACTAGAGTTTAAGATGCTTATCTATACAGCATACACTGAGGCACTAATCGACAAACCGATATATGAATTCTTTAATGTTCCCTTCCCAAGAGAGCCGATCTTTTATGCAATCCCTAAGATCCACAAAAACAAAGAAGTCCCTCCCGGACGACCCATCATATCTGGGATCGGTTCTCTTACAGAGAACTGCAGTCGATTTGTAGATTTCTTTTTGATGCCCCACGTTACAAGATTACCATCATACATCAAGGATACTCTAGATTTACTCAGAAAATTAGATGGATTGACAATTCCCACCAAAGCACATCTAGTAACCATCGATGTGGAAGCGCTCTATTCGAGTATTCCACACGATAAGGGCCTTCAGGTTATCAAAACTTTCCTCATGGAGGAAGATCATAGGCAGTGGAAATTTGGGGATTTACTCGTATCCCTATTATCATTTATTTTAAAACATAACTATTTCTCATTCATGGGCTCCCACTACCTCCAGGTACAGGGCGTTGCCATGGGCACCTGTTGTGCCCCGGCATACGCTAACCTGTACCTGGGGGGGTGGGAGCGCATGATATTTTCTGAACCTCGATACCAGTCCTTTTTGAGTTTTGTGTTGTGTTGGTACCGTTACATTGATGACGTGTTTGTCATTTGGACAGGCCCCATCCCCAAGTTGCATGAATTTTTGGTCCTTTTAAATTCAAACGAATTTAACCTCAAATTCACATATAATTGGCAGCAAGACTCAGTGCCTTTCCTTGATGTTACAATATATAGAGACTCAGATGATAATATCAGTACCAAACTATTTCGCAAAAGCACAGCAGGCAATACACTGCTCCACGCTAGCAGTGCCCACCCCCTCTCTCTAGTCCATAGCATCCCCTATGCTCAGTATTTGAGACTACGGAGAAACTGCACCTATGATGAAGACTTCAAACAACAGGCCCATGAACTTAAAATCAGGTTACTACAAAGAGGCTATAGCAAAAGTTTGCTAAGAAAAGCATATAATAAATCGCTAAACCAAGATAGAGTATCTCTTATATATAACAAGAAAAATAAAACTAGTAAAGAACTCCAGAATAATACCACCAAATTCATTACAAAATATGCAGCTCAACATGATATACTCCGAAACTGTCTTGCCAAACATTGGCACCTCCTAAAGGAGGATCCAATACTCAAGAAATACGTCAGGGAAACTCCGGAGATTATATTTCGTAGATGCCCATCTATAGGCAATAAACTCACAAGAAGTGAATATAAACCACCAGACGAAGACAGAGTTCTTCGTAGAGGATTGGAAATCTGTGGGCAATGCTCTTATTGCCCATGGATACAATCGGGTACATCTTTCCATCTCCCAAATGGCGAAATTTTCAAACCAAAATTCCATGCTACATGTAACACAGAAGGTGTAATATATCTTATGCAATGCAAATGCAAAGCCTTCTATGTAGGAAAAACTATTCGTCAATTTAAACAACGAATATACGATCACATATACTATTCCCAATATGCCAAAATGATTACACCAATCAGTCGGCACCTAGGATTATACCATAGATTTGATACCTCGTTTATCAAATTTTTGGTATTGGAAGTTGTCCCCAAGGATCCAAGAGGTGGTAACTGGGATAAGAGGATTTTGCAAAAAGAAACTTTCTGGATAGAAAGATTAGGAGCCACTTTTCCACCTGGTATCAATGAAATATTAACGTACCGACCCTTCTTGTAAATATCCTCCCAATTATCCAGTTTCCACCTGATATCCTGGGGTTAAATTAAGTTTTTGACATTTTGGAGACATTTTCGCTATAGATATGATTATTATGCCTGCAAAGCAGGCTACTTTTCATATGAGGACATCTTATTACTACTTCCAGTAGGCTATATTTCCCCCTCTCCCTTCAACAGGATACACAAGGGTACCACCCATGCACCATTTTTATCCATAAAAATTTATGATTATGATTATGATTTCTTCTTTTTTACATGTTTTTCTTATATCTCTTTTTCTCATATATATATATGCACCTATATACATGGTTTGTTATTCAATATACATATTATGGTTCAATAAATATTCGATGTTATTTGCTAAGTATAACCAAGCATCCAACTTAGTGGGTGATCACAGATAGCAACTGCACCCATTTGCATTGAATTACTTATAAATCTTGCTGTTATTTTACCAACAGGGGTTAATTACTTGAGACTACTCCGTTTTGAGCTGTACTGCCCGTGACATACTTAGTTTATGTCCGCTGTTGCTCTACGGATAGAGTGGTATGGTTTGAGCGGTGGCGGCCCCCCGGCCCCCCCCCTCCTTTCCCCCCCCCCTCCCCTCCCTCTGTTGTTCTTTTCCCTCCCCCCCCCCCCCCCCCCTCGTTTTTTTTTTTTTTTTTCTCCCCCCTCCCTTCCTTCTTTCTCCCTCCACTTCCCTATTCCGAGTGACAGTTAACAAGCCCCACCTACGGGCCACGTAAGCCATTGATGGGGATGGACGGGCGTGCCCTCACGTTCTAGAGGGAGGCCCTGGTCCGTCCTCCAATGGCTGAATTCTCTGGAATTCTCTGGACTTCCGCCCTTCGCATGCCCATTGCGCCATCTTTTCTTTGGGCGGCGTGATCGACGCCACAGCGTTTGTGCGGCAGTCCGTGCGGTCCGTATGCGTGACGTCAGACTTTATGACGCACGCGACTCGGGGGAGCATATAAAACCTATGGCAACCCGTTATGGTCGATGCAAGACCAGGAGCTGCCATACACAGCATGGAAGCAGCTTTTTGTATAGCTCAATACAAGCAAGGTAAGCCTCTCTTCACTCCAAACTACATTCAGTAGCCTGTTCGTCATTACAGGCACAAGCTATATCTGTATAGATTTTGATTATGGCTATCTCCCTGCAGAGTATTTTTTGCTTTTGCTTTGGCAATACGTCTGGATGCACTAAATCCACATACAAAGGGAGAGTCCAGCATTCCTCAGGAAAGGTAACTTAACCTAGTGTTGTGTTTTACCATATATACACACATCCCCTTTTTAATAAGCGTGCAAAAAATTTTCTAGTCCTAGTAATAAATATCAATGCATCATATAGTGTTTCTGGGGCTTCTACTAACTACCCACTAACAAATTATCCACAAATTGATTATTAATTTATTTGTATAAATTCACTACAATAGTGTTGTTAGTTTTGAGCGCCCCCTTGTGACATCTCTACTAGATTACGTTTAATTAATCTAAATGATTACATTAAATACTCAAAATATCTGCCAATTACATAAAACAATGCTTCAATCACTGTGTAGGTTTCATAGCACCCTGTCTGGTGGAGCTCACTGCCATCTCGGAATAATTCTCTGGGCTGTCCGCGCTACCCAGCCCACCTGATCCTTACAGCAACGGTGCTCCCACTTCAGGAGACATCTACGGCTCTTTATAGCCTCTACTGGGTAGCCTCAATTTATATCTCCCCTGGTTCTGTTATATACCACTAAATTTCTTTTTTCTGGTAAGTCTACTAAGCACATTGCTCTGCCCATCCAATGATGGAAGTATAATGTGCATTTATATATATAGTACATTGTATGTTAAATTGTTTATTATAATCTGTGTTTCATTTATGCAGTTTATCTTCCTCATGCTCCCGATGAAGTGGTCTATACCATGAAACATGTAGAGCTTTTTGAAAGGAAGCATATGAATGTCAAGACCTGAAAAAAACATCTTTCTCCGATATACACAGCAGCTATTTTCTTGGTTTGCCAAAAAAAACCCTCTATCTGCGTTGTCTTGGTTATCCCAGTACAAATCTACTGTGTTATTTACTGTCTTGATATTGCTTTTTTCTGTACAAATGTGAATATGTTGTTTTAGATCTACATGATACATCAACATGTGTGGTGTTGATGACCTGTAGCTATTTATACTATTTTTATATTAAATTAAAATTATTTTTTCTATATTTGATGCCTACAAAGTCCATTTCCTTTCCACAAATATTCTCTCAAATCAGTAGGACGTGGCATTTATATTACTAAGGATGTTGATTGTCATCCAGGGAAACAACAATCAATCCATAAAAACTTCCCAAAGGACAGTTGGTGCGATGTTCTCTACATTGTTCTCTGTAAAGAAGAAAGATAAATCTTCCTCCAAATTTTCCACTATAGCCTGATCATGCAGAAGTGATTCATCCAACCTCCAGGACCTATGTCTCTCCGGTATATCTTTGAGTTCCAAGCTGACCACAACCGGGGCATGATCCGAGAGGGTGATCGATTTCACCTCTGCCTTTACCAGGCCTTCCAGGAGCTGGTGGTCCAAGAAGACATAGTCTTCCTTGAATAACAGGAATGTACCTGGGAATAGTATGTAAAATCTCTTCCCCTAGGGTGCAGCACTCTCCATGCCTCTACAAGATGTTGCTCATGTAGTTTTTGTTTAACAGATCTCAGGTGTTTTCCCTCCGACTGGAGGGAGACAGGCTGTGTGTCCAAACTCGGGTCGAAGACAAAATTCAAATCTCCTCCTAAAATTACTTCCCCTTCTCTGAATTGTTTCAATTTATTTAATACATTTTTTAGGAATAGACTAGGGTAGACATTAGGACAGTATATATTTACTAGTGTATATTCTTAATTAAATAAATATCCCTTTACAAATAGGAACCTTCCCTCGGGGTCTGACTCTATTTCTTTTAAAATAATTGGTGTGTTCCTATCAATGCCAACTGCTAATCCATTTGATCCCTTATTTGTGGAATACCCATAGAACCATGTTGGGAATTCTTTGGAGTTCAGACCAACCCTGGATGGATATTTAAAATGAGTCTCTTGTAAAAAACTATATTTGCTGTCAAATCTTTCAATTCCCACAATAATTTATGGCCTCTAACATTATATGTGACTATCTTTAAAAGAGGCATTCTTTGCACAGATATGGTTTTAATTGCTGACTTATTTTTGCCATAGGTACCGAGGTCAATTCTTGCATTTTTCTAGTATCTGTCCAAACCACCACTGCAACACAAATCAACATGACATTTACACACATTCCCACCCCCTTGCTCACCCCCTCCCCTTCCCCCCCCTCCTACATTGAATATCAATGTTATGGCCCATCTGGCTGCCGTCTTGGTGTGCGACGCCCACCGGTGTGGGGCATTTTCTAGGGGGCTTAATATGACCTCCCGCTCGTCCGTGCCTCATCTCTACTACAGAGATGGTCCCGGTCGACTGGAGGGGCATTGCCCAACTCTAGCCCCCCCCCCCCCCCGAGCAACCACCTCCTTTCCCACCCATCCTATCCTGCTTCGCTGCCTATCGTGCTTATTTATCTATTAACTTGGTATACTTAATTTAATTTACTGTTCATTATTCTCTCCTTGAATCTAGGCTTTTTCCAAGGCTGTTCTTTTAGTTTCTTCCATTCTGTTGGTTTTTTCTCCCAGTTTTCTATTTGTGGAATTGGCACATCTAATTTATTGCAGAAGCCTTTCAGATCCTCTGGGAATCGCAGAGTGGCCGAGACTTCTTGATTCTTTGCTATCAAGCAGGCTGGAAACCCCCATCCATAGGTAATCTTTTTCTCCTGTAGTTGTTTTAATAGGGGCTTCAATGCCCTCCTACGGGCCAGGGTTTCTTGTGCTAGATCTGTGAAAACCAGGATTACAGCTCCCCTATATTTGGAGTTCCTCAATCCCTGTGTAACTTGTTGTTTAATTTTGAAATTTAAAAACCTTGCTATTACATCTCTTGGTAATTCTGTAGATGATGTTGTTATTCTCTGTATTCTATGTACTCTTTCAAACGACAGTGGAGTTAGTACTTCGCACTTCAAGATTTCATTGAACAGTTCACATATTGTTGTTTCTAAGTTATTGTTCCCTACTGACTCAGGGAGTCCGCATATCCTCAGGTTGTTGCGTCTATTACGGTTCTCTTGATCTTCTAATCTATATCTGATGTTTCTCATTTCTATCTGAGTCTGCCCTCTGTTGTAATTCCAGGATCGCACTTTTGTGATCTTCTATATGGGTTTCCGATTCTTCAACCCTTTGTAACACATTTTGTATGTCTGTTCGAGGGGCGCCCAGTTCTCTTTTAATCATGCCTTCAAGTCGAGCCATCATCTCTAACATGTCTTGCTTTGTGGGGGGTGCCTGAAGCTTATCTGTTTCTTTTTCCGTTGTTTTTTGGTGTTGATCTTGTTGCTGTTTCTCTTCTGCCACGTCCATAGTTTCTCCCATTTCTTCTATCTGATGGTCTATTTCTTCTGTATTTTCTATATTTTCTATATTTTCTATTACTTGTTCTGGCGTTTGCTCCACTATATCTTTATCTTTATCTGCTTTTCCTTGCACCATGTATATTTTTATTGAGTTGCTGTTTTAACTATCTACCTGGGTAATTTTCGCACCTCTTCTCATAATTTTCCTGCCTCTCTATTCTATCTAGCCTTTTTTCTTCCCTGTCCAAACCTACACAACCACCTACTTATTTTTTAACCCAGTATTTACTCAAAAATATTTACTCCAAAAAAAAAAAAACCCTCTAAACAAAAGTGCATATAACCCTAGGTAATACGTATAGATTTTTAGTGCTTCAACACGTCGTGACTCTTGTGTCTAGTTTATATTAAGCTAAATATTCAAACACTTATATATAAAAATAAAAAAAGGGGGGGGGAGAAAGGAAAATATTTTAAATAAGTGCAGTAGGTGCAATAAGTGTACAATAAAGGCAATAAGTGTTAATCTGTCGGGTACTTCAATCCTCATAGATATTGAATACCATCATCTCTAAAGCATTTTCAAACCCCCCCCCCAAAAAAAAGGGGAACACACACACATTTGCTCAGTTCTTTTTAGGTAGAAATCTGATATATGTTTGAGCAGATCAATTCAGGACATACCAAAAAAAAAAAAAGGGGGGGGGGAATATTTTGGTGAGTAGAAGTAGGAGGCCTGGTCAAAGATCAGCAAGGCCCAACAAAAAAAAAAAGAGAAGACAGTGCATTTATGTATTTATATTGTCCACCAACTGACAGTCAATAGATAGGAAACACTATATTATTATCAGTTGTTGCTCCAAATCCACACAGAGCCCTTCAGGGCCACAGGACCCAATTAATAAGTCCCTGGTCTAGTCGGCCACATCCCACTCAGAAATACATTTTATGAGTTTTTATGGTGGGGGGCACGATCTCATTCAGTTTTTCCAGTTATATTGGGCTGTGCTGGATACAGTGGATACAGTGGATAAAGTGGGACTGTTAGAAATAGGGATAGAGATAGGGAAGTAAGCAGTTCTTTAATTGGCTTTACTTAGTCTACTTAGTCTATTGCACATTCCCATTCGCATTACCACTTGGCTCTTGTATCCTCTTCCTCTTTACCGATATCAAAAAATACCAAAGGAAATAGGGAAAGAAGAAAAAATAAAATATATGTGGGCCTAAATGTCTATTTAACGCTGTATGAAGACATGTGAAGCTGCAGCTTGAGCTTAAGCTTACCCAGGATCTGCTGCACTGCCAGAAGCGACCACCGGCGGCAAAACCTTGCCTCGTTCACCTCCAGGTGCTTTCAGCTTCTATTTGTTTCTTCCCAAGTTTGGTAGAGCTCTTATTATAATTTGTGATTTGCACTTAAAGTTAGTATAAAGTTTTCAAATAGTTTTGTAAACCACTTACAGTTAGCAGAGTGTGTCCGTAAGTCCTGGCTCAGCACTCCCCTGCGTTTCACGACTGCGGGCGATGCACTACAGAGCTGGTCTCCTCTGTTCTTAGTTTCTCAAGTTCTTTTATACCTTCAGGGTCAGGGCTCGAGGCTCAGACTTGGGACAACAAGTTATCTTCCTAGTAGACGGCCGACAGCTGTACTGACAGAGTGTGGTGTGTGATGTGCGGTGGTTCCTTCCCCATCCAGCTTCCAGCTCCTACTCCATTGTAGTCAGGGCTCCTCTCCTCCACCACTCAGCTAACTCAGTGGTTCCGGTGCCTCCTCACGGCCCCCCGCGCCGCAGGGCTCCAGCCCAAGATGGAGGGGCGGGTAGAGGAAGAGGGACTATGGAGACCTGATGTTCCAGCACCGAACAACGCAAGGCAGCACGAGGCAAAAGGACTGCAAGCGGGGGTTTCACGCGGGCACACACAGCAGGCAGCTACGGATGTAGCGTCACAACGACAGGACCTGGACACAGATCTGGAAGCAGCGAGCTGAAGTCACAGACAGTGGAGCAGCAGGTAAGAGCCTGGGTGGGTTTATCCGGCTAATCTATGCATCTCTTCCATGGATGCTCGGGGAGAGGGACGCCCGGAGTTTACAGCAGCGTGCTGCTGGGCGCCATGTTGATTCCTTTTAAAAATGATTAAAAATAGATAAAAATCAATCATATAATCAACCTACAGTTCTAGTTTTGTTTTTGCTGTTATTTCCTGTCTCTCTGATGTACAGAGCCAGAGGGCCAATAGAGGGCAGTGTTGGTTTGTCTAAAACTCCTCAGCACCAACCCAGTTTCAGTGTACACACAGTAATCACACCTCCTTGATTAGTGACCACAGTGAGAAAGCTCCCAGCACTGTGGTTATAAGGTAACAGACAACCAGGAAGTGTGGAGATCAGAGCAGAATTACAGCAACATTAAAGCAAAAACGAACAATGAGGACATGAAAACAGCACTGCAGTAAGGTAAAGGAAGCTATTTAGCTAAAAAACATTTTTCCTTTAGTGACCCTTTAATTCTAACCCTGATTTTCTCTCAGCCAGGTCTCAGAATTTACCTGAGACTTGTCTTAAGGAAACTATGTTCTGTGAAATTTCCCCATTAGGTTTTCATTTGTCTACTCCAGTTAAGGAGAAGATTTGGCAGGGGGAATTCATCGATATGTTATCTCTGCTCCCATCCGCAAAGGATTTTGTTAGTAAAACAGATAAAAAAGAGGAGGCAGAGAGACGTAGGCCTGTTCAGAAATCCTTTAACAATTGGCTACAGGCTTTCTGCATTTTTTCAGGGATTTTATGTGAGAAGTTCCCTGAAAAAAGCTCTGGATTATTTCAACATTTGGATATTATTCTGGAGGCATTTAACATTTTTGAAGGTACTGCCTGGTTTAGCTATGACGAAGCCTTTTGACAAAAACTGTCAGTTCGTCCTTCTTTAAAATGGGGTGTTAAGGATGTAGGGCTATGGTTGAATCCTTTTCTTCCCCAAAGACCAGTTTTTAACAAATCACAAAATAGCACACAATTTTCTTTTTTTTTTTTTTTTTTTATATATGTTTATTAGGTTTTCAAGATATAAGGTTACAAACAGTCACATCAAAACAGCATGTACAATACATATGTCAAGTAAATTATTTTAAAATACATAGCAGAATATTCATATTGATAGGAATCAAACACTCCACAATCTGCATTGTCAAATAGGGTTAACAAACAAGTAACAGAGGGGGAAAAGAACAGGAATGGGATAGGAAGGGACGTGCCAGTAAATTAAATAGGCTATAGCTGGCATTATCCTCCTAACCCAGGACAGTTCAATAAAAGGTTAAAAACATATATATAATTTATAATACATCAAGGAATTTGAAATCTTAAGAATAATCCTTCAGGGTCGTAATAACAGAGTATACTCGGCTGATTTCGTGAAGTGTGACCAACAAGCCCATTTATCAAGGTAGACTCCAGTCAGGTCTCTAGATTGGTGTATTAACTCCTCCATGCTGGCAATGTGATTGACTCTGCGAATCCAATCTACAATGGTTGGCGGGACCGACTGTCTCCACTTGATGGGAATACATAGTCTCGCCGCATTAATTAAATGTATGAGTATGGTGGAATTATAAGTGGAGTGGGAGAGGCTAGAGAGGTGTAGCAAGTATTGACCAGGAGTGAAATCTGGAGCGAAGGTGGTAATTTGAGTTATCAGTCTATGAACCTCTTTCCAGAAATCAATTATCACAGAGCATTCCCACCATATATGTAGAAGAGTACCAGGTGTATTATTACATCTCCAACATAAGGGAGAGGTGTCGGGGTTGAATTTGTGAATAAGAGAAGGGGTTCTGTACCATCTTGAGTAAATTTTGTAGCCGTTTTCCTGTGTTAGGATATTTAATGAGCCTTTATGTATTCTTCTGAATATGGTTGCCCATTGATCAGATGATACAGAAACCTGGAGCTCCAATTCCCATTTGAGATTATTACTGTCCACCTGAGGATCAATGTTTGAATTTAGAAGGGCATACATAAGAGAGATCAGGTGCTTCTGAGGGGAATCCCTGAGACAAATAGTTTCAAACCTTGTCTTGCGTCTATCCCATCCACCCATGGGATTCTTTTTTGAAAGAAACCCAGTGATCTTGCGAAAATTAAAATCTGAAATACTACAGTCAGGGTCAATCGATCTAAAGGAGTCAAGAGAGATGGGGGAATGATTTTCGAAGAAGTCTGGAGCCCTGAGAGTTAAAGATGGAGAGTTGTCTGCGCGAGACGCGTCGTGTTCTGGGAGAGGTATCTCAAGACTAAGGGTGATTGGAGTTAAAGGCCCATATATAGAGGATAAATTAATTGATTTGCATAAAGATCTAAAAATCTTCAGGGAATATCCCGTCACTGGATGAGATTTGGCGCTGCGTGGGATTTTTTTTGGTAAGGTCCACGGTAGGTGTCTTATGGGTACCGACAATAGGCAAGAAATCTCCTCCAAACCTATCCAATCTTTAGAGTGGGAATGAACATGCCAATCAACTATCCTGCATAAGTGACTCGCCCAATAATATTTGCGCAAGTCTGGGACCCCAATGCCTCCCATGAGTTTCGGTGTGACTAATTTATCCCATTTAATTCTTGGTTGCTTACCTCCCCATATAAAACTCAAGCAGATACGTTTGAATGATTTGAAAAAAGATCCCGGAATGGAGATAGGAAGGGTCTGAAACAGATACAAGAATCTAGGCAGAACATTCATTTTAAGGATATTTGCGCGCCCGAACCATGAAAACATTCCCTTTTCCCATTTCAGTAAGTCTGATCGGATTGTATTTAACAAGGGCAAGAAATTGTCATTGTATAAGTTCTTAATGTCGGATGACAAATTGACTCCTAGATATGATAAAGTTTTGTCTACCCAGATAAAAGGGAAGTTTTGTTTACACAGTGTCATTGTGTCTGCGGGTAATGAGATATTGAGTGCCCTGGATTTTGCTAAATTTATTTTTAAATTAGATATACCACCAAACATCGAAAAATCTTTCAACAAATTGGGAAGTGTAATAATGGGATTTGTTAGGAACAACAGTACATCGTCAGCAAAAGCCGCTACCTTGTATATTTTATTCTTTATCGTGATACCAACTATGTCATGGTTGGCACGGAGTTTACATAGGAAAGGTTCTAATATTAGGATAAAGATGATTGGTGAAAGTGGACATCCCTGACGCGTTCCATTCGACACAGAGAAAGCCTCCGACAGGTGCCCATTAATTTTGATCTTTGCAGTAGGTGACGAGTATAGAAGTTTAATAAATTGTAGCATACGATCCCGGAGTCCTAGAGACTCCAGAGCTGCGTGCATGTAGTCCCAAGCAATCCTGTCGAAGGCCTTCTCTGCGTCGAGGGAGAGCATGAATCCCGGAGATCCCGACTCAAGGAGCCAGTTTTGAATGCATAGGGCTTTAACGGTATTGTCCCTAGCCTCCCTACCCAGGGTAAAACCCACTTGGTCCAATGAGATCAAATCATTTAAAAGAGGTAGAAGGCGGTTCGCTAGAATTTTTGCGTATAACTTAATATCTACATTAAGGAGAGATATGGGCCTGTAATTAGATACACTGGGCCAGATTCACAGAGCGATTACGCCTGCGCAACTGCTGTTGCGCGTGCGTAAGTCTAAATGTGCGCGTGCGTATAGTTGGACGCGATTCACAAAACAATATACGCCAGAAATCTACGTTTTTTGGTCCGGCGAAATTGAATTAGACATTCGCTTCCCTTCGCGCAAAACTGCGCTAGACACACCATTGATTTGCTAGTCAAATATGCTAATGAGGGAGTTACGGGGATTCACAAAAAAACGCAGTTGCTGCGCAGGCTACGCGATGTGCGCAACTGCAAAATGTTCTGTCTAAAGTTAGAGGACCTAAAAGCTGGTCTAAATTTTGAAAAAAAGTCTAATTGTCAGATAAAGCAACACTGTTAGTGAGGAGTTCAGCAGTCACACGTGTTGCCCAACAATCTGTATGCCAACATGCCAGGGGCATCGTCGCGCATAGCTATACTACTGACTTTAGATGAACAAAGAAGGATGAGGGCACGGAGGATGGCACTAAGGAGGGCACGGGAGATTTTTTTTTTTTTTTTTTTATTTGCTTACATAAAATTTACAATTTAAATTAATCTAATACAATATTCTTATCTGATACAAGCCCCTCACTCTTCACTTGATATATCACACACGCATAGACATCTTTGGCATGAGTGATTCTGAGGTGTCTCGCATCTTCAGATTCCCCCCTCATGCCATCATGGAATTACCACAACCCTGCAGGAGGACATCAGCAGCCCAACACATGGCACCACCCATGACACCCATGACAGCTACATATACAATCAGAGCCCCATCCCCACAGATTTCGAACAGAACATGTATGGGGACAGCTGGCTGGTTGGTGAGTGACATGGGAGTCAGGCATGACTATCCCCTCCCGTGATGCACACCTCACAAGTGGCACATGCATGACTAACATCCTCCTGTCTTTTCCCTTCAAGGTGACTCTGCATATGCACTGGTACCCCATCTCATGACCCCATCTCATGCCAGCTCACATTATGCATCTTTGCACGTTAAACACACACATTAATCATGGCACAATGAGAATGCATGCATGCACACCACTGTGGTCCCTAGCACACACACCCCACATCCTCATCACATTGGATTGGCACCAGTCCACCATGCAGGACTTGTGAGCTGCAACGCCACGCCACGGCTCCAATTATGTCACTGTACATTCATACACCATTCACACAGACCTGGGGATCACTTCTCCACCACAAATGAGGGTGACACCCCTTTTCCCGCAGGAATATCACCCCCACATTCCAAAATCATACACAAACAGAACCAAAAAAATTAAATAAATGACGAGGAACAAAAAAAAATGCCCAGCAAAAATATAATTTAAACAAAATAACAACAAAGAAAACACATAAAAGACAAAAATCACTCTGCAAAACAGTCCCCAAATATCTCAAAGACACAAACAAACAAAAGCACCTTGCTGTATAGGGAGGGATACAAAGGGATGTATTTTTGCAAAGGAAGTGCATTTGTGTGTGTCTATTTATGCTGTCTGCGTAGTTCATAAAGTTGCCCTAGTCCATTTCCAATTTCACTGATTGCGCCGCTCCCGAGTTGTGAGCATGCGCACAACGGAGCTGACATGGTTTCCTTCACGCGCGCATGCGCGAGTCGGCCGGCCCTTCATTTGCATGGGGTCACGGCTCATTTCAATGTAACACGCCCACGTCCCTCCCAATTTGTATTACTCCTCCTTACGCCTCCGGAAAAAACCTTACGTTTGCGCAAGCTCTTGCGTAAAAGCTACGTGAATCGCCGGATTACGCGGCTAGATTGCGCAAGTCTAACGGAAAAGTGGTGCGCTACGCCGGAATGATAATGCGCCGATCTACGTGAATCTGCCCCACTGTTTCTGTCTTTATTGGGTTTAGGAATCATTACTACATGGGCTTCAAGGAGGTCAGTAGAAGATGTCCAGTGGGCTGGCGTGGAATTAAAAGTTGATATAAAATGAGGAATCAGGGTGTCTTTAAACGTTTTGTAGTAGTTAACAGAAAAACCGTCAGGTCCAGGACTTTTTCCCACATTAAGCTGGTGGAGAGCGGTAAGGGCCTCGGAAACGTCCAGCGGCCTGTCCAAATCCTTTGCTATGTCTGGGGTAACCGGTTTGGGGCTGTAGGATTTGAGGAAGTCAGCTATCAAGTCTTTTCTAGATTGGTCTCCCCCAACAGTTCCTTTAGCCTTCAGATTATACAAGTTGGAATAATATAATTGGAATTGCTTGGCAATATCAGAAGTGCTTGTGAGTTTATTCCCTTTGGCGTCAATAATAGAGTGGATATTGTCGAATTTTCTACGCGAGGCATTCAGGGAACTAGCCAACAGTTTACCGGTTTTATTGCCGTATTCATAGAAGAATTTCTGTGAATAGACTTTATTTCTCTTAATTTTTTTATCCAATATCTCAAGCAATTCCTTAAGGGTATTAGAAAGTTCAGCGAGTACATCAGTAGCAAGAGATTGTTTGTGAACTTTTTCTAAACTTTCTATTCGGTCTGTGAAAGTTTTAATGAGCTCTCGTCTATCTTTATTTCTTTTAGCCATTAAGGAAATGAACTCCCCTCTGACCACACACTTATGGGCTAACCATGTAGTATGTTGACGTACATCATCGGTCGAGTTTTCCTTAAAGTAAAAAGAAAGCAAGGATTCAATTTTTTGGGTTACATTCGTATCGGTAAGCAACGAATTGTCTAATCTCCAAGGTTTTCGTAGGGTAGGTTTGTCGTCAAAAGTTAAACACATAGAGATCGGGTTGTGGTCCGACAAAACCATAGGTTCAATAGAAGTACCATCCAGTGACTCCAAGTCAGCTTGTGTAACAAAAAAGTAGTCCAGTCTGGAGTATGTGTTATGTGGGGAAGAGTAAAAAGTATAGTCCCTTGAGGAAGGGTTTAGAGTGCGCCAGGAATCATGTAAGGAAAGACGATGGAATAATTTTTTAACCAAATTCAGTGTCCTGTATGAGGTCTTGGAATTGCCAGATGAAGTGTCGAGAAGGGGATTGAGGGCTAGGTTAAAATCCCCACCCAGAATTATCATGCCAGCAGCAAAAGCTTCAAGGGAGTCTATTACACTTGTAAAGAAAGAGGCTTGTAGTCTGTTGGGAGCATAAACATTACCCAAAGTTATAGGTTTGTTGTAAAGTGTGCCCTTTATGAACAGGAACCTGCCTTCAGTGTCTATATTTGTATCTAAGATTTGGATGGGACAGTGTTTCGATATCAAGATAGAAACGCCCCCACTCTTGGATCTAGGGTTCGTTGCGTGAAACATATGAGAGAATCTTTTGTCTGTGAATGTGGGAAAGTTATCAGTTCTAAAGTGCGTTTCTTGCAAGAATACTATATCAGATCTAGATTTCTTAATTAATAATAATAATTTAGACCTCTTCTCTGGTACATTAAGGCCTTTAGTGTTAACAGAGTACAATTTAACTTTTCGGTGTGCGACACCCACACCGCCAGTGGAGGAAGACATTCTCAAATCTAAAGGAAGATGAAATAATAGGATTTAGATGAACCAGGGAAAAATTAAGGGAAAGGAGGGGAGGGTGAATGGGTCGGGGAGTGAGAATATATATCTCACTCCGTAAAAAGTTGTAAAAATGAAAAAAAAAAAATGTGAAACAAATCAACCAAAAATCCTCCTCCTGGAGGAAAGGTTAAAAAGGGATCAAATGTAGCAATAACCCTCTGTCTTAGCCCAAAAAGGACAAAATAGACAGAGATAATTGCTACTTGGGGGATGAAAAGAACAACCAAGCACAGAAGTAACAACCCAAATTATCCGTCTGCCCACCACCACAGACTTGTCTGCTGCATATTTTTATTTTTTTTTATTTTTTCCTTTCCCCTTTCTTTGCCTTTAAGGCGGATACAGTGTTAACTTTGTATTACCTCAAGTATTCAAAAAAGTCAAACAAAGAGAATGTGACATTGTGCAGAAAATACGACCCTGTCAATGATATTTTATATACATATCACCACTAAATACTGCAGCTGCTTAGTAAGGAAGTCGTATAGTCTCCACAATGGATACCATAGAACATTTCTAAACGGAGTTAAATTAGGAAATAATAAACATATTTGTCAATCCTATCAAGTAATTTACAGCAAAAAAAAAAAAAAAGTCACGGACTTAAAGCTACTAGCATCTATGAACACCTCACGTTATGGAAACAACAGTAAAATGAAGGATAAGTCTGTCACTCACCACTATGCCCTTGATGAAATAAAGAGAATAGGCGAATAAAAAAAGAAAAAAAAAAATGGAGTGAGGACAAACGAAATACTAGAGGGAAATACATAACTGAATTGCAAGTCAGTATTCCTTCCTTGATTTTCTGGCTTTTGGTAATGATGTCGGATGAGGAATTGAATTCGGATCAGCAGAGGATGTCGATCGGTCGTCGTTTGATTGGGATCGTCGTCTCCGGAATCTTGACTGAGTCACTTCCATTGAGTCAAAGTTAGGATTATTTTTGGTAGGGATTTTGACACGAAATTCGGCGTACCAATTAGGGAGATCTATTGGTTGCAAGTCCATTGCTCTGCAGAAAGATTGGAGTTCTTCCGGGACTCTCAGAGTTGCTGTGTGCCCCTGATAAATGGCCTGTAGGCCAAACGGAAATTTCCATTTGTAAATAATTCCCTTATCGCGCAGTTTGTCTAGCAAGGGTCTCAGGTCTCTTCTATTTTGCAAAGTGATAGGGGATAGATCTTGGTAAAAAGAGATGGGGTGTCCCTCAAAAGAGTATTTAGGTCTCAGCCTAGCATTTCTGAGAATCCCTTCTTTGATTTGGAAGTCATCCACATGGCAAATTATGTCCCTGGGGGGATCCGTTGGTTTGCCCCTCGATCTGAGTGCCCTGTGTATACGTTCCATCTTGATGACGGTAAGTGGGGGGCGACCCAGCAAGTTATTGAAAATCCCAGAAACTACTGGGGTAAGTTGATCCATTTCCACCGATTCGGGCAGACCCCTAAGTCTCACATTATGACGCCTGCTGCGATTATCTAGTTCTTCCAATTGGCGATTCATTTCCCTGAGGCGCAGTGTATTATTGTCCGTTTTGTTGTTAACATGACGCAGTGCTGCTCCTTGTTGCGCAGTTACTTTTTCTACCTCTTGCACGCGCGCTGTAACTGCGCGTATGTCTATACTCAATTCTGCAATGGCAGCTGCAAGGGTAGATTTTATATCTGCCGCCACCGAGTGAAGGTCACTAAGGCTGGGGGTCTGTGTAAAGTCCTTTTGGGCTCTAAGTCCCTGAACGCCATTCGGGGGAACCAGATCTATGTCAGCGCTTTGGGCTCCATTCACCCCTATGGGGAATCCGTGCGGGTCAGCCATTGTGGAAGCGGGACCAAAAGTCTATATGGCAATATCTCCGCAACAAAACCCCTCCGGGTATTAAGAGTGGTATCAAAAGATTCCTTGAGGACCAGGGATTGGTGTCAGTATAATCGGGATGATCGGTCCCCTTACCGGCGCCAATGATGTCCGCTCAAAGTCCGTGGTGGTGGGAGCCCTCCGTTCAAGCTGCCATTCCCGTGCTCGGCTAGACCACGCCCTGATAGCACACAATTTTCGAGCAATTCCGGCTACAAAAAAGGAATTTGCTTTAACTTCAGTGACAGCCAATGCAGATGGCCAAACTCGTGCAAGTACAGGCATGAGTGTGCCTTTTGCGCAGGCAGTCATTCGGTCACCAAATGTTTCAAACAAATGTCTACAGCAAATCAACAGCCAGTGAACTTTTTAAAGACAGTAACATCAGTGATTCTACAAAATATGCTCCCAGGGCTCAGTCTTTACCCAGATCAATTGAAGGCCCAGCTCCTCATTGAAGGTTTTAGGGATGCTTTTATGCTTCCAGCCTTTTCTGGTCAGGGTTGTTCAGTAGTGAATAATGTTAAATCAGTTGATAAATTTCCAGAGATAGTTTCAGATAAAATAAATTTAGGAATTCTAGAAGGAAGAGTGGAAGGTCCATTTTCTTCTCCTCCTTTTAATAATTTTAGAATTTTACCATTAGGTATTGTCCCCAAAAAGGAAAAAGACTCCTTTAGAATGATACATCACTTATCTTTTCCTAAAGGAGAAACTCTCTTATGCTTCATTTGAGGATGCTTTATCAAAATGAAGAGGTTTAGGCAAAGGAGCTCTGTTGGCTAAAGCTGACATTAAAGCGGATGGTTCACCTCAAAAAAATATTAAAAGCCAGCAGCAACAAATACTGCAGCTGCTGACTTTTAATATTAGGACACTTACCTGTCCTGGAGTCCAGCGGCGTCCGTAGCAGAGGACGAGCGATCGCTCGTCACCCTGCTGCTCCCCCCTCCATCCACGGTGAGGGAACCAGGAAGTGAAGCGCTGCGGCTTCACTGCCCAGTTCCCTACGGCGCATGCGCGAGTCACGCTGCGCCCGGCGATTGGCTCTCGCTGTGTGCTGGGAGCCGAGAGTTCCCAGCACACAACGGGAAAAGCCCGTCTTTTGCCCGAGACTGCGGGCCGGAAGTGGGTGCAGATACCTGTCTTTAGACAGGTATCTGCACCCCCCTCCCCCCTGAAAGGTGTCAAATGTGACGCCGGAGGGGGGGAGGGTTCCGATCAGCGGATCTTCACTTTAGGGTGGAGATCCGCTTTAAGTCAGCCTTCCGCCTCCTCCCAATCAACCCCTTATGCTTTAATTCCCTAGGTTTTTTCTTTAACTGTTATTTTTATTTTGCTAAATGTCTGCCTATGGGTTGCTCCCTGTCTTGTTTTTATTTTGAAATTTTTTCTTCCTTTATAGAGTGGTCAGTAAGTTTTAAATCTGGTTCAGAACTCTTAATTTATTATCTTGATGATTTTTTAGTTTTAGGCCCTCCCTATTCCCCTGTTTTCTCCAGGCTGTTGGACACATTTTTTAAAATCTGTGCAAATTTTGGTGTTCCATTAGCCTTTGAGAAAACAGTTTGGCCGTCCACTGTAGAATTCTTGGGTATCATTATTGATACTGAGTTGATGGAATTTAGGCTTCCAGAGTCTAAGATTGAGAAGCTAAAACACTTGTTAGCGTTTGCCACTAGGATTATGCCGGTAGGTAAAAAAAAATCCAGAAGACTTTACATGTCAATTTCTGGTCTGAAGTCCCCTTTCTCTCATGTGCATATGTCACATGACATGAGAGAAGACCTTCTGGCTTCAATTTCTTTTCCATTTTAATGGCCGTGCCATTTGGCAAGGGGATTTCATTCTAAAGAAGGACTTCTTTCTTTTTACTGACTCTGCAGGCTCTATGGGTTTTGCTACAATCTGACGGACCCACTGGTGTGCGGATCTTTGGCCCCATGATTGGAAGGTAAAAGGTCATATTAAAAATATAGTTTTATTGGAATTATTTCCAATCATGGTAGCCCTAGAAATTTGGGGTTCCTCTTTTAGTGGAAAAAGGATTTTAATAAGAACAGATAATAAGGGTGTTATATATGCTATCAACTGCTTAACATCTAAGGCCCCATACACACGATCGGACATATCCGATGAAAACGGTCCGCGGACCATTTCCATCGGATATGTCCGATCGGGAGTTTGATCCGATGGCGTGTACACACCATCGGATCAAATTCCCCTCCGCCGGACGGCGCGGTGACGTGGCGGTGACGCGGCGGTGACGTTGACGCCGCCACGTCACCGCACCAGGAAGTAAAACACTTCCGCGCATGCGCCGAATCCATTCAGCAGCGGCGTGGCGGCGGTGGGGGACGACATGTCTGCTGGTAAGTGTACTAACCAGCAGACATGTCGGGCGGACAGATTCCCACCGGATAGATTTCAAAGCTTGCTTTGAAATCTGTCGGGTGGAGAAATCTGTCCGCTAGCCCATACACACGAGCGGAGATGTCTGCTGAAACGGTCCATCGGACCGTTTTCAGCGGACATATCCCCTCGTGTGTACGCGGCCTCAGTCTCCGCCAGTCATTGTCCTTTTAAGGCATTTGGTTTTTAAGTGTTTAAGCCTGAATATTTGGCTAAAGGCCATTCATGTAGCAGGTAAGGACAATGACTTGGCGGATTCTTTATCTCGTCTGCAGATGGAGCGTTTTTTCCAGTTATTCCCGGAGGCGGTCCGCGTGGGATTGCCATGTCCACACAATTTATGGGACCTGGTGTTAGGCCCATATCTGAATACATAGCTAATTCGGTGGCTCCCTCAACCTGGGCGGGATATCAGTCAGC
This sequence comes from Rana kukunoris, assembly GCA_029574335.1. Taxonomy (NCBI): domain Eukaryota; kingdom Metazoa; phylum Chordata; class Amphibia; order Anura; family Ranidae; genus Rana; species Rana kukunoris. The sequence continues at coordinate 242,813,859 of CM056051.1, forward strand.
CTGGTTGTTGTATTTAAGTTTCCTAAATTTAATCCATGAGCCAGCTTTGACTTTCTCTGAAAATGTAGCTTAACGTTTTTTGACCTTTTTATTTGAAAAACAGTATTCATGGTCTTATGTGCAAAGAACTTTGGCTGGAGTCTCATTCTTTCTCAAAATCAATAATCTCCCCTCTTTTATGCAATTCTTTTCGGTTATCAAAACTTCTTTCAGGTTTAGGCATTTTTTTCTTTTAGACATACAGAGCTGGAGGGTGGAATTCCGGGTCTGTATAGATCAGATGGCGTTCATCTGTCTGATATTGGTTTAGACATATTTAATGCAGACTTAGGCTCCTGTGTGGAATCGGCCGCGGTTTTGGGGTCTGTGGTCGGTGGTTTGGTAAACCACCCGCCTCATGGGTAGTTGTGTTGGCAGCCTGAGCTGTAGTGGCTAGGCTAGCTTAAATGCTTATTTTAATGCTTATTTATTCTTGTATGTTGTTGATAGTATTTATCACAATATTTTGAAACCAATATTAAACAGCCGCGGCCTTTAACATCCAACAGTAGTCTGCTGTTTTTTATTTATTTAATTATTTAAATTATTAAGGGTATTTCCCGTCTGCTGTCCCATAAACACCATTGATTTTACACTATTTGAGGCATTCGTTTTCCCTACATGATTCAATCTACCAATGAGCTTGAAAGCTGTGGAGTCTATCTGATGTTTACCATTTTGCGGACACAGTTGCTGTTATTGGCACGTTGGGTATTATACGCTGGATTAGGGTCAGTGGACCAGAAGTTCTGGGAAACTAGGAGGATCCAGCTATCACTTTATGAGCCCACATCTGTGTTGTTGTTGTTTCCTTTTCCTCCTCTTGAAAAGAGAAACATATATAGACTGGGGAGAGATTTATCAAAACTGGAGCACCCAGAACCTGGTGTAGCTCTGCATTGTAGACAATCAGCTTGTAACTTCAGCTTGTTCAGTTTGTTGTTGTTGTTTATTGCTAACAATAAAACCTGAAAGCTAATTGGTTTCTGTGCAGAGCTGCACCAGATTTGGCACACTCCAGTTTTAGTAAATCCCCAAAACTGTATCTTTTTCTCCTTGCTGGAGGAGAAAACTATAAACACAAATGTGTGTGTAAAAGAAATAAAAAAGGTAAAATAGCTAGATCAGGGTTTGATCAAGCTTGATCTAGGTCAGTTTTAGGGCAAGGATCAAAGGTCGTACACACAATCAGAATTTCCGACAACAAAGGTTCCATGTGAGCTTTTGGTCGGAAATTCCGACCCTGTGTAGGCCCCAAGGCCAATTTGTCCTGAAACAAAAAACAGTATTATTCACTTGGATATATTAAAGGAGAAGTATAGCCAAAGCCATTTTGTCTGTACTTCTAAGGATCACAGTAGTGCAATTCATTTTGCACTCCTGTGACGTGTTTTCAGCGGATTTCAGTCCGCTCTCTGCTGATGTCACAGAAGTCAGTCCAGGCACTGCGTCATCGTGACAATGGAAGTCGGGATCCACCAGGTGCCTGAACTGACACTCCGCTCAGCCTCTCAGCGAGCCGCCGAAATTCTGAGCCAGCTGCGCCCCTCCACTGCTCAGTGCTCCAGTGAGTGAGGAGGGGGCAGAGCAAAGAGCTGCTGATTGACAGTCTGCAGCTCTCTGCTCAGGAAACTGCCAGAACCGAGTGGTGTTCAATCAGTCGGTTCTCAGTGCAGAGGCGCCGGGGGACAGACGCAGCATGCTGCATCCACCTAGGTAAGTATAAATCAGGAAAAAACTCAAATCCATACTTTTCTTTTAAAGGATTTGTGATGATATGTGTGTTTTACTAACCCATGTTAAATCTGAAAAACTGGGTTCAGTCATTAAGATTTGTTTTACCCTGTGTCATAAAGGGGTTAAACATACATTTCATCATTTTTAAATAAATACTTAATTGCATTCGTTGGAGATTTTTTTTTTTATTATCTGCCCAGAGATCAGCCTGAAGGCTCTGTGGAGTCCATTATGCCCTGGGAAATATCAGTGTGGGCACAGTGTGTAGATGGTGACGTATTTACCAGAGCTGGACAGCTAAAGGCTCGCCAGACTAATTATAAATCCCAGTAGGATTGCCAAAGACATAAGATAATGTCTACTGACTTGTCTTTAACAACCAATGAGTCATCAGCTTGCAGCGGGCTTCCCGCTGAATGTAAAAAAAAAAGAATTGCCAAATAAAAGGAATCGAGAAAAAAAAACAGCGTGGGGTCCGCCCCTAGGTCCATACAAGGCCCTTGGGTCTAGTATGGATTTGGAGGGGACACCCTCATGCCAAAATAAAAAAAAAAGGCATGGGGTCCCCCCAAAATCCACACCAGACCCTTATACAAGCATGCAGCCCAGCATGTCAGGAAAGGGAGCAGACAAGCGAGCGCCCCCCCCCCCTGAACCATACCAGGCCGCATGCCCTAAACATGGGGGGATGGGTGCTTTGGTGCACCCCTAAAGCACATTGCCCCCATGTTGATGGAGACAAGGGCCTTTTTTAACAACACTTTCCCGATGGTTGTTGGGGTCTGCGGCCGGGGGGGCTTTAACAAGGGGGCCCCCAGATCCTGACCCCCCTATGTACATTGTACCCCTACCCATTTACCAAAAAATCGCAGTGTAGTGTTAAAAAATTCTTCTTCCACCGGTCTTCTTCCATCTTCTCCCACATCTTCATCCTCATGACTTCCCCTTTTCCCCCTGCTTCTTCTTCCGCTCTTCTTCTTTCTCTGGTGTTCTTCTTCCTCTGCCACTGCTCCTGTCGACAACCCGATGCTGCGTCCCGCTGATCTTCCCGCGCCAATGTCAAGCATTTCTTAAAAAAAACACCGAAGGCGTGGCAATCAGATTACGTCATTCCGGAGGCCCACCCTTTGTGACATCATGCTCGAATAAGGGTCTGGTATGGATTTTGGGGGGGACCCCCATGCCATTTTTTTCGGCGTATAACACGCACAGGCATATAACACGCACCCTAACTTTAAGAGGGAAGTTTCAGGAAAAAAATTCTACACCCCCCTGCATATAACACGCAGGCACAGTTTACCCTCTATTTCTAGGGTAAAAAAGTGAGTGTTATACGCCAATAAATACAGTATTGATTTTTTACTAGTAATGGTGGCGATCTGCGATTTTTATCGTGACTGTGATATTGTGGTGGACACATCGGACACTTTTGACACATTTTTGGGACCATTCACATTTATACAGCGATCCAGTTTTGCCAACTTACTAGATTAAAATTTACTGACACGACACCCAAAATTTACTGGCACAGCCACGTTTTTACTGGCATTTTCAAAATTAAAAAATTACAGTTTTAAGTGAAAATTTGAGTATTTAGGCTACAAACAAATGATTTTGCTAATTGCATATTGTATTTAAGGTAGATAATAGATAATAAGGCAAAAAACACATTTCTTATTTTTGATATAGTAAGTAAGTAGCTCAGGGATAGGAGACAGGTGAGCACAAAATTAGAATGGGTGGCACTGGCACACACACATAAAATTGACTCAAGTGTCAATGACAGCAGCACAGATGATGAAGAGACCTCACTGACACAACACGCCCCCTCCTGAGTCACAGTGACCGTCTCTCTTCAAGCCAGGTGGTCTCTCCAGTCCAAAGAGCACTGACGGTCCGGGTCTCAGCCTGACTTGCTCCCATACCGCAGACCCGTACATGAGGCTGCCGGGCACGCGTATCGAGTCCCCTAGTGGCTCGGGAAGGCGCAACATCATATGACGTCCGCCCAGAACGAGAGGCTCATCGTTCTGCCATCATATGGGCTAGTGGTTAAAATAAAACCATCAAATCATTGATTTTGAATAGAGGCAGAGGAACGCCTGTTTTATAGCGTTAACCCTCGTTTAGCACCTTTCACCGGTGTCTGGCATTTCCAGGACTGCTCTTGAACGCAATTTTAGGATGTTCAGAAAACAGCACATAAACGTCCATGTGTGCATGGACACATAGGATAACATAGAGTGGAGTTTATGGGCTTTTAAAAAAACGCCCAAACTCCAAAAAACGGCCGTTTATGAGCTCCAGTGTGCATGGAGCCTTATGCCGCGTACACGCGGTCGGAATTTCTGACAACAAATGTTCGATGTGAGCTTGTTGTCGGAAAATCCGATCGTGTGTATGCTCCATCGGACATTTGCTGTCGGAATTTACGACACCAAATGTCTGAGAGCTGGTTCTCAATTTTTCTGAAAACAAAAATTCCGATCGTCTGTAGCCAATTCCAATGTAAAAAATTCCACGCATGCTCTGAATCAAGCAGAAGAGCCGCACTGGCTATTGAACTTTTTCTCAGCTCGTCGTACGTGTTGTACGACACCACGTTCTTGACGTTGGGAATTTCTCACAACACATATACCATGTTTATGCCAGACAAGCTTGAGCCAACGTTCCGTCTAAAAAAAAATCCACGGTTTTGTTGTCGGAATGTTCGGTCGTGTGTACGTGGCATTTGTGTATTTTATGTGTTGCCCAAAACGGTTCCTCTTCTTCTAATGTGGCCCAGGAAGGTCAAAAGGTTGTACACCCCTGCTGTAGATAGTTCAAGGAGAATTTAGTCATTTCCTTTAGTAACAACAATATTTTATAAAATACAAGCTAAAACATTTTTTTTTCATAGATGACCTTTGTGTATTTATACAACAGGATTGTTCTATATACTATATATTTACCATGGCAGCAAATGGTTGGGAAAAGGAGACAGAAATTCTGCAGTTTTTCTGCAATTATATGCAGAGCTCACTGAGCCCAAAGCAAATCTACCATCTGTTCCCTCTGTGTTTGCACTGCTGAAAAAACTGTAGAACATATTACTATATTTATGTTACAAATATTTAATATGCCTTCTAAAACATAACAGGCCAAGGATGGAGAAGATTCAAAAATGTCTTAGGCATCCAAAAATGTAGGGCCAGATTCACAGAGCCCTTACTCCGGTCTATCTCGCGTTAGACCGGAGTACTTTCAAATTACGCGCGTCGTTTCATCAGTCTGAATCCTCAAACCATGAAACGACGGCTTCGGGCTTCAATCCGACTGGCTTACGTGTTCATACGCCTTCGGATCTATGCTGCAATAATTTTGCGGCCGCTGGGTGGAGTTCCCGTCGTTTTCCGCGTCGGGGTATGCAAATTAGCATTTTCCGACGATCCACGAAGTTACAAGCGGCGTTCGTAAAATCTCTTACGGCATCTTTAGTCATCTTTTTGCCGCATAAAGTTATTCCAGCTTTTATCTGATCTAGTATTAGACAGCCCATGTTAAGTATGGCCGTCGTTCCCGCGTCGAATTTCAACGTCTTTTTTAATTTTTTACGTAAGTCGTCCGGGAATAGGAATGTACGTAAACAACGCTACTCAAACAAAAAATGACGTAACAACGTTATTTTGCGCAATGCACGGCTGGAAATTTCTGAACGGAGCATGCGCAGTTCGATCGCCGCGGGGACGCGCCTAATTTAAATGCTTCACACCCCCTAATCGCGTATTTCGATTCCGCCGTGAGAAATACACTACGCCGCCGTACCTTATGGGCCGCAATCTACCTGAATTCATCGTAGAGCCAGGTAAAATACGTTGGCGTAGTGTATCTCTGATACTCTGCGCCAATGTAATTGTACCTGGATCTGGCCCATATTTTCTTCTTATCTATCTAAGCCTTTAGTTTCCTTTAACATAATCCTGACAGCAGTATTTATTAGTATTGAGCTCGTGATGGGTCATTCAGTCTGACATTTCTGTTCTGACAGGGAGGGATGGGTGCTTTGGGGCAGGGGGGAGGGGGGCTCTGTGCCCCACCCCAAAGCACCTTGCCCCCATTGCCTGTTGGTTGTTGGGGTCTACGGGTGGGGGGGCTTATCGAAATCTGGAAGCTACCTTTTAACAAGGGGGCCCCCAGATCCCGCCCCTATGTGAATGAGTATGGGGTACATTGTACCCGTACCCATTCACTAAAAAAAAAATAGTGTAGTGTTAAAAAATACAGTAAACAGTTTTTGACAAGTCTTTTATTAAAAATCTTCTTCTTCTTCTCCGCTTCTTCCTCCAACTTCTCCCGCATTTTTCATCCTCCGGTCTTCTCCTTCTCCCCTGCTTCTTCTTCCGCTATTCCTTTGTCTTCTTTGTCCAGTGTTCTTCTTCCTCTGCCGCCGCTGCTCCTCGTCAAATGCTGCGTCCCGCTGATCTGTCAGTGCTGATGTCCTGCATTTCTTAAATAATGGTGGGGACGTGGCAATCGGATTACGTCATCCAGTGGCCACGCCTCTTGTGATGTCACTGACCCATCATGATGATGTCACGCGGGGCGTGGCCTCGGATGCGGTAATCCGATTGCCACACCCGGTCATCGGTGCCGACAGATCAGCGGGATGCAGCATCGGAGGAGGATCGGCGGTGGGAGCGGCGGAAGAGGAAGAAGAACACCGGACAAAAAAGACAGAAGAATAGCGGAACTAAACAAAAACATTTTGAAAAAAAAAAAACATCAAAAGCTGCCACTGTGCCATCAAATGCAGCCACTGTGCCATCAAACGCAGCCACTGTGCCATCAAATGCTGCCACTGTGCCATCAAATGCTGCCACCATGCCCATCAAAAGCTGCGACTGGGCCCATCAAACGCAGCCACTGTGCCATCAAACGTAGCCACTGTGCCATCAAAAGCTGAAACTGTGCCATCAAATGCTGCGACTGTGCCATCAAATGCTGTAACTGTGCCCATCAAAAGCTGCCACTGTGCCCATCAAATGCTGCCACTGTGTCATCAATTGCAGCCACTGTGCCAACAATTGCAACCACTGTGCCATCAAATGCTGCCAGTGTGCCCATCAAATGCTGCCACTGTGCCAAATGCTGCCAGTGTGAGTGTGCCCCCCGCTTTATCCCCAGCTGCCCGTCACTTACCCTGTCTTGTAGGGCAGTGGGTGATGGCAACGAGTGGGGTCCTTCATGTGTCCTGCACTTCTCCTCTCCTCTCCTCCCGTAAGGTGTCCAATAGCGGCGCCTGTTGTTTCAGCCAATCAGGTGACAGGTAACCAGACCTGAGCAACCTGATTGGCTGAGAGGTGGGTCAGTGTTAAGGAAGCGATGTATTCAGTTCCCTAACACACCACTGAGTAATAAGCGAACGCACAGCAGTACATCCACTTTTTATCCTTTTGGAAGCCCATTAGAGCCCACAGGCTCTAATCAGGATGCCTATTAGAGCCTATGGCTCTAATCATGCACTTCCAAAACACACCCGCTGCTGTAATTCATATGCTCGGCTCCCGACAAGGGGCTAGGCACATGAATTGGGGAGCGGCAGTGTCGACACTAGATAGATTCATGCAATGCATCTATGGCGGTGTTTTTCAACTTCAGTCCTCAAGGTCAAGTTTTCAGGATTTCCCTCAGATGAAATGGCTGTGGTGATTACTAAGGCCATGGGTCTTCAAACTACGGCCCTCCAGTTGTTCAGGAACTACATTTCCCATCATGCCCAGTCATATCTGTGAATGTCAGTGTGTTACAATGCCTCATGGGATGTGTAGTTCTACAACACCTGGAGGGCCGTAGTTTGAGGATCCCTGACTAAGGCAGTGAAACTGATCAAATCACCTGTGCAAAATAATGGAAAGCCTGAAAACATGACCTGTTGGTGTGCCTTGAGGACTGGAGTTGAAAAACACTGATCTATGGTGAGAGAGACAGGAGAGGGGGGCAGTGCTCCTGCGCCCTTTATGGACGCATGGCCACTGCAGAGGTCAAATACGACCAAAAGAAAGATCTATTTGTGGGAACAAAATAATAAAAATGTTCCCATGTCCCAGTCCCATGAATATATATGAGGGGGGAAATTGGGGACTTTGAATGAGGTGTATGAGTATAGCACCTCCATCCCTGGTTCAGGAGATAAAAAAGAAAAAAAAAAAAAACTAGTAAGGGAAAATTGGGACTTTAAGCGAGGTTGAAGACAAGGTGAGAGTAATATAAAAGTACTAATTTATTCATGGAAATGCAGGCATATATCAACATACAGAAAAACATTAAAATAAAAACATATGTATTTCAAATAAAGGGCATTACTCTATACTGAAAACACATAGTATGTGCATATACAATAAGCGCAGAAACAAGTGCAGCAATGCCTGGCCATGTGCCACATGCTGTTGTGCATGGATAAATGGATGCATCCAATGACAATATATGTACAGAAAGCATATTACCAGTTATAGCGAGATGGTTACAATAGTGAGAAGCTGGTAAAAAACATATAAAATACCAATGCTAAAATATAACAACATAGGATATGTATAGCATCCATATTAGCCCAGGATATGTACAGCATCCACACTACCCCGAAGCGTTTCATGTCTATGGACACTCTTCAGGGGCAGGATGCTTGAATTATCTAGAACGGGTAGAGCATAATTAGTAAATAGTTCATAGGCAAATAACCAGTGTAAGGTAGAAAGAATGTCCACCTAGGGTACTCACATAGGATCTAAGGTAAAAAGATATGGACTTATATGGAGCCATCGCCAAAAGGATATGTCTGTCAGGGGAGCTGTGGCGGCATTGCAGCTCACATGGGGCAGGGGCAGCAGGAGACCTCCCCAGGCATCCAGGTAAGTATGGGTGCTGGCAATGCACTAGGCAAAGGAAATAGCAGAAAATGGATGGACGACCGCACACCAAAGAACTCTTGAGTTGTCTTTATTGAAGAAACATAAGCAAACACCGCAAATACACAGCAAGAATGAATCGTAAACAGCCGAAGCGTTTCACACCTGGTTAGTGCTTATTCATGGCCTTCTGGCACTCCTCTCCAGGGATTGGCTAAGGCATTATAAATATTCAGGCTGTTCCTTTGACTCTCCCTCTCCCATGTTCTAAAGGCTCCTTCAGAGGCAGGGAGAAGCAATCAAACTCCCAGCCTGGTGAAACCCTGAACAGTCCAGAACAAACAATTACTGCTCCCTTGACTACAGAAGGAGTCAAAAATTACATTTGTCTAGCATCCTACGGAGGGTGCTACACAAGTTAACCACTAACCTATTTTAAGGATACAATTTTAACATTCTAAATATGTTAATAAAACATTCCTTTACCTTAATGCAGTGCTGTGTTCATGTCCTCATTGTTCGTTTTTGCTCTCAAGTTGCTGTAATCCTTCTCTGATCTCCACACTTCCTGGTTGTCTGTTTTCTTATAACCACAGTACTGGGAGCTTTCTCTCTGTGATCACTAATCAAGGAGGTGTGATTGTGTCTAAAACCCCTCAGCACCAATCAGTTTAGTTTTCCAAACCATCACTGCCCTGTATTGGCTCTGTGGCTCTGTGGCTCTGTACATCAGAGAGACAGAAAACAGCATGCAAAAATTTAACTGAAACTGCAGGTACATTATATGATTTTTATCTATTTTTAATAGTTTTTAAATGGAATCAGTTAACTATTATGGGCCAGATTCAGGTAGTCCAGAGCATCTTTGCTCTGGAGTAAGGCTTCTCATTTGCGTTGCGCTGCCGAAATTTTAGGAGCAAGTGCTGTCATTCACGAAGCACTTGCTCCTAAAGTTGCGGCAGCGCATCACAAATGAGCCGGCGGAATTCAAATTTAGCGGGTACGGGGCGTGTAGTATGCTAACTACGCGCGATCCCGCCGCCAACGTACTGCGCATGCGTCGAGTGTCAAAACATCCCCGTGCGCATGCTCCAAAATCTGTGAATGAACGTCAATGACGTCACATTCCCATTCATGACCGTTTTACGCAAGCGACGTTTTTTTTTTTTTTCCCGACGCGATGACGACGCCTATACCTAACATAGGATACTCCAACCCCATGTAGGTATATCTATGCGCCGCGTATCCCGTCCGGAAACGTCGTATCGTCATTGCGTCGCGCCGGATTTCGATCGTGAGATGCCGATTTCCGCTCATTAACATATTTTTTGAGCGTAAATCGGCGGGAACGCCCCCGGCGCCATTTTTAAGTTGAAGTAACGATGCGATGGCGAAACTCAGTTACGCTGCTCGCATCGGAACTTCAACCCGGCGTTTCTTGTTTTCTGGTTACAGAAAACAGAAACGCCGGCTCAAAGTCACAGTTAGGCTGGCGGATCACTCGATCCGCCAGCGTAACCGTTCCTGAATCTGGCCCTATGTCTCTATACCCTGTAAACAGTCATTTCAGCAAAAAAAATCCTTTACAACTCCTTTAACTGATTCCTTTTAAAAACGATTAAAAATAGATAAAAATCAATCATATAATGTACCTACAGTTTCTAGTTTGGTTTTTGCATGCTGTTTCCTGCTTCGGTGATGTACAGAGCCACAGATCCAAAACAGGGCAGTGATGGTTTGGAAAAAGAAACTGATTGGTGCTGAGGGGTTTTAGACACACAGTAATCACAGCTCCTTGATTAGTGACCACAGAGAGAAAGCTCCCAGCACTGTGGTCATCAGGAAACAGACAACCAGGAAGTGTGGAGATCAGAGAAGAATTGCAGCAACTTGAGAGCAAAACAAACAAACAATGAGGACATGAAAACAGCACTGCATTAAGGTAACGGAAGCTGTTAAGATAAAAAAAAATCCTTTACAAATCCTTTAAATTTATTAAAAGTTTATTCTTTTCGTTGTCCTTGTAAATTTAAAACGTAAAAAATAATGGCGATGGGTCAATTTTACAATTTCTTTTAAAGTATGTTGCACGTTTTTTTTTATAGTTAAGTGAAATTATTATTATTATTTTATTTTATTTTTTTACAAATCAGCATTAAATACAGAGTCGGCCATGAAATTGGTGTTACAAAGCATTGCAGGTTTTATAAAATGAGAGCACAGCAGATGTTTTTTTGCTTTCAGACTGTGTTTAAAGGGGTTGTAAAGGTACAATTTATTTTCCTAAATAGCTTCCTTTACCTCAGTGCAGTCCTCCTTCACTTACCTCATCCTTCCATTTTGCTTTTAAATGTCTTTATTTCTTCTGAGAAATCCTCACTTCCTGTTCTTCTGTCTGTAACTCCACACACTAATGTGAGGCTTTCTCCCTGGTGTGGAGTGTCTTTCTTGCCTCCTCCCTTGGACTACAGAAGAGTCAAGACTACTTTATCTGCAATGTAGAGAGTGTCCTGACTCTCCTGTAGTCCAATGGAGGGGGCGAGCATGACACTCCACACCAGGGAGAAAGCCTTGCATTACTGTGTGCAGTTCAACCTGTGTAGGTTTATGTACTGTATGTCAGTGTCTATAATCATTTTCCATATCCCTGTATGTTGTGGTACTTAACTGCTTCAGCCCCGGACCATTTTGGTGGTCAAAGACCAGGCCACTTTTTGAAATTCGCCACCTCGTTGCTTTAACGGACAATTGCGCAGCCGTGCGACGTGACTCCCAAACAAAATAGACGTCTTTTTTTTCCACAAATAGAGCTTTCTTTTGGTGGAATTTGATCACCTCTGCGAGGTGAAAGTGACAATTTTGAAAACAATTCAATATTTAAAATTTTTTGCTATAATAAATATCCCCCAAAAAATATATAAAAAAAATTTCTTCCACAGTTTAGGCCGACACCTATTATTCTACATATTTTTGGCAAAAAAAAAGAAAAATGCAATAAGCGTTTATTGATTGGTTTGCGCAAAAGTTATAGCTTCTACAAAATAGGGGACTGTTTTATGGCATTTTTATTTATAATTTTTTTTTTACTAGTTATGGTGGTGATCAGCGATTTTTATCATGACTGCGACATTATGGCGGACACATCAGACACTTTTGACACCATTTTGGGACCATTGTCATTTTTACAGCGATCAGTGCTATAAAACTGCATTGATTACTGTAAAAACTACATTGGCAGTGAAGGGGTTAACCACTAGGTGGCGCTGCAGGGGTTAAGTGTTCCTTAGGAAGTGATTCTTAATGTTAGGGGGCGTGGCTACACGTGGCGTGTGACACGTCACTGATGACTGTTCCTGATCACGGGAGATGGTCATCAGTGACAGGTTCACTAGGCAGAATAGGGGAATGCCTTGTTTACAAAGGCATTCCCCTGTTATGCTCTTGCCAAACATTGAGTTCCTGGGACCCACGGCCCACTCACAAAGGCACATGGCGGGCGCGCGGGCGCCAGCTGGGCGGCAGATTTAAAGGGACATTCCTGTATGCCAATCTGCCTGCCCGTGCCATTGTGTTGACGTAAATAGTCGTGCGGCAGTCGACAAGTGGTTAAGGTGCACATCCAAGAGTCTTTTGTTGCCCTTCTTTGGACTCTCTCTAGCTCCAGCACATCCTTTCTTAGGACTTGTGAGCAGAACTGGACGGAATACTGCAGATACCGCCTTACCAAAGTGTCAGGATTATAGTTTTATCTCTGAAGTATATCCCCTTTTTTATGCATGCTAATATTCAGCCGACTTTGGTAGCTGCAGCTTGACATTGCATGCTATTGCTCAATCCTGATGTGAAGTTTTTGCCCTGCTTATTTTTGCGTTGTCAGCAAAAACAAAAATGTAGCTATTTATCCCATCCTCATATAATTTATTAATACATTAAACAGAATCGGTCCCAAGACAAAGCCCTAGGGTACCCCACTTACCACTCCAGACCACTTTTCTATCCAAGAACAGACCTCATGGTCCATGCCTGCAGACCCCAGCTTGTAGATTAAGCATTTGTGGGCAACTTTATTGAATGCTTTTGCAAAATCCAGTTACACCACATCCATAGGCCTCCCCTATCTAGATGGCAGCTCACTTCCTCGTAGAATGTTAACAGATTGGTCTTGCAGGAACAACTGTTCGTAAACCCATGCTGATTACTACTAATGATATTGTTTTCTTCAGTAAATTCTTGGATATAGTCCCTTATCATCCCCTCCAATTGTTTACCTACTATTGATGTTAGGCTAACTGGCCTGTAGTTTCCAGGAATATGCCTCTGCCTTTTTTTTTTATATTGGTACCACATTTCTTTATATGATACATATACTGTACATGAGACAAGAGTGCTATAAACTTGTGGTTGCTTTTAGTACCCGCTTTTTTTCTTTGTTTTCTTTGGGGTCTTCCTTACTTTGGTTTCACCTTCAATCAGGACCTGTCTCCTGAAGTAAATCCTTTCCACTACTAGATATCCTCAATCTTTTGGGCTGAATGATAGCGTCATATAATCCACTTTCCCTGAGACCAGGACCTGCCCCTCTAGGTATCATCAACATGCAGCCTGGGCTCAGCATATTAGGCCCCTTTTTACACAAGCATTTCAATCAGGTCCACCGGTCAGAGTTTTAGGCAGACCTGATCGAAGGGTTCATGGAGCACTATGGACAGGCAGATGTAAACAGACTTGTCTGCGGATCTGACCAGGTCCAGTAAATAACTGGAAAAGCACTGTTCATTTTTCTCTTTTGCCGACCTGGATCCCCTGCTGATCAGAATGGACTCTGCTCTTAATAGAAAAGCCCTAGGTGCAACTAACCATGTACACATTTCATAATTGCCTTTTAAGTGCAGTTTTAGTTTTGAAAAGGGTGAGAAAGGGGTTAGAGCCCCTATCAGAGTACTACTGCCACTGCTACACATGTTACAATCTGATTGCATAATCTCCTTTAGCTCTATCAACAATTACGTAGTACAAGAGCCTGCCGTATTGAATATAGATTAATTGGATAGTTTACGTAGATCCTCATATTACATTTTGATTTTACTCTACATGGAGCGCTTATGCCCTGTACACACGATCGGACCTTTGTCCGACCAAATTCACATTGGAATTCCGATGGAATTCCATTGCAGTAAAATAGAACATGTTCTCTATGTAAACTCTGATGGAATTCACAGTCTGTCAGACTTTTTCCATCGGAAATTCCAATCGGAAGTTAACAACCTTTTATCTTCCTGGCTGCTGATCTGGTCAGTAGTGATGGTGGTTGTACTATGCGTTATTATACAACTTCTGGAATCGGATCTATAAGTGTTCAGACCCATGTGATCTGAAATTCAGCCAATCGCACTGTGTTTTGTGACCTTTTGTCACCACAGCGGTTTGCATGAACAGACTGCGATTGTTATGCGGTTTGGAAAATGCGCAGGAATCACTGTGAATCCTGCACCGCATTAGTGTGAACCGAGATTTACAGAAAAGTACTGTACCACATATTTTAAAAATATGTATTATGTTCCGAATGTGTTAAATATATATGTTTTTATCACTTAAATTGGTGTTTTTATTTTTATTTTTTTACATGCTAGCACTGCACCAGAGGAAGTTAGTTCTGTAAATACCGTATTTGCAGGCGTATAAGGCGACTGGGCGTATAAGACGAATTAAGAATAATTTTGTGTGTTAAAAATCGTCTTATAAGCCGTAAAATACGGTAAATGCACACAGAAATATGCGGGGTTCTCAAAAAGTTTCATCACTTTTAGATATTTAATAGTTAAAAAAAGGGTGGAGACTTTTTGAAAAACCCTAGTATAATGAAACTGCGATTAACATTCTAGTATGCTTTTACTCACAGAACACTCCCTCTGGTGAAAGTTTTTTTTTGGCGGCGTACACACGTACAAGAACCTCGACGGGCGGAACACATCGTTCCGCCCGTCGAGGTTCTCGGCCGGCCGTCAGAATCGGCGACCATCCCGTCGGGAAGGGCGACCAGCTATTAATCCCGACGGGACGCTGAGAAAATAGAGAACCTGCTCTCTATTTTCTCTCGGGCGGCTTTTCCGACGGGATGCTTGCCGAGAGTGTACACACGGCCGAGGTTCTCGGCAGAATGAGGATCCCAGCGAGCTTCTCGCTGGTTTCTGCCGAGAACCTCGGCCGTGTGTACGGGGACTTAGAGTTTAGGCAGAACATTTCCACACAGATACATTGTATACTTTTAACTTACTGGCCAGTGCAGATTCCCCTCATTGTTATTTTGTATATAAAAAAAACACTGACTGCCTTCTGCCAGGTGATACATATGAAATGTGCGTGTTCTTTTTTTTTTTTTTCGGTATTTACCTCACATTCAATATTTTATTTTGATGAATTGAAAATTAGTCACGTGAACTTCATATTGCATGCGGAATCCTTTAGTGAATTGACCCCCATATCACATACGCTAGACTTGTACAAAAGATAGAACAATTTTGGCAACAAGTGGAATTTCTTATTTTACACTTTCCAGGGCCGTCTTTACCATAGGGCAAACGGGGGCAGCTGCCCAGGGCCCTGTCACTGTTGGGGGCCCAAAGCAGAGCCCCTGTGCTGCCCACAAATCAGCGCTGAAAATCATCAGTGGCACGCAGCCAGTGCCAGTACTGCTTCCCTTCTCAGTGTTTTAAAATGTACAGCACCCCCTGGCTTCCTTTTAGACGCGCACTTCTCCCTTCCTGCCACTGGGTGCTGCTTGTATATAAAAGTGAATTAGAATGTGATTTTATAACATCCCCAGTTTGCTCTTCCCGAGGCTGATTTCTTCTTCATGTCCTGCTCCTCAAAGTATGTCACTGTTTGCTAATCTGCCCAAAGTCTTTATAATATTTGATGATTCACTGCAGGTCTGGTCAATGTTTTAAAAAGTTCCTCTATTTTACACATGGCATGGCATGGCATGGGGTCACAGCACCATCTGTCCATTCTGCTTTAGCACCATGGGACCCCATGCCATGCCATGTGTAAAATAGAGGAACTCTTTAAATCACAGACCAGACCTGCAGTCCAGGCTGAGTAAGGCCTCAGAGCACATGACATTACTGTCTGTATTTAACTGCTTGATGGGCTTATTTTGGGCCTGGCTGGTTCACATGTATGTGTTTTGGCGGCCCACATTTGCGCAGGCACAGCAGCCCATTCATTTGAATGGGCAGCCATGCCTGCGTTTCCTGCAAAGAAAAGCGCATGCCTCATGTAATAGGCTGCGCACACGGCACACCTATGCCCATCAAGCAATGAAATACAGCACTGTCTGTCCATTCTGCTGTCTGCTGTGACTTATCTGCAGTTCCCGCATTGTCAAACTTGCTGCATTTTTAGACGTTTAGGTCACACTTTTAAAAACGCAGTGCGTTTGTGTGTGCAAGAACTGCAGGTAAGTAGCATGGTGCAAAACCAGAATGGATTTCAAGGAAACTGTATTTTTAAAATGCTGAATGCACCTTTTTTCTGCAGGAAAACGAAGGCATGGCAGCCCATTTAAATTAATGGGCTGATGTGCCTGCACAAATAAGGGCCGCCAAAACACATACATGTGAACCAGCCAGGCCCAAAATAAGCTGGAGGCGGGCCCAAAAAAAATGTTTGCCCAGGGCCCAAACCATATTAATGACGGCCCTGACACTTTCCTACAAACCAAAATCCCATTACACCCTATCTAAGGATGTCAGAAGGTTACTCCTTACTGCACCTACTGCAGCTACAGTATATGCTTAATTGCTCCACATTGAGACAAACACAGGGACATAAAAAACTCAATGAATACTCTCACATTCAAGAAGCTAAACTCATTAAAGTCCTTACAGTGAGAATGAATAATACCCTTGCGGCTTTTAAATGGATGTGAGATCCAGTGACGGCTGGTGTTCTTTTTGGGGGGGCAGGTCGGTTGGGTCAAGGCGCCCCCCCCCCCGGTTGATCAGTCAGTAGTTGGGGTCCCGCACTTAACCCATCTCGCGGCTGTTTTCTCACTTCCTCTGCGTCTCCTCTATCTGGTAGGATCTCCTTTTGGCCAACCAGGTGGTAAGTCTCAGTACCTGCTTCCTGATTGGCCAGGAGGAGAATTAGTGTTTCAATAGCAAATATCAATTCGCTATGGTCACACAACTGGGTGGGTTTGGGGCACAGTGCTCTTCGCCCCAAGCCCACCCTTTTTAAGCCTTCGGCTCTAATCACATGCTTTAAAAAAAACCTGATGGAATACATGCATCAAGAAAACCTAAAGCAGAGAAAAGATAATATTCAGATAGGAAACATGTGACAGATCATGATGTATTGGCTAAAATAGGGTTATAGGATTGTAGATACTTCTATCATTTCATTAAGGCCTCCAGGCGAGAGAGTATCTAAGGTGTATATCCAATACAATTCTCGTTCGCACAATTTAAAAAATCTTTCTGCCTCAGTGAGATTTTTGGCCATCTGTTCAACTACCCATACTTATAGGTCATCAAAGGGTCTGGAGGCCTTAATGAAATGATAGAAGTATCTACAATCCTATAACCCTATTTTAGGAAATACATCATGATCTGTCACATGTTTCCTATCTATATATCTTTTCTCTGCTTTAGGGTTTCTTGTTTGTTTTTCTTATTATGTCTTATCCCCTTTTGGGTGGGTGGTATATATACATTGTATATTTTGTCTACATCCAACTAGGTGGATAAAGCCTCACATAACAGCCAGCTATAATCCTTAGGATCTCCCTGCATGATATCAACCCATAAATCTAGTCCATCTTATTGGATCTAAACATCTAAGATGGTGGATGTGAATAGACTCATTAACTATATTCATATGCGTACATATATATAATTACATACGTGTGTTGTGTTTTTTTAAGCCCCTTCTATGTACAAAAAAGTATTTTACTTCACTCGTATATATTTTTTTAGCACTAGTGACACTTGTAATAATATTCCATGTTCTTAATCTTTATATCTACTTACCATTACTATGGCCTTTTAAATAAGCGTTAATTTTTATTATATCCCCCCCCCCCTTTTTTTATGCTTTTTGATAAATACATGTTTGACTAGGTGGAACCAGCTAATGGTCACCTATATTGTATTCTTACCATTTTTCCTTTTTCTCCAAATTATCCACCCGTTTTTTACATATTTTCTTTTTAATCACTCCCTTGTTGTCCTACGGGTATGTCTTCCTGTGAGGTTAATGAATAGGAACAATTCCTGCTCTTCTCCACTAAGTGGCAAACCTCCCATTGTTTATAAATAGGCATCTAGTCTCTCCTAGTCTTTTATGCTTGATAAAGGAGCGTGCCCAGCTATACGCAGCGCCAGCTCCGAAACGTTGTCGCATACTATAGGTCCCAGTGACATCACCGCGACTCTCACTGCGCTCCATGCCTCGCCCCCGATGGTCTCACCGTTCCAGCTTGACTTCCTGCAACATGGACGGTCTGACACAGAGAGGCATCACAGCACTTTCCCACCCGACATCTAGTGCAGAGGAACGTCACATTTAGGACCACTACAAAGGACTTCACATGCCGGATCTCCATTACTTATTATGTAAGTGGATGTTGTCTCCTATTGTAAATTAAAGCTACTTTGTCCTTAACCTGGAGGCACCTTCTTTTCTTTTTTTCTTTGGTTTAATGATCATGGTATCACTGTGCTTGATTGGCCAGCAAACTCACCTGACCTGAGCCCCATAGAGAATCTGTGGGGTATTGTCCAGAGGAAGAGGAGAGACACCAGACCCAACAATGCAAATGAGATGAAGGCAGATATCAAAGCAACCTGGGCTCCATAACACCTCAGCAGTGCCACAGGCTGATCGCTTCCATGCCACGCCGCATTGATTCAGTAATTCATGCTAAAGGAGCCGTGACCAAGTATTGAGTGCATACTATACTGTACATGGACATACTTTTCAGTTAGCCAACCTTTTTGTATTAAAAATCAATTTTCTATTGGAAAAGTCTAATTTTCTAAGATGGTGAATTTTGGGCTTTCACTAACTGTAATAATCACAATCATCAAAATTAAAAAAAAAAAAAAATGGTTACAATATATCACCCTGTGTGCAATGCATCTACAGGGAGTGCAGAATTATTAGGCAAGTTGTATTTTTGAGGATTAATTTTATTATTGAACAACAACCATGTTCTCAATGAACCCAAAAAACTCATTAATATCAAAGCTGAATATTTTTGGAAGTAGTTTTTAGTTTGTTTTTAGTTTTAGCTATTTTAGGGGGATATCTGTGTGTGCAGGTGACTATTACTGTGCATAATTATTAGGCAACTTAACAAAAAACAAATATATACCCATTTCAATTATTTATTTTTACCAGTGAAACCAATATAACATCTCAACATTCACAAATTTACATTTCTGACATTCAAAAACAAAACAAAAACAAATCAGTGACCAATATAGCCACCTTTCTTTGCAAGGACACTCATGCAGCCTGCCATCCATGGATTCTGTCAGTGTTTTGATCTGTTCACCATCAACATTGCGTGCAGCAGCAACCACAGCCTCCCAGACACTGTTCAGAGAGGTGTACTGTTTTCCCTCCTTGTAAATCTCACATTTGATGATGGACCACAGGTTCTCAATGGGGTTCAGATCAGGTGAACAAGGAGGCCATGTCATTAGTTTTTCTTCTTTTATACCCTTTCTTGCCAGCCACGCTGTGGAGTACTTGGACGCGTGTGATGGAGCATTGTCCTGCATGAAAATCATGTTTTTCTTGAAGGATGCAGACTTCTTCCTGTACCACTGCTTGAAGAAGGGGTCTTCCAGAAACTGGCAGTAGGACTGGGAGTTGAGCTTGACTCCATCCTCAACCCAAAAAGGCCCCACAAGCTCATCTTTGATGATACCAGCCCAAACCAGTACTCCACCTCCACCTTGCTGGCGTCTGAGTCGGACTGGAGCTCTCTGCCCTTTACCAATCCAGCCACGGGCCCATCCATCTGGCCCATCAAGACTCACTCTCATTTCATCAGTCCATAAAACCTTATAAAAATCAGTCTTGAGATATTTCTTGGCCCAGTCTTGACGTTTCAGCTTGTGTGTCTTGTTCAGTGGTGGTCGTCTTTCAGCCTTTCTTACCTTGGCCAAGTCTCTGAGTATTGCACACCTCGTGCTTTTGGGCACTCCAGTGATGTTGCAGCTCCGAAATATGGCCAAACTGGTGGCAAGTGGCATCTTGGCAGCTGCACGCTTGACTTTTCTCAGTTCATTGGCAGTTATTTTGCACCTTGGTTTTTCCACACGCTTCTTGCGACCCTGTTGACTATTTTGAATGAAACGCTTGATTGTTCGATGATCACGCTTCAGAAGCTTTGGAATTTTAAGAGTGCTGCATCCCTCTGCAAGATATCTCACTATTTTTGACTTTTCTGAGCCTGTCAATTCCTTCTTTTGACCCATTTTGCCAAAGGAAAGGAAGTTGCCTAATAATTATGCACACCTGATATAGGGTGTTGATGTCATTAGACCACACCCCTTCTCATTACAGAGATGCACATCACCTAATATGCTTAATTGGTAGTAGGCTTTGGAGCCTATACAGCTTGGAGTAAGACAACATGCATAAAGAGGATGATGTGGTCAAAATACTCATTTGCCAAATAATTCTGCACTCCCTGTAGTATAATATTTGAGTTTCACTTTTGAATTGAATTACTGAAATAGATTAACTTTTTGATGATATTCAAATGTTATGAAACGCTCCTGTATATACACATGCATGTGTTTGAAGCATTAAGGTGCATGCCAAGGACGTGCAGCAAGGTCAGTGGCTGGACAGGCACTGGCTAGCATCAGAGCCAGATACGCACAGGTTACATACGTCAAGATCATAAGAAAAAAAAATCCTGGCCAATTATGACATTTCACATCAGTTATTGATGTGAAACGCGTCAGTTTGTTACCAGACTGTTTGCTTTTTTATTGCTGTGGAGTGTCATTTTTTTATTGGTATTAAAGGCACCATTTTTTACATTTTTGGTATCGTGTTGGAGTGCGGCTGTCCATCTCCTTCTTTTCTTTGTTATTGCCTTGTGCATTGCCTGCACCCACTGGGTTTTTGGATCGTAACTATCACTGGGGAGCTCCTGTCTTGAGCGGCGTCTCTTTCTACTCCAAGCTGTCCATTGAGCTCAGTGCCTCTGACAAAAGTGGCACTGTGAGCTCATCCTCTCAGTCTGCTGCAAACAGAGTGTGCCAGCTTGTATTTAAACTGGCCGCTCTGTATGTAGTTTCTAACAGGCTGCACAATCTCCGGAACCATAAGTCCCATGAGTCTCAAATGATCAGTGGTATAGGACTTCAGCTACCTCCGCCCCAAAAAAAAAAAATTGGGGTGTCTGTGACCCGAGGTTGCCGAGCTACAACCCTCGAAGCTCGATCGTTTAGAAAATAAATAAAAATTATGTTCATGACATAGGCTCTGCCTCATCTGCTCCCCTGACTTACACATCCCTGGTGCACGCCCTAATGCAATAGGCTGTGCACACCTATGACCAATGTTGCCAACCTACCAGATAGCACCCAAAATTTACTGGAACAGCCAAGTTTTTAAAGGTATTCCCAAAACGTGGAGGGAGGATGGCTGACCTGAGAAAGGTAATTGCCAGGCGGGGGCAATCTGGTGGTATTTGAGGGGGCAATCTGGCGTCACTTTATGGGACAAACTGGCGTTTTTTGAGGGGGCAAACTGGCGGCAATTGATGGGCACAGTGGTGACAATTAATGGCTTGGCACAGTGGCGACAATTGATAGGCACAGTGGCGACAATTGATGGGCACATTCGCGACAATTTATGGGCACAGTGGCGACAATTGATGGCATGGCATAGTGGCGACAATTGATGGGCACAGTGGCGACAATTGATAGCACAGTGCAGTGGCTGTGTTTGATGGCATGGCGACAATTGATGGGCACAGTGGCGAAAATTGATGGCATGGCAAAGTGGCGACAATTGATGGCACAGTGACTGTGTTTGATGGCATGGCACAGTGGCGACGATTGATGGGCACAGTGGCTGCGTTTTATGGCATGGCACAGTGGTGACAATTGATGGGCACAGTGGCTGCGTTTGCTGGCATGGCACAGTTGGGACAATTAATGGGCACCGTGGCGACAATTGATGGCACAGTGACAACAATTGATGGCACAGTGGCTGCGTTTGATGGCATGGCACAGCGGCGACAATTGATGGGCACAGTGGCTGTGTTTGATGGCATGGCACAGTGGCTGCATTTGATGGCATGGCACAGTGGCGACAATTCATGGCATGGCACAGTGGCGACAATTTATGGCACAGTGGCGACAATTGATGGCATGGCACAGTGGCGACAATTGATGGCATGGCACAGTGGCGACAATTAATGGGCACAGTGGCTGCGTTTGATGGCATGGCACAATGGTGACAATTGATGGGCACAGTGGGTGCGTTTGATGGCATGGTACAGTGGCGACAATTGATGGCACAGTGGCTGCGTTTGATGGCATGGCACAGTGACTGCATTTGATGGCATGGCACAGTGGCGACAATTGATGGCCACAGTAACTGTGTTCGATGAGCACAGTGAGGCTGCAATTTATGTTTTTTGTTTTTTTTACGTTTGTTTGCGCCCCCCAAAAATTTGGAGCACCAGCCGCCACTGCTAGGCTGCTAGCACCCTGTTTTTTATATATATTTATTTGTCTGCTATTGCATTACATGTAAATCTTGCACTACAAACAGAGAAGAGTATATGCCGGGAGCAGGGAGTATTCCCGTGATCACACACCTCAATCAGCCCGTTGTAGAGCCAGCCAAGCTGCCGCAGATTCCTCAGCGAGGACCTTAAATGACACATGGGCGTGGCCACCGGGCTGACACTACAAAGAAAGGTGAAGGGGCTTGGCTTACGTCAAACGCAATCCCGATCTGGGGGAAAGGTGGGAGGCACCTAATCCCTGTTTATAGCGTAGAATGACATGTGGGTGTGGCGTGTGTCTTGTGGGCGGGGTTTAGTTGGCTTTGGTCCTTGTTGTTTGCTGCAGTGATCCCGGTGGTTGTGTGCGCTCCATCTCTCCTTCTATTTACGTGTCATTGTGGGACGCTGTGCTGAGCACTTATTAAACATGCTGTGGGCTGCCAATCAGTTCATCAGGAAGCTCTCCACCACAACAGTGAGTAACCTGGCACTGAACTGGCATGATCACTCGCTGGCACTAGGCTCTGCCCTGGACGTTCTTGCCATGTGGCTGAGTTAGAGTGAGATTGCCTGGCATGGAATACTACGTGGGTCGCATGCAATGGTCTATTGCCAGAGTGACTGGTCACCAGAAGCTGCTGAGTGGAAAGTAGATTTGATATTAATCAGGGTGTGTGTGATAACAATCAGTGATGTCACCTGCCCCTATGCCCACCTACAGGCTCTTCACACAAGGGGTTAATATGATGCAGGGTGGCATGATTATTCTACAATAGATCACCATGGATTGCCATGACATTGCTGGCTGGGTCCTGGCTACTGATGCCATAGTCACGTCCCAGAGCTGTAAAGTCCCGTGTTGCATCAGCACAATGCTAACTGCTTGCTGTTCTCTAGTGTGCCTGCTGGGGAGTACAATAGATCTGTACTGTACACTGCGAGCACATACCTGGCAGGTGGATACATTCTATAGTTTAGGTAAACAGGAGCTCACATTTACAAAAAAAGTCATGCACAATGACAGCTTTATATTATAAGAGGAAAGCAGGTAATAAAATAGGTAGAATGTGTCATATCATACACAATCTGATTGTACAATCTCCTTTACTGCGCTCTCCAGATAGGAATAATCAGTGCCGATCCTGACCTCCCTGGGGCCCTAAGCAAAATGAGGGGCGCTGCCGACAGTGACATGTCACATTAAAGTTGAGGAGCGGGGGGAGGGGGTGTTCTGCTGTCGGAAATTACATCTTCCATTAAAGTGAGAAGCGGGGGGTGCTGACTTTTTACCTCTTCTTCCATGCAACCAGCAAGAAGATTACTTCTCACCAGGCGGGGCCTCTAGTAATTTGGGGGGGCCCTCCACAGCTAAGTGGCTTGCATAGTGAGCATCAGGGCTTTTTTTCAGGGGGAACCTGGGGGAACTCAGTTCCGCCACCTCTGGCTCAGACCCTTTGGTGCCTGCTCACCACATTCACTTGTAAACACAGAAGTCTGGTTTCTGTGTTTACAAGTGACAGCTCTGCACTCTGTGTGTACCCCCCCCCCCCCCTGAACTCTGCACTCCGTATGTAATGAAATCCTATTTAATGCCCCTTTAGAACCCTTCTACTGTTTGTGAAATCTGAACGGGTTGTGGTTGAGTTCCTGCACCTATTTTCTGAAAAAAAAAAGCTCTGGCGAGCATATAGGGTGGATTGGCCCTGGAAATAATCAATCCATAGTCGACAACTCATTTGTTCAATATGCCACACATGTGGAAGTGCGTTTTGGTTGATAGTTGGAAGAAATGGTCATAACGTATCGATCAGATCTCTATTTCCATCATGCAATCTCATAATCTGATCAGTAGAAATACAACTGTATTCATCAGCAAAGGATCTCAGTGCTTTCCTGACTGATCGACTCGGTTTGATTAACTCCAATCTGTATTTGAGTCTAAATAAATCTTAAGGGAAGTTATGGCTGTTTATGGCTGATTATTTGCCAATTTGATAATTTCCAATCTGATCGTTTGGATAATGAAATCAAAAAAGTGTATGATCACCATTAGATCTACCAAGAAGTGAGTAGTGCAAGGGCCTGCCTGATTGGATACAAATTAATTGGATAGTTTAGGTAGTTCCTTATATTACAGAATTTGGTAGATCTAAAGTCTATTGTACAAAGATTATGGGCCAGATTCTCGTAGATGCTGGAGTAGCGTAGCGTAAGCTATTTACACTACGCCGCCGCAACTTACAGGAGCAAGTGCCGTATTCTCCAAGCACTTGCTCCGTAATTTGCGGCGGCGTAGTGTAAATGGCCCGGCGTAAGGCCGCGTAATTCAAAGGGGGCGGCTTGTATTTAAATTAAGAGCGCCCCCGTGCTAAAAGAACTGCGCATGCGCCGGCCTTAAACGTAGGCCACTGCACATGCTCCATAGTACGCCGCAAATACATTGATTACGACGGCAACGTAATTAACGTACAGGCCTATTCGCGAACGAGTTATGTAAACAACGGAAAAATGCGACGCTGTCCCGAGTCCATACTTGGCATACGGCGGACTGACGTAAGGTTACCCCTCATATAGCAGGGGTAACCTTACGCTTACGGAAACGACGTAAACTGCGGCGAAGCGGCGCAAAAATGTTCGGGAAACGGCGTATCAGCCTCATTTGCATATTCAACACTGAAATCTACAGGAACGCCACCTAGCGGCCAGCGTAGAATTACATCTAAGATCTGACGGTGTAAGTGACTTACGCCAGTCGGATCTACGCTGTATCTATGAGTAAATAATTTTAGAAATCAGACGCATAGATACCCGGGGACAAAAACAGAGATACGACGGTGTATCTGGAGATACACCGTCGTATCTCTTATGAGAATCTGGCCCTATAGCCCTATATGTTCAGATTGTGTCGTGGATCGCGAGTAATTGGAAGTAAACCGTGTAAACCCTGCCAATTAAAAGCCTAATGGGCTAGTATGCTAGTAAATGACACTTCCCTGCAAACACCTCACTGTCCCCTGTGCAGGCCGCGTCCATCTTCGCCCCTCTTCTGGGGCTACGGACTCCAGCTCTGTGACTGACCTGAGCCACGCGACGTCACTCTCGCGCATGCAGGCGGGAGCCTTCAGTTACGGCACACACTGGGGAAGAATCAGCATGGAGGTCCTTTTCTTCACAGTGCATGCGCCGATGACGACATTGGTGCACTTCAAGGGAAATATCTCTTAAATGGCGCACGTTTAGGAGATATTTCCACTACCTATAGATAAGCCTTATTCTAGGCCTACCTATAGATAAAATTAAAACACTTTAAGCCCCGTAAACACGAAAATCCGTAGTAAAATCTTGTCCGACAAACGATCTGGCGATTTTTGGATCGTTAGTATGGTGTTTTCGACAGACAGTTAAGATTTTTTTTGTACGCCAAAAGCTGGATGTGCAGACTGTAAAATTACGTGAACACAATGGGGTTGATTTACTAAAGGCAAATCCACTTTGCATTACAAGTGCACTTGAAATTGCACTGAAAGTACTCTTGGAAGTGCAGTCGCTGTAGATCTGAGGGGGACATGCAAGGAAAATAAAAAAACAGCATTTTAGCTTGCACATGATTGGATGGTAAAATCAGAAGAGCTTTCCCTCAATTCAGAACATCCCCTCAGATCTACAGCGACTGTACTTCCAAGTGTACTTCTTGTAGTGCAAAGTGGATTTGCCTTTCTTAACCACTTGCTTACTGGGCACATAAACCCCCTTTGTTCCCAGGCGAAATTTCAGCTTCCGGCACTGCGTCGCTTTAACTGACATTTGCGCGGTCGTGGCTCCCAAACAAAATTGACGTCCTTTTTTCCCCACAAATAGAGCTTTATTTTGGTGGTATTTGATCACCTCTGCGGTTTTTATTTTTTGCGCTATAAACAAAAAAAGAGCGACAATTTAAAAAAAATATATATATTTTTTACTTGTTGCTATAATAAATATCCCAATTTTTTTTGGGATACGTATTTTTCGAAGTATTTTTGTAAAAAAAAATAAAAAATCGCAATAAGCAACTGGTTTGCGCAAAAGTTATAGCGCCTACAAAATGGGGAACAGAATTATGATTTTTTTTAATAATTTTTTTTACTAGTAATGGCGGCGATCTGCGATTTTTATTGCGACTGCGATATTGCGGCGGACATATCAGACACTTTTGACACACATTTGGGACCATTCACATTTATACAGCGATCAGTGCTATAAAAATGCACTAATTACTGTATAAATGTGACTGGCAGGGAAGGGGTTAACACTAGGGGGTGAGGAAGGGGTTAAATGTGTATCCTGGGTATGTTCTAAATGTGTGGGGGGAGGGGGGTGACTGGGGGAGGTGACCGATGCTGTGTCCCTATGTACAAGAGACACAGATCGGTCTCCTCTCCTCTGAAGGCACGTGGAGCTCTGTGTTTACACACAAAGCTCCACGTCCCTGCTGTCATCTGCTCG
Source organism: Rana kukunoris (assembly GCA_029574335.1). Taxonomy (NCBI): domain Eukaryota; kingdom Metazoa; phylum Chordata; class Amphibia; order Anura; family Ranidae; genus Rana; species Rana kukunoris. The sequence continues at coordinate 242,840,766 of CM056051.1, forward strand.
GTTTCCCGCCGATCGCATGTACCCGATGGACATCGTGGCCGCCAGGTACATGCATCGGATCCCCAGCGATGCGGCGGGACAGTGTTTACCCACCGCGCGCCACCCAGTGGCGCGCGCGGGTAATGCACTAGAAATCACGTCCAAAGACGTCTAGTTGGCGCCTCAGGTCCGCGCTGTTGACGTATTTTGTCAATAGCACGGGTCTGAAGTGGTTAAATAACCACCAATGTCCAATTTTCGTATAATTAGTACATTACTGCGCATGCTCAGAAGTGAAAAAATACATACAAAACAAAACAATTCAACACATGACGTCACTTCTATAGTTGAATTCCGTCATATGAAAATTTTCGTATGGTGAGAAACCTCTTCACGTTCGACATCAGACTAGCATGCAACAAAAAAACGGACGAACAGTCGTTTGAAAATCTGATCGTGTGTATGAGGCTTTAGAAGTAGGGTCCATCATGACCTTAATCAAAATGTTCAAGAGAGTCCGGAAGGTCAGATACAGAAGAATTGTATTGATTCTAACAGATCAGCATGTTCTTCCATATGGTGGGAAGACTTTATAATATCTGAGTGTGATCTGCTCCACCATAGAACAGCCTTCAGGTGGGAGGAACTTGTTCTACTATGTGATGTATGTTACCCATACACTAGTAGAATTTTGTTCAAAAACTGTCAATTTCAAAAAATGTATTTGCTAATGGTTAATTTGGTGAAACTGATGATTGTTTTCAACTGCCGTGAAGAGAAAAACTGAAGGAAGGAACATAAGTCTCTTATGTGATTGATTGGAATTCTACCTGTGAATGTGATTTCCAATCCGAATCACAATCAGTGCTGTCCATCCTGAAATGTGTGCAGTAACTGATAGTATTATCAAATGTTCTAAAGAACTAAAGAACAAATGCATGAATGAAAATCTAATCCATGGGTCTTCACACAATGGCCCTCTAGTTGCTCAGGATCTACAATTTCCACCATGTCTGTAAATGTCAGTGTGTTACAATGCCTCATGTGCAGTGGCGGCTGGTGCTCAAAATGTTGGGGGGGGGGGGGCGCGAACAAAAAAATAAAAATAAAAAAATTGCAGCCTTGCTGTGCCCATCAATTGTCACCGCTGTGCCGTCAATTGTCACCACTGTGCCATCAATTGTCACCACTGTGCCATGCCATCAAACACAGCGACTGTGCCATCAATTGTCACCACTGTGCCATGCCATCAAACGCAGCCACTGTGCCATCAATTGTCACCACTGTGCCATGCCATCAAATGCAGTCACTTTGCCATGCCATCAAACGCAGCCACTGTGCCATCAATTCGTGCCATGCCATCAAACGCAGTCACTGTGCAATGCCATCAAACGCAGCCACTGTGCCATCAATTGTCACCACTGTGCCATGCCATCAAACGCAGTCACTGTGATATGCCATCAAACACAGTCACTGTGCCATCAATTGTCACCACTGTGCTATGCCATCAAATGCAGCCACTGTGCCCCTCAATTGTTGCCACTGTGCCCTTTAATTGTCACCACTGTGCCCTTTAATTTTCGCCACTGTGCCCATTGATGTCACTGTGCCCTTTAATTGTTGCCACTGTGCCCTTTGTCACCACTGTGCACTTTGTCGCCACTGTGCCCTTTGTCACCACTGTTCTCCTTCCACGTCCCTCGATGTCTTCTCCCGCCCTCGATGACGCTTCAGCCAATCAGGTTATCGATAACTAGAACCGGTGAACCTGATCGCCTGTCAGTCCTATCCAAGGAACGCACCCCCCGTACATTCCCTGGATAAGCATCCGGAAGGGTGAGGGCTGTACTCAGAAAGCCCTCTACTCCCTTCTACTGGCCGACTGACGTCACAGGGGAATCTCGGCCCCTCCTGCTTTTCTCTGTAGATATCCAGTTTTGATAATGGCTGGTAATGGCTGCAGCTGTGTGGTCACGTGATCCCCTGTGCTGGCTGGCCTCAATCTATGAAGAGAAGCAGGAGGGGCCGAGATTCCCTTCTACTGGCCAGCTGATGTCACAGGGGAATCTCGGCCCCTCTTGCTTCTCTCTGTAAATTTACAGTTTTGATAATGGGTGGTAATGGCCACAGCGGTGCAGTCACGTGATCCCCTATGCTGGATGGCCTCAATCTATGAAGATAAGCATGAAGGGCCGAGATTCCCTTCTACTGGCAGGCTGTCGTCACAGGGGAATATCAGCCCCTCCTGCTTATCTCTGTAGATATACAGTTTTGGCAAAGGTTGGATATCTGCATTACATACATGTAAAGTCACTTTAGTGATTCCTGAGAGAGACAGAATGGGAATCGGTCAATGTAAACAGACAGAGCCCTGTTCTGTCAGGAAAGTAGAGAGAGATCTGCTGTTCCTAGTAATCAGGAACAGCGATCTCTCTCTCTCTATTCCCTGTCAGTCCTTTCCCCTCACAGTTAGAAACACCCCCCTAGGACACATTTTGATCGACCCTAGTGTTAACCCCTTCCCTGCCAGTGACATTTATACAGTAATCAGTGGCTATTTTTAGTTCTGATCGCTGTATAAATGTCAGTGGTCCCAAAAAATTATCAAAAGTGTCCGACTTGTCCGCCACAATGTCGCAGTCCCGCTAAAAATCGCAGATCAACACCATTACTAGCAAAAAAATAATAATAATAATAATAAAAATGCCATAAATCTATTCCCTATTTTGTAAACGCTATAACTTTTGCACAAACCAATGAATATACGCTTATTGTGATTTTTTTTTACCAAAAAATAAGTAGAATACATATTGGCCTAAACTGATGAAGATGTTTTTTTTATGTTTATTATAGCAAAAAGTTAAGAAATATATATATATTTTTTTTCAAAATTGTCTGCTTTTTTGTTTATAGCGCAAAAAATAAAAACCACAGAGGTAATCATATACCACCAAAAAGTGGGGAAAAAAAGGTTGTAAATTGTGTTTGGGTACAACGTTGTATGACCGCACAAATATTAGTTAAAGCGAAGCAGTGCTGTATCGCAAAAAATGGCCTGGTCATTAAAGTGGAGTTCCACCCAAAAATGGAACTTCCGCTTTTCGGATTCCTCCCCCCTCCAGTGTCACATTTGGCACCTTTCAGGGGGAGGGGGGAGCAGATACCAGCGTAGCTGGCATTTGCTCCCAGCTGCAGTATCCGCTACGATCTACGCCATGTCTTGCCCCTCCTCCGTCCCCCCTGCTGTCTTCTGGGAGACACACATGTCCCAGAAGACAGCAGGGACCAGTTGGATCACACAGCGTGACTCGCGCATATGCAGTAGGGAACCAGGAAGTGAAGCCGCAAGGCTTCACCTACTGATTCCCCTACCAAAATGGCAGTGCCTCCACCTGAGAGCCGAGGGACAGATCGGCTTCAGGCGCCAACATCGCAGTTGCACTGGACAGGTAAGTGTCCATATATTAAAAGTCAGCAAATCTTCCGGTCCTTAAGTGGTTAAGCGTGTTCTACTTTTTTTCTGGAATGCACTGGAACTACAAGCACTGGTGTAAATGATGCTTTTGAAAACCTTATAACCTACTTTAGCATGCATTTTTTGATGCAGAAAAAATGCACTGGACTGCATGGGGTGTGAACTGGCCCTTTGTGTGATATGGCCATGTTTTGCAAAATTTTTTTGTTAATGTAAACTCGTTATTTAGTTAAAAGGGGTTGTAAAGGTTTGTTTTTTATTTTCTACATAGGTTTCTTTAAGCTAGTGTATTGTTGGTTCACTTACCTTTTCCTTCGATTTCCCTTCTAAATGTTTTTTCTTTGTCTGAATTTCTCACTCTCTGTCTTTCCTCAGTAAGCTTGCCCCCATCATTCGAGATGTTCTGGCTGGGGGTTAGTCAGCGTGCTCGCCCCCTCCCTTGGGACTACATCCCTGCGGGGAGACCCTGGGGGGAGTCCCAAGTGAGGGGGCGAGCACGCTGATAAAAGTCTTTGAAAAAAACGGTATGGGTTCCTGGTACGGTTCGGGGGGGGGGGGGGGCGCTCTCTCATCCTCCCTCTTTTCCTGCGGCCTGCCAGGTTGCGTACTTGGATAAGGGCCTTGTATGGATTTCTGGGGGGGACCCCTACGCCATTTTTTTTTTTTTTGGTTCGGGGTTCCCCTAAATATTCATACAAAACCCAAAGGTAATGGACTGGGAGGGGAGGGGGGGTAACCCATGCTGTTTTTTCAAATTACTTATCTGTATTAGTGGCGGCTGGTGCTCAAAATTTTTTGGGGGGGGGGCGCAAAGGAAAAAAAAAATTGCAGTCTCACTGTGCCCAAACGCAGCCACTGTTCCATGCCATCAAACGCAGCCACTGTGCCATCAATTTGCACCACTGTGCCATGCCATCAAATGCAGCCACTGTGCCATCAATTCGCACTACTGTGCCATGCCATTAAACGCAGTCACTGTGCCATGCCATCAAATGCAGTCACTGTGCCATCAATTCGCACCACTGTGCCATGCCATTAAACGCAGTCACTGTGACATCCATTGTCACCACTGTCCCATGCCATTAAACGCAGCCACTGTGCCATCCATTGTTACCACTGTGCCATGCCATTAAACTCAGCCACTGTGCCATCCATTGTCACCACGTGCCATGCCATTAAACGCAGTCACTGTGCCATCCATTGTCACCACTGTGCCGTGCCATTAAACGCAGCCACTGTGCCATCTATTGTCACCACTGTGCCATGCCATTAAACGCAGCCACTGTGCCATCCATTGTCACCACTGTGCCATGCCATTAAACACAGCCTCTGTGCCATCCATTGTCACCACTGTGCCATGCCATTAAACGCAGCAACTGTGCCATCCATTGTCACCACTGTGCCATGCCATTAAACGCAGCCACTGTGCCATCCATTGTCACCACTGTGCCATGCCATTAAACGCAGCCACTGTACCATCCATTGTCACCACTGTGCCCTTTAATGGTCGCCGCTGTGCCAATGGTCGCCGATGTGCCAATTGTCCCCACTGTGCCCTGTAAATTGCTTTCTCCCCCCCCCCCCCCGTCCGGCACTTACCTTTACTGGAGTCAGGCATCCATGTCCCACGATGTCTTCTCCCACCCTCGATGACTGACAGGCGTCTCAGCCAATCAGGTTACCGGTAGCCAGAACCGGCCAACCTCTTGGTACACCCGGCGGCGGTGCGTGCTGACGTCATCACCCCTCCCTCTGCTCGTGGATCTTCTATTCTGCAAGAGCACGCGCCGCATAGTGCAACAAGTACAGTGAGTGAGTTGGATGTTGGACTGGCTTTTATATATTACAGTGATTATGGGGGCAATGTTAAACTGGCTATTATTACTAGTGTGGGGGCAATGTTGGACTGGAACAGTGATGGTGATGACGAGTGGGGGGACAATGGTGGACATTACAGTGCAAGTACAGTGAGTTGGATGTTGGACTGGCTATTATATTACAGTGATTACTAGTGGGGGCAATGTTAAACTGGCTATTATTACAGTGATTACTAGTGGGGGCAATGTTAAACTGGCTATTATTACAGTGATTACTAGTGGGGGCAATGTTAAACTGGCTATTATTACAGTGATTACTAGTGGGGGCAATGTTAAACTGGCTATTATTACAGTGATTACTAGTGGGGGCAATGTTAAACTGGCTTTTATTACAGTGTTTACTAGTGTGGGGGCAATGTTGGACTGGAACAGTGCTGGTGATGACGAGTGGGGGACAATGGTTTACATTACAGTGACGAATGGGGGGCAAGTTATGTCTGTCTTGTGTTTTTTTTTTTTTTTTTACTGATCCGAAAAATGATCCGATCCGTGACTCCTGATCCAAGGAACGATCCGAACCGTGAGTTTTTTGATCCGTTGCACCCCTATTTTCCTGGGTGATCAGTAACATAGAAAAGGTATGCCCAGGCATTTCTAGATGCCAGCCTTTCATTTTTTTATGCCTTCTTGAATACCCAAATATGAGATTTTTATTTAAAGAAAAACTTCACGAACTTGTTCAAACTTCCAAAAAGTGGCAACTTGAACTGGAAGTGGTTTTGTATGTACAATGCATGTACTCTTTGGCTCAGTGGTGTATTCTGTATTGGTGTGGGGCCACAAAGGCAGCCCTTCTTAGATAGGAGTGTCAATGACTATTCAAAGCGTCCTTGTGATCTTGTCCATTGTCATATTGAGGGAATTTTCCCTGGCTGTTACATTATCTGTGTAGTGTATCAGGTGCACGTAACTAGGTCATGCAGAATAACATGATCTCTGCATCTGCTTTGGTTATTTAGTGAACTATGTGAAAGAATAGATAATGTGTCACTGACAGTGCAGCAGGAATGTCAGCATCACTGTGTTATTGTAAATGTAGAGTTATATCTGATTTTAACATGCAGGAGGCAGATTAAAAATAAAACAATATTTTTTTTATTACATATATATATATATATATATATATATATATATATATATATATATATATAATTTCCTGCTTGTGTGATTGGCTTACTGATTTTCTCACTAAGATACAAGTCGGATTTTGGGCATCCCCTGTAACAAAAATTTCATCTTTGGTGAGACGCTCCCAAAGGAATAATCACATCTAAAGGGATACAGATCCTGACACTTTCTTTCATTAGAATCCTGCAGGTGCAGCAGCTGATTGATAATTATAAAATCACTTCCATACAGATTAACTCTGTACATGGACACAGACAAAGAAACATATACCGTGTTTATCGACGTATAACACGCACCCTAACTTTAAGAGGGAAGTTTCAGGGAAAAACTTTCCACAGCCCCCTGCATATAACACGCAGGCACAGTTTACCCTCTATTTTCAGGGAAAAAATGTGAGTGTTATACGCCAATAAATAGTGTATTTCTTTAGAATAAGAAAAGGTACGAATTTGCAACAAAGTTTGTTAACTACTTCAATATAGGGTACTTTCACCCCCTTCCTGCCCAGGCAATTTTTCATCTTCCAGCGCTGTCACACTTTGAATGACAATGGCGTGGTGACGCAAAACTGTAATCATGTGAAATTTGGCACATTTGGCTTGACATTTTTTTTTGAGGGGCAGGGGGGAAGGTTACCTGGGTTTGACAGGTACTTCTTGCCCCACTTCCTTCATCTTTCCATCTTCTTGCCACCTAGTCAACTCCGCCTCTCTGCCTAGGCGGCTCTTTCCTCTCTGCAATCTTCTGGGACATGTCACAGGTCCCAGAAGACTGTCTGGCCACTATAAGAGTGCAATGCTACTCACGGATGTGCAGTGCCTGCCCGGCTGTGAAGCCGCAAGCTGTCACAGTTGAGTGCTCACAGTTGCAATGACGGCGCCACGGAGAGGAGGGGGAGAGGAGCGAGGCTACATCGATTGACTGTGGGACAGGTGAGTGTATGTTTATTAAAAGTCAGCAGCTACACTTTTGCCCCTGTTTCATCAGATTAGGCGACCCGTCATAAAGAGTAACGGAAGTGGCGTTTCGTCTCCGCCATGTTGCTACACCCCGCACTCATAGTAAGCATACACTGAGAAGGGGGTAAGCAGACATCTTGTTACACCCACAGGAGTTTTGCATTCTACAAGTTTTTTTAACAGTAAACTGACTTTATATAGTCAAATACAGTACTTACAACTTCATCTTACTGTTTAGATGTTGAATTTTAAAGCAACAAACTTCTGTCAGATTGACCAACCTGTAGGATCAGCAGGCTTAAACAAACAAGAAAAGAAAGGAGGGCGGACCGACCTAGTGTATTACCACTTATAATTTATTGTTTAAAATAGAATAAAAAGCAATAGTCCTACTCACAAAAGAAAGTTGAGCGAACGCTTTTCAGACAGCTGGACTGGACCTTGCGGCACCTGCCAGTAGGACATCAGACATCTGAACGGCTGACGCGTTTCTGGGGCGTACCCCCTTCTTCAAAGCTTAAAATGGTCCTTCATCTTAGGCTTTGAAGAAGGGGGTACGCCCCAGAAACACGTCAGCCGTCACACATTTGGTGTGAACTGCAGGGCATTTTTTTCAGACAGCCATAAATAAAAATGAGCTTTTACAATGGGTCGAATTTGGAAAGAATTTACTTTTGAAAATCAGAAATTTTGTGTGTTTCGTGATCCGATGGTGCCACCATGGATGTAGAAATTCGGCCAACCAAGCCTTCAGTTTTATCTCATGTTGCTACAGAAAATAATTTTTGTGGCTGGGAATCTTCTTTTCTTTCTGGGAATTTCCTTTTCCTGCACATGCGCATTTCTTTTTTGATTACATTTCTCACACAGTTCTTCCATCATTAATTAGAAAATCGTTAGTTTTTAAAAAAAAATTCAACATACCTCATCACTCAAATTCGATGGCTGCACAAAAATGCGAAATACGAACGTAAATTCTTAGATAAGATTTTCGAAAAGAAAATTCTTTCGAAATTAGGCCTGCCTATTAGAATTAAAGGGGCTGATTTACTAAAACTGGAGCGTGCAAAATCTGGTGCAACTGTGCATGGTAGCCAATCAGCTTCTAACTTCAGCTTGTTCAATAAAGCTTTGACAAAAAACCTGGAAGCTGATTGGTTTCTATGCACTGCACCAGATTTTGCACTCTCCAGTTTTAGTAAATCAACACCGAAGTGCCACTAAATGCTTATCCTAATGAAACATCTTAATCCAGCATACAGTACAGCTCAGCCATTTATTTATATATGCAAATTCATTTCACATACCGTCTATTTGGCCTTTTAAATGTTCTTAAATGTTTTTTGGTCCTACGGAAGAAATTAGATCCTGTCAGGTGTTTTTTTGTTGATAGGCTATTGTGGTATTTGCATTTTCCAGTCTTATCAAAGATTACAAATAAACATACTTTTGGAAGTCTTTGAGTATATCGTATCTGGCTGTTTCTTTGGAAACTTTTTATTATCTCAAGGTCTGTGAGAAATAACAAATCTTCCAAAAATAACAGATGGTCCCAGGAAAATGGTTTACAATTCCCCTAAGTATAAAATGTTATATCGGTATATGTTCTGGGTATAAAGAAGAGACAGAAAAAAGGTGCTGCGCTCTAAAACATAAACAAATGTGTTTAATTCCAAATGCACAATTTACCAAATGTAGTGTGTTTAGAACCACTATTAACTGCTTATAGTGCTCACAATACCTCCTATTTGTCCATATAAACCATATTTTTTATCAAAAATTAGAAATAAAGTGCTCCTCCTAATAGTCATAGGCCCAGATTCACATACAATTAGATTCGCGTAGAGCAGGGATCCTCAAACTACGGCCCTCCAGCTGTGGCGGAACTACACTTCCCATGAGACATTGTAAAACTCTGACATTCACAGACATGACTAGGCATGATGGGAATTGTAGTTCCTGAACACCTGGAGGGCCGTAGTTTGAAGACCCATGGCGTAGAGTATCAGAAATACTCTACGCCGCCGTATTTCACCTGGCTCTACGTGGAATCCCGGTAGATTTTGTCCAGTAAACTACGGCGGCGTAGTGTATCTCTCCCGGCGCAAGCCATCTACGCGAGTAGGGGGCGTGAAGCATTTAAAATAGGCGCGTTCCCGCGGCGATCGAACTGCGCATGCTCCGTTCAGAAATTTCCCGCCGTGCATTGCGCGAAATCACGTCGTTACGTAATTTTTTTTTGAGTAGCGTCGTTTACGGACATTCCTATTCCCGAACGAGTTACGTAAAAAAAAAAAAAAAAAATTAAATTCGACGCGGGAACGACGGCCATACTTAACATGGGCTACGCACCGTTAGACCAGCAAATAGCTGGTCTAACAGTACGTAGCAAAAAAATTACGTAAGCGATTGCGAAGGCCGCTCGTATCTTCGTGGATCGCCGTAAAAAGTCATTTGCATATCCCGACGCTGAAAACGACACGGACTCCTCCCAGCGGCCGCAAAAAGTTTGCAGCGTAGATCCAAAGGCTTACGAAGACGTAAGCCTCTCGGATCGAAGCCCGAAGCCGCCGTATCATGGTTTGAGGATTCAAACTAGTGATACGGCGCGCAAAATTTGAAATTACTCCTGTCTAACACCAGTTAGACAGGCGTAATCGCTCTGTGAATCTGGGCCATAGTTTTTAATGTCGTGCCCAAAAAACAGTTCATGTAATCTTATTCAAATTGCCCACTCTTTCAATTCAATGTGCCGTAAGCAAACTTCACTCCTTACTACCTCCTGTGGAAATGCACACACCAGACTTTATGACCTCTTAACCACTTAAGACCCGGACCAATATGCTGTCAAATGACCCAAGGGGTTTTTGCGATTCGGCACTGCGTCGCTTTAACAGACAATTGCGTGGTCGTTCGACGTGGCTCCCAAACAAAATTTGCGTCCTTTTCTTCTCACAAATAGAGCTTTCTTTTGGTGGTATTTGATCGCCTCTGCGATTTTTATTTTTTGCGCTATGTACAAAAATATAGCGACATTTTTGAAAAGAAAACAATATTTTTAACTTTTTGTTATAAGAAAAATCAATAAACTAAATTTTAGTCAAACATTTAGGCCACAATTTATTTAGCCACATGTCTTTAGTAAGAAAAAATCGCAATAAAAAAAAAATTAGCTACCTAGCGGGAACGGCGACACTAATACAGCGATCAGAAAAATGATCGCTTAGTGATGCTGGCAATAGGGAGGGGGCGGACAAAAACGAATAGCCGTCCCCTCTTGTCGGATCGCTCCTACAGCCGCGCGGACCGCCGCATGTACGGGGGGTGGTCCGATCGGACCCCCGAACCCCCCCAAGGCACCAACGTATATATACGTTGATGTGCCTGTCGGTGCCATTCTGCCGACGTAAATGTACATGCGGCGGTCCTTAAGTGGTTAAAATTCGAGATTTTCCTAGCTTGTGACGGAAAATATTGATTATATGAAGACAGGAGGCGAGTATCTTATGCATTAATCCTTCTATATTAATGCTCACAGCAGATAGTGTAAACCATGTTAACGTAAGTAATAGTAAATAAAAACAGTAGGGACTACGTATCCCAGCAGCCCTGGGCCTTAGCCCCTCCTACTCAGTCTCTATAAATGTACTGCTCCACCCTGATTCCTCCTCTTTCTTTGTGTGAACTTTGAGGTGTCTAGATCCGGATCCATACTTGCAGCTTTCTGTCAACCGTCGATTCTTCGGCCAGCCGGCCCACGACTTCTTAACTGAAGACTCCTGAGGTAACATCCACAGGTCCCAACGGGGTCAGCTAACTGAGCTACTCAGACCAGTTGGTCATCCAAAAGCGGGGAACATCACCCGAACAATATTGCAAACGGGAACGATGTCAAAAGCCTGTAATAAAGTACACATGACCGTGAGAGGGCTGGGGAGGGAGGGAAGATACTCTCCTCCTGTCTTCATATAATCAATATTTTCCGTCACAAGCTAGGAAAATCTCGAATTATACATCAGACAGGAGGCTCATATCTTATGCAAGTTCAAAGCTTAACACAATACTCATATCATCGTTGAAAATCAAACATGAACTCCCAAATCATACATTATAAAACAGACATAGTCACATGTTCCTCCGGTCTGAAATAGAAAAGGCGGAAAACGGTCTCAGAAGACCAATCGGCCGCCAGTAAAAGGTCCGAAAGGGAGCCTCCAGTCGTAACCACCTTGGTAGCCATGGCCCCTCTGGCAGAGTGTGCTCCGAAGAGGTGACGTCTATGCCCGCCATTGCCATGGTTGACCTAACCCAACGTGCCAGCGTGGCCGGGGAGACCGGGTGGTGGGGTCTTACGTAGGATATTAAAAGTTGAGAAGAACCTGGGGTTCGTAGGTCGTTCGTGCTCGCCTCGTAGGCTTGTAGGCACCTAACTACGCAGAGTCGTGGGTGTGCCGGAAAATAGGGATAAAATACCAAATGAAGTCCAGTTTTGGTTCTGCGCACAACCGTGAACCTTACCCCTTGGGGTGAAAACTGACGTCTGGAGATGTCCAAGGCCCTAACGTCTGAGACACGTTTGATGGAGATCAGGCAAAGCAGCACTGTTAGTTTAAACGACAGCAGTTTGAGAGACAGCGAGTCGTTGTCCTCCCAGCTTGAGAACATGTCAAGGACCTTGGAAACATCCCAGGTGGACTGGTATCTAGGACGAGGAGGCCGTTTGAACCTGATGCCTCGAAGCAGTCTGCAGATTAAAGGGTGTTTGCCGATTGGCAGAGAATCTACCGGACAGTGGTAGGCCGAAATGGCAGACCTGTATATATTAATGGAGCTGTAGGACTTGCCGGAGTTAAAGGAATCTGCCAGGTAATTCGCTACGACGGTGACAGGGGCACGCACGGGATCAGCCTGCCGTTGGTCACACCAACGTACCCAGAGTTGCCAGGCTGATTGGTATGCTGATCGAGTCCCGGGGGCCCAGGCCACGGAGAGGAGATCTCTAGCTGAGCTTGAAAGGCCGTCGTGCGTGTCCGGCATCCCGAGATCAACCATGCCAAGAGTGTCAGTGTGCCCTCCTCTACCAGAGGGTGAATGCCTTTGGTCGGATGGGAGAGAATGTGCGGGAATTGGGGAAGAAGCCTGGGGTGGTCTATGGCCAAGTCCAGGAGAAGAGGGAACCATGGTTGTGTTGACCACCATGGCGTGATCAGAACTACCGTCGCACCCTGGTATGTAATCTGCAGTAGAGCCCTGGGGATCATTGAGAATGGGGGAAACGCATTGTGTGTTCCCCCTGTCCAAAAGTGACGGAAAGCGTCCACTGCCGAGGACCCTGGGTCCGGTCTCCAGCTGAAAAAACGGGGCAGTTGGTGATTGAGACGGGAGGCGAAAAGGTCTATTTCCAGGGGACCCCAAAGTAGGTTCAGTTGGGCGAAGACTGATCGGTCCAAGCACCAATCGCTGGCGTCGATAAGATATCGGGAATTCCAGTCTGCGACAGTGTTGGAAGTACCCGGGATGTATTCCGCCATAAGGATGATGTCTCGCGACAGGCAGAAGTGCCAAATCTCTGCGGTAATGTCCGCCAGAACCTTGGATCTGGTGCCACCTAAGCGGTTGATGTATTGTACCGCTGCAATATTGTCCATGCGTAATAAGACGCAACAATTGGACCGTTCCGCTAGGAAACTCTGAATGGCAAAGAGTGCCGCTGAGAGTTCCAAAGCGTTGATGTGTAAGAGAGATTCCTCCGTGGACCAGGTCCCTCCTGTCGAGGTTTCCCCCAGGCGGGCGCCCCAGCCCCGGCGGCTCGCGTCCGATTCTATGACGACGTCCGGGCGTGAGTTGAAGATAGTCTTGCCATTCCACTCGATGGCGTGTCGGAGCCACCATCGTAGTTCGACTTGGGCCTCCGAGGAAAGGGGCACCTCGTCCGCGTAGCGGAGGCCCTGACGGAGGTGTAGAATTTTTAGCCTCTGGAGGGCCCTGTAATGCAGGGGGGCCGGAAAGATGGCTTGAATGGATGCCGCTAGCAGGCCTACTATGCGGGCCAGTACGCGTAGGGATAGAAACCCTTTGCGGAGTACTGCCCTGATCTCCTTGCGAATCAGGGCCAATTTCTCGCTGGGCAGGCGAAGGACAGCTAGGTTGGTGTCCACGGAGAAACCCAGGAACTCCATCTCCTGGGCCGGGACGAGAACCGACTTTTACTGATTGATCAGGAAGCCTAGGCCTAGTAGGAGGTTGATCGTCCAGGTCAAGTGGTGGTATGCCTGATCCTTGGAGTAAGCTATAACGAGGATGTCGTCTAGATATATGATCAGACGTACTCCCCTGGACCTCAGCGAAGCCACAACTGGTTTCAAGAGCTTTGTGAAGCACCACGGGGCGGAAGACAGCCCGAACGGGAGGCATGTAAATTGCCACGTGCGTCCCCACCATTGGAAACGGAGAAGGTGCTGTGATGCCTGATGCACGGGGACAGTGAGGTAGGCGTCCTTTAGGTCTACTTTTACCAACCAGTCTCCCGGGACGAGGAGAACTCGGAGGCAATGGATGCCCTCCATCTTGAAATGCCGGTAGGCGACATGTTGGTTCAGGTCTCGAAGGTTTATAACTGGGCGGTAGCCTCCCCCTTTCTTTTTGACTAAGAAGAGATTGCTGAGGAACCCCGGGGAGGAGGGATCGACCTCGATCACGGCTTTTTTGGATATCAGTTCCCGTAGCTCGTTGTCTATCAGGGTCACATTTTGCTCTGTAAACCGAATAGGGGGTGGAATTATACCCAGGTACGGTGGGGATAGGAGAACTATCTGGAACCCTGCAACTGTATTTAGTATCCATGTATCTGCCGTAATCGCAGACCAAGCGTGGGTAAAAAACATTAGACGGCCCCCCACAGGTGTAAGGGGCAAGGGAATGCGTGTGGTACTCACCGGTATATGGGCGGGAACGAGGGTATCCTCTTTGGCCACGTCCCCTCCAGGATCTGCCACGTGGTGGAAAGAAAGGTGCAGGTTGCGCAGTGGTGGTGTACGGAGCGGGAGCCTGAGTGTAGTGGGGTTGGGCAGCTGATCTCTGGAAGGATCTGCCGGTGTTATAGCGGCCGGCAGAACGGCCCCTACTTCTGCCGGCCCGGGAAAAAACTCTAGCGTTGCCCGTTTTCTTGAGAGACGTTTGTGCCTTGTCAAGGCTGTTAAACATGCCCACAAATTTATTTATGTCTCTGACTAGGGAGTCTCCAAATAGCATGCCCTCTGCTGCGGGTCCTGGCTCGGATTCCGCTAGGTGGGCCAGTTGCGGATCGAGGCGCATGAGGATTGAGCGTCTGCGCTCGACGGAGCAGGCGGTATTGGCACTGCCCGTCAGACATATGGCCCTCTGGGCCCACCCACGCAACTGGGTTAGGTCAACCGCTTGACCGGTGGTCGCAGCTTGTTCTGCCAAGTTAAGTATCTTGGTCAGGGGTCCGAACAGATCCAGGATGCGATCTTGAATATTTTTAAACGATCGGTCTATCCCTTTCTTGGGAAATTTCCCCGTCTTTAGCAGATACTTCGCTAAAATGGGATCGACTTCGGGCGTCGTGACCGCCTTCATGGGAATGTGGGGGCGAGGACATTCCGCTCTTAGCTTGTTGCGGTTAGATCTTTCTAGGGGTCTACGTGCCCAGAGTTCGATGTATTGGGACACGTGGGGGAGGGGAGACCAGTCTCCAGAGCGAGGGTGGGAGATGGCATCTGGGTTGAACAGCGGTTCACCCATGGCGTCCACAATATCTTTGCCCTGGTTGTCAGGGTTGGCATCCTGTAGGAGTGCCGGTGCCCCCGCATCATCTTCTTCATAATAGTCAGACCCCGAGACCTCGGACCCATCCGACTCAGCGGATGAATCGTCGTCTGACTCGAGGACATACGAGTCTGGTTTGGCCCGTTTGGCGGGTCCATGCCTCTTATGTGACTCCCTGAGGCCCAGGGGTTGAAGGGGGTCTGAAGGATGCGTGGGGTGGCAGTCCGTGTGGGGATCTGCTCCGAGCATATTCTTTACTTCCCCTGCCGGGGAGTCATAAACCGTCATCGTGTGTTTCCTCTTTTGGGAGGATTTACCCTTTTTTACGGTCGGTTGGTTTTCATGTGGTATGAGAACAGGGAGGTTCAGGGTTTGGTTAGTCCCAGAAGATGTGGCAGCTGCAGCTAATGCCGCTTGTATGGATCTATTGATGAGATCCTGGAGTTGGGGATTGTTCAGGAGTTGTGCTGGATCCAGCGTCATCTCCTGACCTGGGGTGGGGGGAGAGCCCTCTCCTGACATGCTGCTGTGATATAGCAAGGGCAGCAGCACAGAATTGAGAGAGTAGTAGTGTGTATGGCTAGCACAGGACAAGCTAATTGTTATTGAAGGGGATAGGGAATAAATTCCCAGAGAACTCACTATGTAGTACAAACAGGTGCTCAGGCTCAACCTCCTTCCACCAGCGCCGAGTGGTATGCAATGGGAGGCAGGCCTGAGGAAATTGCACTCCAGGGGCGAAGTTTCGCGAGACTACGGCCCCCGGAGCGCCTATAGGAAGACGCCGTACAAGGAGACCGCCCTCCCCGGACTTACGCGCGCCGCGATAGGACGGGAGAGCGGCGCTGACGATAGGTTACAGGGAGGCAAGGATCCGCCTCCCTGTACGCGCGAAACTGTCATGAGGGGAGAGGAGGAAGGCAAAGATGGCGCCTATGCAGAGAGACTGGGAGAAGACAAGCAGGACGCAGTAGCGGGCCGCCGTCACTCGCAGCGCTTTAAGGTGGGGTCAGAGAGTGGCACCAAGTGCCAGACAAAAATGCGGAGGTGACGAAGCCAGCGTCAGTATACTTAGTGGATACACCGGGACAGCGCAGGGAAGAGACCCGGCGAATACCGCAGAGCCCTCTGACGGCTTCCACACCTCAGACAACAACCCACCTATATGTATATATATACTAGCAAATATCAAACCAATCAATATAATATATAAATCTATAGCACAATCAATATAAGGTTCTTGTCAATACTTATCTTAGTGCTCTGCCGTGAGCAGAAAGAAAGAGGAGGAATCAGGGTGGAGCAGTACATTTATAGAGACTGAGTAGGAG
Organism: Rana kukunoris; assembly: GCA_029574335.1. NCBI lineage: Eukaryota > Metazoa > Chordata > Amphibia > Anura > Ranidae > Rana > Rana kukunoris. The sequence continues at coordinate 242,857,303 of CM056051.1, forward strand.
GGGCTAAGGCCCAGGGCTGCTGGGATACTTAGTCCCTACTGTTTTTCTTTACTATTACTTACGTTAACATGGTTTACACTATCTGCTGTGAGCATTAATAAAGAAGGATTAATGCATAAGATATGAGCCTCCTGTCTGATGTATAATTGAAGTGTAGGTTTTAAGAAAAACACACATACTCACCTAGTCTCCTGCCACCTCTAAAACCGGGAACTGAGTGATCAAAGACCGCTGATAGCTCAGTTGTTGGTCTTCAGTGATATGAGAGCCAGTGACTCTCTTCTCTGCCCCTAAGGTACCCCGGGCTGTGCAGGGGTTGGGAGGAGATTGCTCAGGTTTTCATTGGTATGCTGAGAGCATGAGCCAGCTGCCAGTCAGGCATCTGGGTGGATCCCGCCATTAAAGTCAGGATCCTTCCAAAACCTGGAGCAGTTGAGTGACGTCTGCCAACAGCTGACTTTAGCCCACTGTCAGCTTAATATGGGTTACAATATTGCAGAGCTAAGTGCACTCCTGTGACCTACAGGAGAAGTAGAGCCAAAAGAGCTTTGGAAATACTTCTCCTTTAAAGCGGAGTTCCACACCCCCTTAAATGCCACATTTGGCATGTCATTTTTTGGGGGGGAGCGGGGGCTTCGGTAGGAGTGGGACTTCCTGTCCCAGTTCCTCCTTTGAGCCCAGGGACCGCCTAGGCGACTCCTCCTCTCGCCTTAGGTGGCCCCTCCCTTTAGGCGATCTCCTGGGACACGTGACAGGTTCCAGGAGATCATCTGTCCACCTATACAGCACAGCTCGTGCATATGCAGTGAGTGCCCGGCCGTGAAGCCAAAAGCTGTCACAGCCGGTTGCCCACAATGTGAATGGAGTCACCGGCGGAGAGGGGGAAGAGGAGTGACGCACGTGGCGGCCGCATGGCTGGACTGTGGAGCAGATAAGTGTCTGTTTATTAAAAGTCAGCAGCTACACTTTTTGTAGCTGCTGACTTTTAATAAACAAAAAAGGCTGGAACTCCACTTTTAGTGGGTCTCATTGTGCCTTTCAAGTGTTTGTTCCAAATCCACAGGGCTTCCTCCTCTCTACCTACTTCTCCCGTGACACTGCTGAATACCAACCTCCAACTCCCTCTGTGTCACCACCATAAGATAAATATTGGAAAGATCCATACATAGGGGTTGATTTACTAAAGGCAATTAGACTGTGCACTGTGCACAGTTGCTCCAGGCTTTAGTAAATAAGCAGAAGCTTTGCTCACTTCTATCATCCATCCCAGGGCCGATCCTACCCGGGGTGCAAAGGGTGCAGTGCACCCAGGCGCCACAGAGGTGAGGGCGCTGAAGAGCCAGAGTGCCTGTCTCAAATCACTCTCTCTCCTTTGTGTAGAGCGGCACCGGCGCCGCGGCTCTCCCCGCCGCTGCTGTGTTTGACGTGTCCCCCTAACAGGAGGAGGAAGTCCTCCTGTTAGAGAGGGAGTGAGGAGTCCGGAGATCGGAGCGGCTGTCTCTGTGTGGAGAGACGTAGCTGCTCAGTGACGGCGCTAAGTGGGCGGTCCATCATGCCTGACACTGCTCCTCTCTGTGTGTGTCATACGAGGACTCCTGTCTGCGGCGATCTGTGATCCACCCGGGCGGCGCGGCTGCACACTGTCCCCTCCTCTGCAGCTGCCGCCCGGGTGGATCACAGATCGCCGCACACAGGAGTCCTCGTATGACACAGAGAGGAGCAGTGTCAGGCATGATGGACCGTGTGTTTTTCAAGTAATGAAGGGGGGGGGGGGGGGTGGGGGGTCTGTAGTAATGTAGGGGGCGTTTTTTTTCCTGGGGGGAGTATGTACTAATGGGGGGGGGGGGTTATCCCTGGGGTCTGCACTAATGAGGAGGGGTTGTCCTGGGGGGTTTGTACTAATGGAGGGGTTTGTCCTGGGGGTCTGTACTAATGTGGGGGTTTGTCCTGGGTGGGTCTGCACTAATAGGGTAGTTTGTCCTGGGGGGGTCTGTACTAATGGGGGGGGGAGTCTGTACTAATGGGGGGGTTTGTCCTGGGGGGTCTGCACTAATGGGGTGATTTGTCCTGAGGGGGATCTGTACTAATGAGGGGAGTCTGTACTAATGGGGGGGGGGTTTGTCCTGGGGGGTCTGCACTAATGGGGCGATTAGTCCTGAGGGGGATCTGTACTAATGGGGCAGGCTGTACTAATAGGGGGGCTTGTCCTTGGGATATGCACTAATGGGGGGGTTTATCCTGGGGGGTCGGTACTAAGGGGGGTTTGTCCTGGGGGGTCTGTACTAATGGGGGGGTTTGTTCTGGGGGGTCTGCACTAATGGGGTGGTTTGTCCTGGGGAAGTCTGTACTAATGGGGGGGGGGTTTGTCCTGGGGGAGTCTGTACTAATGGGGGGGGTTTGTCCTTGGGGGAGTCTGTACTAATAGGGGGGGGGGTTTGTCCTGGGGGAGTCTGTACTAATGGGGGGGGTTTGTCCTTGGGGGAGTCTGTACTAATGGGGGGTTTGTCCTGGGGGTCTGTCAAGGGGAGTTTGTACTAATGGAGGGGGATTGGTTTGTCCTGGGGGTCTGTACTAATGGGGGGTGGTTTGTCCTGGGGGGTCTGCACTGACAGAGGGGGTCTGTACTGAGGGGCAACTATAGGTGGAGGAAGGGGGGTGACACCATGTTTTACCTCAACGGGTGACAACAACCCTAGTGACGCCACTGCAGCAGCGGGCGCTACCATCAGAGAGAGAACCCCCCTGCCGTGCGCCACCAGAGGGAAAGCCACACAGCCTAGTGCCATCCCTGGCGGAGAAAGGAAAAGTCATTGCCAGAATACAGATCTGGGCTCTACCCAGCGGAGTATCCATGGGCAATTCAGAGTGAGCTGACTCCTGATCAGAGGAACCGTTGTTGCTGTATCGCTGGGTCAGGTGAGAGCCGATCCGCCATTATCTACTTATGCCAATAGGAACTGCAGTCTCTGACCATCTCCTGTAATATGTCTGCAGTCTCTGACCATCTCCTGTATTATATCTCCAGTCACTGACTGTCTCCTTTAATATGTCTACACTCTCTGATCCTCTCCTGTACTATAATTGCAGTCTCTGACCATCTCTTGTACTATGTTTTAGGACACTTTCTAACAGTATCAGAGAGGTTCCCCTCCAGGTCTCATTAGTGTACGCTCTTCCAGTATTTTCTTTATTGATAAAAGATCATGAGAGGATCCCAGGGCAACAAATACTTCTTAGAGGAGCATCTCTGTGTTTGAGTCATTGCCATAGAAACATTTGTAAAGGGGAGGAGTTGGTAAGATGACCACGCCCCCTTTGTGGGGGCGCCAGAAATATTTCTGCACCCAGGCGCCTGTGACCCTAGGATCGGCCCTGATCCATCCAATCATGTGCAAGCAAAAATGCTAGTAAAACAAACCCAAAATGCTTTGTATAATGTAATGCTAATTCTACTAGTGATTGTTATTTAGTGATTATTACTGTACTAAAGTTAAAACATTGGTATGGCAGGCAGGCTTTTAGCATTCGTAAAGTGATCAGCAAACAGCAATGGCAGCCTTCAAGTGTTACTAAACCCACAACAATAAAATAAGTCTGTATATGCAGTAGAGTATGCTTGTTATACTCACTGTGGAACCTAAGGGTAAAAGGGCTGTTTAATCCTGTCTTCTCTAATCCTCCCCTACTTTTACTGTCCCCAATCCATCTCCTAATAATACAGAGCCTTGGGGACACTCTGCATATGCTCAGTTTGGTGTGTATTTCTGTTTTTTTTTGGAGAGTGCTTGTGATCAGTACTGGCCAGGCAGAGGGTCAGGAGTCATGCAGCCTCATAGGACAGTCAGAGGAGAATGCAAGCTAACCACTGCTTGGCTAGACACTGATAGAAGTCACAAGACTGCTATATACTGCTGATGAGAAAAGGTATTTAGCAGTTTATATTTACTAAAATAATTGCATTTCCGTGCTGTTTACTGTGGGAGACCAGATATAGTGAATGCAGGGTTCTGGGTTTAGTAACACTTTCATATTTTGTGATATGTTGCCTTTAGATTCAATTGATTGAGCTTAAATGTTTTTTGCATTGCAGCGATATTTCCTAAATTGCATTTGGAGTTCACTGAATGATGTTAAATTGATCGTACACCTTTAAATTAGAAATTGTGCAATCTCCTTTACACCCAACAGACATGTAATGCAAAAGTCTTCCTGATTAGAACTGGATTATTTGGGTCCTTGGATTACATGGTTTTGATAAATCTAAAAGGAGTTTGTACCGAATTTGTGCAGTAAAGTGTGTGGCCCTCTTATTTTTGCCTGGACTTGATGGTAACTGTCTTGCTTTCTTTACAGGTCTACTATCAGAATAAACTAAGGCTAGCTCTCATTGGTCAGAGCGTATTTGGCCAAGAAGTGTATAACAATTTGCGCAAAGAGGGACATAAAATAGTTGGGGTCTTCACAGTCCCAGACAAGGATGGAAAGGCAGATCCTCTTGGTAAGTTTTCAGAAAGGTGTGCATGAAGCAGACTCCAGAGGAGTGTTGTGTTCTATGTCATTCGTCACGTCGTTAATGCATTTCTTAGAATCTTAACCTTCGACATATACTCTGTGGCAGCTAACAAAATATCATTTTTCTGCTACTTCCTTACCCAAATGATCTGAGCTATTCAGATATAATAGTTTCACATATTTTTGCTTAGGGCTTATGTACATAGGTAGTTGTTTTCTGCTTTTGCCCTGTTTTTGTGAAGCAACATAAAAGGTTTTAGAACACAGCATTTGAAGTGTAACTTTCCTGACACATTCATGGCAGCACACACTGGGTTGTGACTCCGCCCCCACAACCTGACAGGATTGATTAGCTATAAATTTGAAGGGGAGACGCCCTGCACCATTCTCCTTTTTTATCCTCACCTGACAGATTGGATGAACAAGCAAGCATGCCTCTTACTGCAAATCGCCCCAGCAGGTTCATCCTCTCATGTTTGGAAGTCCCTCCTGTACAGTCTCTAAAGGAGCTTCTATGGAGGGAACCCCGTTCTGGTGGTCTCAGGGACGCAAACAGCAAGTACTGGCAATGTGTCAAGCTTTAAAGAAGCTTAAATTTTTTGCAGTGGTCTCCACTTCTATGTCTCTTTGCTCCACATTGTACCTATATATTACTATTTTGCAAGCAACAAGTACTGGCAATGTGACAAGCTTTAACCACTTAAGGACCTCCGCACGCACATTTACGGCCACAGAATGGCACGGATGGGCACAAGGGCGTAAATTTACGTCCTCGCCCAGTAGCGGGTCGGGGGTCCGATCGGGACCCCCTCCGCGGCGTGCGGAGGTCCCCGTGTCTCCGGGAGCGATCCAGGACGAGCGGGCGGATGTCGGTGTTTACCCGCCCCCCCGCGATCGCTCCCAGCCAATCGCTGCGCTCCCAGTCTCCTGTCACTTCCTCCTCCTGTGTAAACACAGGAAGGGGGAAGTGATGTAATCTCTCATCGCATCGGTATTTCCAACCGCTGCGATGAGAGGAACACCTCACAGTAAGTGTGCACCAACATTACACTGACACACACTCACATAGGCACACTTAACCCCTTGCGATCTGCCCCCCCACCCCCCCTGTCACAGTGTCACTGAATGCAGTGATCTAATCACTGCATTTAGTGTCAGTGTGACAGGCAGTGTAAAATCAGTTAGTGTTAGGTTCAGGATAGGCCCCCCACCCCCCCTAATAAAGTTTTAACCCCCTGATCACCGCCCTAGTTAACCCTTTCACTCCCTATTGCCAGCGTCACTAAGCGATCATTTTTCTGATCGCTGTATTAGTGTCGCTGTTCCCGCTAGGTAGCTATTTTTTTTTATTGCGATTTTTTTTTTTACTAAAGACATGTGGCTAAATAAATTTTGGCCTAAATGTTTGACTAAAATTTAGTTTATTTGATTTTTTTTTAACAAAAAGTAAAAAATAGTGTTTTTTTTCAAAAATGTCGCTCTATTTTTGTATATAGCGCAAAAAATAAAAATCGCAGAGGTGATCAAATACCACCAAAAGAAAGCTCTATTTGTGGGAAGAAAAGGACGCAAATTTTGTTTGGGAGCCACGTCGCACGACCGCGCAATTGTCTGTTAAAGCGACGCAGTGCCGAATCGCAAAAACACCTTGGGTCATTTACCAGCGTATTGGTCCGGGTCTTAAGTGGTTAAAGAAGCTTACATGTTTGCAGTGGTCTCCACTTTTATGTCTAATGGCTCATTATGGTCCACATTGTACCTATATTTCCTCCTTGCTATTTTGCAAGCAGCACTTGTGACAAGCTGGCAATGTGACAAGCCTTAAAGAAGCTTTCATGTTTGCAGTGGTGACAAGCCTTAAAGAAGCTTTCATGTTTGCAGTGGTCTCCACTTCTATGTCTATTGGCTCATTATGGTCCACAATCCACATTGTACCTATATTTCCTCCTTACTATTTTGCAAACAGCAAGTACTGGCAATCTGATAGGCTTTAAAGAAGCTTAAAATGTTTGCATTGGTCTCCACTTCTATGTCTTTTGGTCCATTATGGTCCACATTGTACCTATATTTCCTCCTTACTATTTTAGACCAAAACTATGATCTTTTCTGAGTGTTTTACTTTTCTCTGTGTGTGTGCGCCGTCGCTCCTGTCCGTCGCTCTGCGCATGCGTGCAACAAGGTGATGACGCCGGCAGCTCCCTCTGCCCTCACCCAAGTTGGCGCCGGAACGATCGGACCACTTCTGCGCATGCGCGTGCGTGTCTTCAGCACCACGATAGCAGCGGCAAATTTAAAAACACAGTACACTCTGCTATAGGGTTACAGGCGGCTGCTCTGCAGAGATTGATTACATTTAAACACAGGTTTTTTCTCCCTGGCAGGATTCTTTGGCTCTTTTTTTCTATAGTGCTCCTTTTATTTCTGCCCTATTTTAGTAGTACTGTTTCATCTTCTCTAGACTGTCCTCAAGACTGTATCCTCTGCACCCTTCATGGAGACCACTGCCCTCACAGACCACCATCAGCTAGGTATAGAGGCCATCCGAAAAAGGTAGGTAGAGAAGAGACAAAAAAGAGAGCCTGACCACCAACGCTGCATTCTTTGGCAGCCCTACCAGGTCAAGAGACGCAAGCTCGCGGCATAGAGGGAGATCAAGTCATGCATCCAGTGGCAGAAGGTCACGCAGAAGTCACTCAAGATCACCCTACTGCTATCATCGCTCAAGACGTAGCCGCTCGCGTCATAGCTGATCCCTTTATAGTTGGTCTCACCGCAGACGATCACCATCGTCTCACCATGATCGGAACTACCATACCCGACCCGCAGCAAACACTTGCTGGGTATGCGGGGCTCCAGCATTGCCAGGAAAATTGGCTTGCCGTTCTTGCTTCAATGAAGCAACCAAGGAGAAGGAGCCAGATGCCAGAGTAGCGACAGAGTCGCACGAGGGTAAATTTTGGGAACTACGGCTCCGCCGATAAACGATCCTACCCCAAGCACTTCACCGGTACCCTGTCACTACATACAAGCTTCAGAAAACCTCTCTGAAAATGAAGAACGCACATCAGCGTCAGGGTTCCACTTCTGCTTAGTCGAACCAATTGCTCGCTCAGTCGAAGAAGCAATTGGCTGGGAGGAAGGTGAGATACAACCGCAGAAGGTTCAGAAGTATTTTCCAGAACTGAAGAGGGATCCTGAATCGTTTCCCTTCATAAAGGAACTGGTGGACCTCAAAAAAGATGAGTGGGAGAGATCGGATAAATGATGCGACTTGACAGACACGTTACCCTGCCGAGCGCAGACGCAGTTACCTTCCGGGATGTACTTGATCGCAAAATCGATCCTGTTTTAAAAAGCTTACTCCATGGCAGGAGGCGCTTGTAGACCGGCTAACACCACTGCCGCAGTAGCCAAAAGCCATCTCTGCATGGACGGCTAACAATGAGAACTCCCTCCTAGATGCTATGGTCCAGGAGAAAATAATTTTCTCCCTACAGGAGATTAAATTAGCAGGCAGCTTCATGGCCGGAGCTTCAGTTGACATTAGATCCTCAGCAAGGTCTATGCTAGCCTTGGTTATGGCCAGAATGGCTTTATGGCTGAAGCCCTAAATAGCTGATGCGGCATCAGTATCGAATTTGTGCAAAATCTCATATGACGGCTCAAACCTATTTTGGCGCAAATCTGGATCCAGCCATCTCCGCAAGGCCATCACGGCTGGGGACCAACAGAAATCCTTTTGAGGATTCGCCCGCCCACCCAGCTCAGGTGAGCGCCAGGCTCAAGAACTTTGCTCAAATATGGTCAAGTCACTTATCAGATCCATGGACATTATCCACTATCAAGATTGGACACAAATGGAAATTCATGGGCACACTGCCAGAAAATATATTTCAGCCTACCAAGATACCGTCTTCCCCAGACAAAAGAAAGCTACTTCTGCAATCGTAGAGGTACCGTCGCACCAAAAGGGGAGGGGGTTCTATTCCCCTTTATTTTTGGTGTGAAAGAAAACGGGGGACTTGCGCCCAGCCCTAGACCTAAAGAAGCTCAACAAGAGGATCTAAATAGAATATATAATGGAAAGCCTTCACTCCATCCTATTGGCGGTGAACTGGAGACTGGATGTTATCGGTGGATTTATTGGACGCATACCTTAATGTCCCGATCTATTCCACCTTCCAAAAGTTTCTTCGGTTCTCAATCAGTCTGTGTCATTTGCAATTCCGGTGCCTTCCATTCGGCATCTACTCAGCACCCAGGACATTCACCAAAGTTCCTACCCCTGATCGCACTTCTCAGAGAAAAGGGGATGCGAGTCCATCATTATCTGGACGACATATTGCTCCTGGCAGGGAATCAGGAAACCTTTAACTCATCACCAGTGTTATTGGAGCAGTCTCCAGCCCACGCAAGTCATGGTGTTTCTAGGGGCAGAGTTGGATACCAGGCTGGAACGTGTACAACTCCCTCAGGAGCAGCTGAAACCCTTAGTCCAGAAGATGCAGAACCTGTTATCATCCAGACACCTACCGGCCAGAGCCTACCTCAATATCCTGGGGTCCATGTCTGCGATCATACCCATGGTACAGTGGTCCCAGTGGCACATGCGAGTTCTACAGAATTATTTTCTCAGACAGTAGAACAGCTGGGTAATACACTATGGTGGTGGACGCACCCATTCAACCTCAGGAAACTCAGACCGATAGTTCCCCCAGAAGTAGTAACATTGGATGCCAGCCAGAGGGGGTGGGGAACACATTATCGGGACCAAGCAGCCCAAGGCCAGTGGCACTTTCAAGCTCAGGGCATGGTGTCAAATGTATTAGAACTCAGAGCAGCCTTCCAGGCTCTCATGACCTTTGCTCCTCTTCTGAAAGGAAAGAATGTCCTTCTCCGAATGGACAACAAGGTGGCAGTGTCATACATCCAGAAACAGGGAGGGACCAGGAGTCTCGCGCATCTGGAGGAAGTTCACCCCATATTGGAATGGGCCCAAGTCCACCTGTCAGATCTCAGGGCAGTGTATGTCACAGCAGCACAACATTTGTTGGCTGACTATCTAACCCGAGAGACACTGTCGAACAACGAATGGTCCCTGAACCACCACGCATTCTCCCTTCTTACGAAGACCTGAGGAGTACCAGAGGTCGACCTAGCAGCTACGCCAACATACACCAAATGTCAGAGGTTCCTGTCCGGAGCCCCCTTTTCATCAGCCGAAGGAACAGACTGCCTAGCCCACCCATGGAACTTCGAGCTGGGGTACATTTTTCCCTCACACTCCTCTGATTGCAAGATTCCTGTCCCGGCTGAGGAAATCCTCAGCCACGGTTATAGAAGTAATACCGTTCTGGCCGAGGAGGCCACGGTTTACGACCCTGGTACAACTCAGTACGTAGCCTCCAATTCAGCTACCAATAACCAGGGATCTCCTATATCAAGGACAATTCTTCCATCCAGCCCACAGAAGCTGCATCTGGCAGCATGGAAGTTGAGAGGATTAGGTTAAGGGAACAAGGATGCTCCCAGGAAGTAATATCGACCCTAATGCAGCTAGAGAAAAAGCTCCTCTAATACCACCTACATTAGAATCTGGGAGAGGTTAGTTTCAATGTCACAACTAAGAGATTGGAATCCTATCTCGCCAGAACCATCTCAAATTCTTGAATTTCTTCAGTCAGGGCTTAACAAGGGCCTGAGCTCGGATACCCTGAAGGTGCAAGTATCCGCTCTTTCTGCCAAGACTGTTACTAGATGGGCTCTTCACCCTCTGGTCACTCAATTTCTGAGGGCCTGCATGAAGATCGGACCACCTAGGAAGCCAGTTTTTCCAACATGGGATCTCTCAATAGTTCTTGAGGCCTTTTCCAATCCACCCATTTTGTTTGTTTGTTTAGTTTAACTTGGTCTCACTGTGGAACCTTACTCTGATGCTGGCTTTCCTAATTGCTGTCACCTCAGCTAAAAGGATGTCGGACATTCAAGCACTATGGCTACGGAACCCTATTTAGTGCTCTTCCCTGACAGAGTGGTACTGAAACCTCTAGACTGATTTAGACCAAAGGTAGCTTCCTCCTTTCATTATAACCAGGTCATCGTCCTTCTGTCTTCCACTAATGGGAGGGGCGAGCCCCATGCCTTGGATGTCAAGTCAACCATCTCCAGTTACCTCGCAGCTACATCTCACCTGAGGAGGAAGTCGGATTCTCTCTCAATTATCCCACACGGGAGTAGACGAGGCCAAGCAGCTACCTCTCGTACCATCGCCTCCTGGTTACTTAAAGCTATCGAAGAGGCGTATTCCATCTAGCAACTTACAGCTCTTGAGAGCTCCTGAGGGCATCACGGCTCATTCGACAAGGGTAGTGGATACCTCATGTGCAGCATATTGCAGGATTTCCCTGGAGATTATATGCAGAGCAGCAACCTGGTCTTCTCGGCACACCTTCATTTCTCACTACGGACTTCTGCTCACTTAGCTACTGTCGACTTTGGCAGATCTGTTGTTAGAGCCAATTCCTCAGCGCTATAAAGAATAAATATTACTGTTTTCTTGCACCCTCCCGACTGGCGAGTTATTTCCCAGTGTGTGCTGCCATGAATGCGTCAGGAAAAACGGAAAATTGTATACTCACCTTTCCGTAATTTTCCTTTCCTGACGCATCTTCATGGCAGCACACAGATGCCCACCCTACTGTTTAATGATGATATATACAGAGAATGGTGCAGGGCGTCTCCCCTTCAAATTTATAGCTAATCAATCCTGTCAGGTTGTGGGGGCGGAGTCACAACCCAGTGTGTGCTGCCATGAAGATGCTTCAGGAAAGGAAAATTACGGAAAGGTGAGTATACAATTTTCCGTTTTTTCTACCATGGACCAGCATATACACATTTATTGCTTCAATTGCTTTGTTTTCCAGTAAATGCAGCATGCCACATTCTGTTGTTTTTCCCCAAAGTAAATGACATTGCAAAAAAAAAAAAGCAACCCTAAAATTATGTAAACTGATCTCATACACAAACCATTTCTCCTTGAAAGTAAATGAAAGCACGCAAAGTTCAAGTCAGTAGGTTAAAGTACTTGTAAAGCTTAAAGAGCTTGTAAACCCTTGTGGTTTTTCACTTTAATGTATTCTATGCATTAAGGTGAAAAAACTCTTGTGATCCAGAGCCCCCCTTTTACTTACCTGAGACTGGTCTTTCCAGCGACGGGGAAGAGCACAGCAGTTCCGGCCGGTGTCTCGGTCCTGATTGGATTGATTGATAGCAGTGCAGCCATTGGCTTCCCCTGCTGTCAATCAAATCCAATGACTCGGGGGCCGAGTCCTGCTGTCTGTGTCAATAGACACAGCAGCAGGACACAGGAGCGTGCACGCATGAGTGCCCAGAGGGAGAGCGGCACTCCAATGGGGCATTTGAGAAGAGGAGGAGCGACGCTGAGGGACCCCAGAACAGGATGGTCGGGGCCCCTCTGTGCAAAACCAACTGCACAGAGGGGGTTATGACATGTTTGTTTTACCTTCTGATGTTTTTTTTTACATGATTTTTTACCTTAAAGCAGAACTTCACCCTCCCCCTTCCTCTTTAACAATTGCCACTTTTTTGGGGGTGGAGAAATACCTGGTTTTGACATTCTGCACCCCCCTCCCCTTCTTGCACTGCAGGCTTCTGGGACATCACAGGTCCCAGAAGACCATTTACAAAGCACAGTGCAGCTCACACATGTGCAGCAGGCAGTCTTGTGACTTTATTGCCAGTTTTTTTAAGTTACAATGCTGGCGCATGGACCCGAAGCCCATTGAAGAATCGATTTGGGTGAGGACAGTGCTGGATTCCTGGCCAAGTAAGTGTCCTTATATTAAAAGTCAGCAGCATTTGTAGTATTTATATCAGTATTTGTAGTTGCTCACTTTTATTTTTTGGGAGGCAGACCGGAGCTCCTCTTTAATGCATTCCTAGATAGTACTTTCCTCCCTTGCCCCCCCCCCCCCTTATATTTACCTGAGTGCTCATTCAATCCAGCTCTGTGCCCGTCTACAGCAGCTCTCTCCTCTCCCTTCCTGGTCTCACAGGCTCTGCTGAGGCAGCAGAAGTCATTGGCTCTCACTACTATAAATTAAAGCCTGTGATGGGATGGGTGGGGTGGCCGAATGCCTTTGTTTGATGCATGGAGCATGGCTCGGGAGTGAGCCTGCATGAATGCCACTATAGCACCATCTTCCCATAGAAGCACTCACCAGTAAGGAGGGTTGGGAGCACCGGGGGGGGGGGATGGATGACCCTAGAAGAGGGTGTTTTTTGGCCGCTCTATTTTTTGCATTTCCAATTTCTTTAACCTTAGGTCCCAGTGGACCAGCAGTACATATAGATCTTTCCTTTGTTCCCACCTCAGAGCAGGGGAAGCCACCCTAGGAGAAGCTACATTGCTCATGCTGTAGCTCAGGGGTGGCCAACCAGTGGCCCGTGAAGCCCTCTTATGTGGCCCACAACCTTCTGCTCTGGAATGGCGGGTTGGCAAGCCCAGATTGCAGGTTGCCGACCAGCCATATTACAGCATTAGTGTTGTGAATTATGTTGGCGGTAGAGGAAGAAAGCAGCTGCAAAGCAGAGCCCCATAAGCCGATGTGTCCTGTACAGCGCCGGCTTTTGCCACAGGCGGAGTCTATGGTAAAGTTCAGCTAACCCGCAGAATAGACCCGCGGTGTGCGTAAACCGCAGCACATCAGTGTGAAAGCACTCATAAGCTCTTTTCACATGATCGGCTTGATTAATCGCACCCTCAATTCACCTCTAGAGAGCAGCATATGTAAACAGACTTTTGTCTGCCACCTACCTCCAATCCGATCAGCTTAAAAAGAAAACTGAAGAAATTTGTCCCCTTCCATCTGGCCAGATTGAATCGGAGGGCCTATAGAATAGCCGTGACCTTTCATCCGCCTGCTCCACTCATTGTGGCCCATGACTGGTTACCAAATTGCTTAAAGGGGTTGTAAAGGATTTTTTCCCCCCCTAAATAGCTTCCTTTACCTTAGTGCAGTCCTCCTTCACTTACCTCATCCTTCCATTTTGCTTTTAAATGTCCTTATTTCTTTTAAGAAATCCTCACTTCTTGTTATTCTGTCTGTAACTCCACACAGTAATGCGAGGCTTTCTCCACAGCAGGGAGAAAGCCTTGCATTACTGTGTGGAGTTTCAGACAGAAGAACAGGAAGTGAGGATTTCTCAGAAGAAATAAGGACATTTAAAAGCAAAATCAAAGGATGAGGTAAGTGAAGGAGGACGGCACTAAGGTAAAGGAAGCTATTTAGGGGAAAAAAATTCTTTACAACCCCTTTAAGTGGCCCTCGCTCTTCAAAAGGTTGGGCCCTGCCCTAGCTTATACAGGTCTATGGATTCTTCCTGTGGGACAGTACAGGTGTTTAATTGCCTGTGAATTGAATCACATGCTCCCTCATTCCCAGAAGTGCTGGGTATTTTCTTCCCTTCCTGGCGGCTAAAAAGAGTGGCCGGGAAGCAAAGAAAAGATGAGTGTGTGCTATGCTGCTGGGGAGGGGAATTAACACAACTCTTTTGTTTTGCCCTGCATGGGAAGAGTACATGTTTGCTTTACTATATTGTAAAGTGTAAACTATAAAGCGTAATGTACACAGACAGAATAAAACACTTTTAGAAGCACTTTTTATGCCACTAAACACAGCAATAAGTCCAATGGGCCAGATTCAGAGAGCCATAACTCCTGTCTAACTGGTGTTAGACTGGAGTACTTTCAAATTACACGCGTTTTTTAGCTAGTCTGAAACCTCAAACCATGAATGTCTATTCATGGTTTGAGGTTTCAGACTAGCTAAAAAACGTGTGTAATTTGAAAGTACTCCAGTCTAACACCAGTTGAATTGCGGGCTTCAATTCGACTGGATCACGTGTTCGTACGCCTTCGGATCTACGCTGCAATAAAATTGCGGCCACTGGGTGGACTTCCCGTCGTTTTCTGCGTCGGGGTATGCTAATGAGCTTTTGCCGGCGATCCCCGAAATTACGATCTTCAATCGCAATCTCTTACGGCATCTTTAGTCATCTTTTTTTTGCGTAACACTATACCAGCTTTTTGCTGCTCTAATATTAGACAGCCCATGTTAAGTATGGCCGTCGTTCCCGCGTCGAATTTCTACGTTTTCCGACGTCTTTTATTATTTTTTACGTAAGTCGTCCGGGAATAGGAATGTCCGTAAACGACGCTACTCAAACAAAAAATGACGTAACGACGTGATTTCGCGCAATGCACAGCGGGAAATTTCTGAACTGAGCATGCGCAGTTCGATCGCCGCGGGGACGCGCCTAATCTAAATGCTTCACGCCCCCTAACCGCGTATTTCGATTACGCGGCGAGAAATAGACTACGCCGCCGTAGCGTACGGGCAAAAATCTACCAGAATTCGATGTAGAGCCTGGTAAAATACGGCAGTGTATCGTATTTCGATTACGCAGCGCAAATTTAAGTCTACCTGAATCTGGCCCAATGTGTCTATGCACATTGTGGCATTTAGATTTGTTTTTTTAGAAAAAAAAAGCCCCAAACCTGTATTCAGAAGAAGAAGCACGCTGGCATAATTTGCCCATATACAAGCATAAAGGCAAGCGTTTGAGTGCAATTTAATTTCTAGTGGCTAGAACAGGGGTCTCCAAACTTTTCAAACGAAGGGCCACTTTATTGTCCTTCAGACTTTAGGAGGGCCGGATTGTGGCCAGCAGGGGCAGAACATGTCACGGGCCCAGCATCAGTGAGAATAAATATGGCCGTAGGGTTGGTAGCCAATAGGAGGAGGTGTATTCCCCCTATTAGTAGGAGTTATAGTATCCCATCATTGGGATCGGTTGAAGATATATAGCGCCCCATTGTTGGTGTCAGTGGGACAAATAGTGCCTCATATCAGTGGGAGGAATTGTGCCCCAAGGGCCGGATAAAGACTAGCAAATGACCGCAGTTTGGAGACCCCTGGGCTAGAACAAACAACTTTTTTAGCCACTAGAATGAAATTATGTGCATATACCTCTAAATGCCTTACGAAGGAATGTGTTTAAATGTACCCCAGACTAAGCATTCGTTACAGCTTCTGGCAGAAGGATCCAGGGTGAATAAGATTTTTTTATTTAAATTAAATACACTTGTGTGCTAGTAGCGTTACAATAGAAGGAATAGTCTATAATGCAACCAAGCATATTTAATAAAGGACACACACACTGCAAATTGCAATAACCCTTTAGCAACCACATATTTACTCATCTGACAAGTTCTGCTGACAAATGAAATCAGCATCACCATTAAGCTGGTCAGCAGAGGGAACTATGAAGTGCTCTAGAGTTTCCTGGTAGAAGGCTACACTGACTTTGAACTTGAGAAAACACAGTGGACCAACACTAGTAGATGACATGGCCCCCCAAATCATCACTGACTGTGGAAATGTTACACTGGACCTCATGCAACTTGGATTCTGTGCCTCTCCACTCTTCCTCCTGATTTTGGGACATTGATTTCCAAACAAAATGCTACATTTTCCACCGTCAGAGCACTTCATGCTTCCTTCTGCTGACCAGCTTTCTGGAGATGCTGATTTCATTTTCCAGCAGGACATGGCACCTGCCCACACTGCCAAAGTACCAATGCCTGGTTTAATGATAACGGTATCACTGTGCTTGATTGGCCAGCATACTCGCCTGACCTAAACCCCATAGAGAATCTGTGGGGTATTGTGAAGAGGAAGAGGAGAGACACCAGACCCATCAATGCAGGTGAGCTGAAGGCCGCTATCAAAGCAACCTGGGCTTCTATAACACCTCAGCAGTGCCAAAGGCTGAATCTCTTGCCGGCCGAGTGTATAGACACACCATTCAAAAGAACCGCCGATCTTTTGAATGGCACAAACCCGGTGACGTTATCGACTACGACAAGCATGCGCTCGTCACATTCAATGCCGTCGCCGCAATCTTGCTTCACCTTACCTATGCCTTGGAAGCTACTGCGCATGTGTCAAAGTTATTTCGAACATGTGCGGCTTTCCACGGTGACAGGTAAATATACAGATGCTCTGGTTTCTCTGCAGGAAAACACTGCTGAGAATCACAACGAGAAAATAGAGAACAGGTTCTCTATTTTTCTCATCTAGATTCTGGGCAGTTTTCTGGACGAGAAACCTGAAAGCCTCGTACACACGCACAGTGTACTCGTTGCTCTGCCAGCAGTTTTCTTGCTGGTTCTTGCCGAGGAAAACTGTGCATGTGTACGAGGCTTAAGCCAACATTTCTGTATTAACCAGTGGTTAATAACCACTTAAGGACCCCTTCATGCCGATATACGTCGACAGAATGGCACGGCTGGGCACAATCACGTACCTGTATGTGTCTCTTTAAGCCCAGTCGTGGGGTCCTAAGCTCCGTGACCACGCCCGCAGGACCCGCGGACTCGATCGCCGCCGGTGTCCCGTGATCGGTCACCAGAGCTGAAGAACGGGGAGAGTTGTGTGTAAATACACCTTCCCTGGTCTTCACTGTGGCAGTGTCATTGATCGTCTGTTCCCTGATATAGGGAAAGACGATCAATGGCGTCACACGTCCAGCCCTGCCCCCCTACAGTTAGAAACACATATGAGGTCACACTTAACCCCTACAGTGTCCCCTAGTGGTTAACTCCTAAACTGCAATTGTCATTTTCACAGTAAACAGTGCATTTGTATAGTACTTTTTGCTGTGAAAATACCAATGGTCCCAAACATTTGTCAAAATTGTCTGATGTGTCTGCCATAATGTCGCAGTCACGAAAAAAATACTAGTAAAAAAAAAATTATTAATAAAAATGCAATAAAACTGTCCCCTATTTTGTAAACGCTATAAATTTTGCGCAAACCAATCGATAAATGCTTATTGCAATATTTTTTTACCAAAAATAAGTAGAAGAATACGTATGGGCCTAAATGGTGGAAAAAATATGTTTTCCTGACGCCAGACATGGCAGCATACCTATGATATAGCCCCGCCTCTATATCCGCCCACAGGACACGTGACAACTCTCTATAAAACTCTGACTGAGAGCTACCTCCCCCATTCTCCTTTTTTGTCCTTAATATCAGCCTACAGACAGTTTCATTCAGGATACGCTCTTACCTGCCGACTATTGTCGAAGTTCCGGCTGGGTTCAGCCTCTCCCAGTTCGAGGTCCCACATCTTAGGCACGCTAAATGCACCAACAAGATGGGGAACCCCTTCTGGTGGTCTTCTGGGGTTGAGGTGTTCTCTAATCAGAGACGACAGTCCTCCTTTGGCATTGCCGGCGATGGAGTCTGATTTGAGCAAGCTGGGACTGCATGATGACTTCTTTCCTATGGAAGCCCTTTTTCAGGTCTGTCAGTTTTCCTTCTTGTTCTCATGTCTTTAAAGGCCCTATACACACTGCAACTTTTGTTGTCTGATTTCCTTTAGAATTGCCAGGACCATGTGGTGCCTGCCTGATTGCATACAGGTTGAGGCTTTAGGCTTTGGCCTCATGTTGTGTGGTTTTGATAAATCTGAAGGGTAAAATCTGCTGAAGATTGTATGGTGTGTAGCCAACTTAAGGTGTCCTTTTGTGTGGATGGGTGTTGGCCTTCCTAATTGTATTAGAGTAGAGGTAGGAGAGGACTGAGTCTCAGGTGATCCAATTGCAGGGAGCAGTAAAACAGCTAATGAATGCCTTTGCTTTTAAACATCTCCTTCTGAGGTAAGTCTTATCTATCCTAGTAATAGGGATATATGGGGGAGGGAGGAGTAAGGAGCAATGTTTTACTAGGGGGATGGGGGTTCTGCCAGATTATTTTTACTATTTGTAAAAATGTTGAGATATATGTATATTTTTCTCTTTCACTTCCCTTATTTCTGTGGTCATGCAGTCCCTCATGCACCTTTCAGTAACTCCCATCAGCATGAGCCTACTGCCACATAGCAAAGACCACCCCCACTATCAGGTAGAGGGCCAACTTTTGGTAAGTAAGAAGACGCGGGAGAAAAGAGTGCATTGAGCCCTGACGAGCGTGCCTTCTTATCTGTTGCAACCCCGGCCGCTCACACCCGCTCAAGGAGATTCAGAGACCCTCTCTGGATCATCAGGATTTTCAGGGCGGAAGATGTCTCCTCCAGTCCTGGCAGACCCCAGTACAAAGGGTGCAAATGTACGCTTAAGAGAACGCACACAGCTTCTCCTCTGAGGGCTCAGCGCCCGAAAGGCGAGTGTTGGTCATGTGGAGATGACCCTATGCCTGGAATGCTACTTTGCAGCGACTGCTTCAGGCAGCTTGCCAGAGAGGAGTTTGGGAGTCAGCAGGCGTCACCTTGCTCAGCAAAATAGTCCCCAACCCCCTGGCTGAATTTTCCAGTCATCTCAGGCAGCCAAGGACAGAAGTGGATGGACAGTAGGGGCACTACACCAGGTCTAAACCAAGCCTTTCAACCCTCTCTAACTGGAGGGGTACCAGGAACTTCGGGGGTGACTCCAGCCCAGCAGATTAAGCAGGCTAGTTCCCCAAACCCAGTATTATAGCCAACCTTTCAGGCAGAGGGAGATGATATTGCCTCCTCCTCAACAGAAGATCCTGAAGGTTGAGGCTTTGTTTTATGCTAATATCCTCATTTGTTATTGCAGTAAAGCTGCACTGTAATGGGTGGATCCGGTACCTCCTCCAAGGAAGGAGAAAACCAGTTATTACACACCGTACAATCTGATATAAAATTGTGTGACAATCGCTGTACAATATGCATTAGGTACCGTTATTCTTTCAGGGCACCCCAAATGCCATGCGATTCTGCTGTGATAAGTCACATTGGAGAACGCACCTTTCAAAACATTGTGCAAAGTTGGTCGTCCTCAAATAGGAGCAGGGGCTTCTATTTGCGCACATAGGGCAACCAAGTGAATGGGCCGCACCCATGCGATTTGCAACATTGTGTACAAATCGCTCTTTGAAAATCGCATTGCATATACATTGGTCTACTCTAAGTGACAAATTCAGATACCTCTAAAAGGTGACCTAAGCACAGATTGCCTTTTAGGGCAATGGCAGATCATGCCGCAAGTGTGTGCAAGCCTTTGGGTTCCATAGGAGGAATCTAAAGAAGCAGGTAAGCTACCTTTCTTCTCTTATGACGGAAATAGGAAGCCTGTTTTCAGAGAGGGCTGAGAAAGGGAGAGAGAAAATCCTCCTCAACCAATAGGTTGCAGAAGTTGTTTCCACTAATGGGGAAGGATGCGACTCCTTTATCTACCCTCCAACAGTGGATGCGGCAGTCGCCAGACTGACCAAGAATGTGACACTTCCGATGGAAGGCCCTTCCTACTTTCACAAGATCCTTGTGAGACGCATTGCTTTAACATCCATAGCAAGTGCTATGTGAGTATGTGGGCGCAGAACTTGGAGTATGCGATTAAACCCACCTGCCAAAGAGAAGTCATCAAGGCTCTTGACGAGATAAGTTTCAGCGGACCCTACAGGTGAGGCAGCTATAGACATCATTCGATGGTCATCCAGAGCCATCCTTGGCTCAGTCGCAGCCAAAGGTGCACTGGGGCAAAATCCTGGGCGGCTGGCTCATCCTCAAAGCTGAATTGCTGTAAGCTGCCTTCTGATGGGAAGGCGCTGTTTTGTCAAAATACTGGAAACTATCTTCTCCAGGCTTATAGGAGGAAGATCAGATCTTCTGCCCCAGGATCGAAGAGCCAGAGGGGGCAACCATTCAGAGGAACACCAAACAGGTACTGCGATTTTGGGGTCTTTCGCCCATCCAAGGGCGTCAGAAGACCCATGCGGCTCCCCAAGATACGCAGAAGCCCTTTTAACGCCAGGCCTGCCCAGGAGGCAGTTGGAGCCAAGTGGCTCAAAGTGACCCAGTTCCGGTAAGTCCACTACTGAAGAATGGCGGTTTCAGGCCATGTAAGAGAAGAAATGGCTGCGCATCCAGGAATTTCAATATTCCTTTTATTGTCTAAAGTGATGACCCCAAAAACACCAACACAAGGTCACATAGACGCTTTTCACACATTCATTTTGTGCTTAATCATTTCCAATGGGAAGGCCGTTATTGGTTATTTAATCGGCAGCCTCCAGAACTACCTCAAGAGGCTGAATCAATCTATACGGATAGACTCAAGATGGAGTCTCTCCATACCATAAATCCAGGTCATTCAACAAGGTTACTGGAGGATTTCAGTGGACCTGCAGTATACCTATCAGCATGTCCTGGTCCTTCAGTCATACCAACCGTTTTGAGCCGGGGGGCAAGCATTGCCAAAACTAGTTGGCGCCTATGCGGAATATGCTCTACCTAGGGGCCTGGTTTAGTACTCAGGCAGCCTCAGTTTCTTTGCCACCTCAAACTCCCTAAAGTCAGGGAGATGTTCCAACAGGCGTTGGCTGCACCAGTGATGTCAGCATCCCAGTGCATGAGTCCTCTCGGGACAATGGCTTTTGTATTCCGAGGATCCTCTGGGTTCACTGGAAACTCAGTTTTCCAACAAGACGTCCTGACGCATTGGAAGCATTTTGTCTAGCCAGAGGTACCAGAGTTCTGGTGATTAAAAAAAGTAAAAATAAACTGCTAAATGGCTTAGTCTATTAGGGCTGTAGCCATGGATCATTATTGCTACAGATACCAGCACAGCAGGGTGGGACACCACCTGCGAGCATCTCAGGATTCAGGGCAGGTGGGAATTTCCCACTCAGGGCCTAGTTTCCATATTCTGGAACTCCTACCAGCATTGACATTGAACACTTTACTGCCACACACATAGGGTCTGCCAGTCCTACTCTGTCTGGACCACATGGCAGCAGTCCCATATACAGCGACAAGGCGACATGCACAGCCAGTCCCTCCTGGGAGAGATGGAACCAATCCTGGCTTTGGCCCAGCAATATCTCCCAGATTTGAGGGCCATATATCTTCCAGCCTATCAGAATTTGGAAGCGGATTGTCTATCCGGGCAATTCAAGGATCCCAACGAATGGTCCCTTCACCCTGAAGTGTTCCAAGGGATCATCCACGAGTGGAGGTTCGCTCAACTGGATCTGTTTTGCCTCATCGGCCTGCTACAAGGGGAACCGGTTACTCTCACGCTACCCTCATCCATTAGTGGAGGGGACAGATGACTTTACCAAGCCTTGGGTTGGGCAACTGACCTATACCTTCCCTCCAGGAATTTTAGGATTAAAGAAATTGTTGAGCCTGACAGTCATCACAGGTTTTCCTTAATGGCCTCACAGATCTTGGGTCTCTCTGGCAATGGGTATCACCGTGTGCACACTGATAATTCTGATAAATTCTGATAATCCAGATGTTTTCCAGAGGGGATTAGAACTCTGCAGAGTTCTTTGAAGGGATCAATCGATGCTATCCACTCCAGAGTATGGATTAGGCCCACAAGCTTTGCAGCTGGGCATCAGTTTGACTCTTGTGACCCAAATTTATCTCAAATCCTGTCTTTTCTACAATCTAAATTGGATTTGGAGCTCAGTTTGCGTAAGGTGAAGATTTCTGCCATCTTGTTTTTTTTCCCCAAAAAATGGGCAGCAAACCTGCCGATGGATCACTTCATGGGAGGTACTTGGACTATGCCTTCCCAAGAGAAATAGGTTTCCTTTAATGGAACCTGGCAGTAGTCCTCAATTTTCTAGCAAACCCTCATTGTACTCTTGACAGAAGACTGCTCTTTATGGGAGATCTCCTTTAAAATCGGCCTTTTATTAGTCTTGATTTCGGGGGAGAGTGCGTCGACTCCAAAGTTTGGGGCGACAGAGCCTCATTCCATGTTCTTCCGAGACAGGGTTGGGCTGAAGTCTTTTTGTTCCAAAGCGTGACATCCATGTTTTGTCTTTTCAGTGAATGGGTGCTTCTAGCCTTCCCAGTGCAATCAGATGCCGATCTGCTCAAGTTAGGCTTTGAGGACTTTGGAATGTCCATCTCAGGCTACTTCTACATTCAGAATGATTAAGATTTAAAGAGTAGTGGCCTCGGCCCGAACCATCTCGGCCTAAATCGTGAAAATACTCACTGGGCATGTGGAGGCGGTAAGGATCCTCCGGGGATGGTTAGAGCTCATCGCTCAACCAGGGTGATGTCATCTTCTTGGATAGCACAGGCAGGGTTGTCTCTGTAGACAGTCTGCAAAGAGGCTAGCTGGTCATCACATTATATGTTCTTAATACACCACAGAGTGGATCTAGCAGCTCTTACTACGGTAGAGTTTGGGAGGAAGTTTATCCAAGCTTCTTTGTCTTTTTTAAGTTACAGCACTAAACCCTCCCTCTAGAAAGCTCTTCATGTATCATAGGTATGCTGCCATGTCTGGCGTCAGGAAAATGGAAAATTGTATCAAATACTTACCGTAATTTTCCTTTCCTGATGCCAAGACATGGCAGCATACGAACCCTCCCTCTGATATTTGTACTTTATACGGAGAATGGGGGAGGTAGCTCTCAGTCAGAGTTTTATAGAGAGTTGTCACGTGTCCTGTGGGCGGATATAGAGGCGGGGCTATATCATAGGTATGCTGCCATGTCTTGGCATCAGGAAAGGAAAATTACGGTAAGTATTTGATACAATTTTCCATTTTTTTATATATTTTTGGGGGATATTTATTATAGCAAAAAGTAAAAAATATAAAAAAAAATTCAAAATTGTCGCTCTATTTTTGTTTATAGCGCAACAAATAAAGAATGCAGAGGTGATCAAATACCACCAAAAGTGTGTGAAAAAAAGGACGCCAATTTTGTTTGGGAGCCACATTGCTAACTGCGCAATTGTCAGTTAAAGCGACGCAGTGCCGAATCGCAAAAAAGGGGCAAGGTCCTTAACCTGCATAATGGTCCGGGTCTTAAGTGGTTAAAAATATTTTTTTTTTATTTGTCTTATGTAATATTCTGATTTTCTGAGATAGTGAATTTGGGGTTTTCACTAGCTGTAAGCCATAATCATCAAAATCAAAAGAAAGAAATGCTTGAAATATCTATATAAAATATGAGTTTCACTTTTTGAATTGAATTGCTGAAATAAATTTAACTTTTTGATGATATTCTAATTTTATAAGATGCACCTGTGTGTGTGTGTGTATATATATATATATATATATATATATATATATATATAAAATACACAGTCCCACACCTTTGTTTTCTGAATAAAACCACAATATGCAATAAACTAAGCACAGATTTAGGTATCACCAGTGCTATGGCAGAAATGTACAAAATGTTCTTCTATTAAAGAAGTATTAAACCCAAAACCAAAGATTTAATATATTGCAGCTTATCACTCTGTGGCTGTGGTGGCTGCATTACATTTCTTTATTAGGCTTTCCTTAGCTGTTGTTTTCCAGCACCTCAAGGAGGTTTGAGGGGTTGTGGGGCTCCACAGCAGTTTTCTGTAATAGTCCTGTGGTTTTCTGTTCCTGTTTGTTTGCCACACTATTGTGGTTGATTGACATTGACATTGATTGACATTTTTTTTTTATTTTTTTATTCTTTCAGCGGTGGCAGCAGAGAAAGATGGAACACCAGTGTTTAAATTTCCCCGATGGCGGTTAAAGGGAAAGTCTCTTTCGGAGGTAGTAGATGCCTACAAATCTGTTGGCGCTGAGCTCAATGTTCTTCCCTTTTGCTCACAGTTTATTCCCATGGATGTAATTGATAATCCTAAACATGGATCTATTATCTATCACCCTTCTATTCTTCCCCGTCACAGAGGAGCCTCTGCTATAAATTGGTGAGAACGCAGTACTCTGCATGAGAAAATATTACAATACAAAAGTTCAGAAAAGAAAAAACATAATTATTTGTTTTAGGCTCGGTTCACACTGGAACTGGCTGCGGATTGCACAGCGTTCCTGTGCGTCCCCATGGTTCAGGGACAAATCTGTGCCTGAATTCGACCCTGAAACTGAGCCAAAGATGCACTGTGCAGTGCGCTCCGCAGCCACCTCTGAGATCTGTGAACCGGCTCCATAGAGAGCCGGCCACATTCTCCTGCTATGCGAATTGGAATGTGGGGAAACCCACATCCTATTCGCATAGGTGTGAACCCAGCCTTAAGGGGTGTAAAAAGTATATTTAGAAAAACAGTACAAAGAGCTATGGTTATGTTATGTAGGAATCCATGCAACAAATCAGGAAACATCATTTAGTGAACTGACTACAGTAAATGAGAATTTAATAAGCAAGCATAACGTGTTTCACTAGTGCTTACATAACAGGAATCTTTTCCAAATTATGTGAAATGAGAGCCTGCACTCATGAACCATTACAAGAAGGGTGATAACGTGTCCTCCTGGGCCTAGAAAACATCACTACATGTCACTAAGATTAAGTTGACCAATGTTTTATCCTATTCCTACTCTATTCATAATTAAAGCAAAATGTTTTGCCTGCACATACACTTTAACTTGCCATGTTCCTAATGAATATTGAAATTTATTTATTGACCATCCTGGAATGGGATTTATGAATATATATATATATATATATATATATATATATATCAATTGCGATTTTATTAAAATTTTGTCTGTATCTGAGAAAACTGAGAAAACCTGACTAAAAACTAAAGCCTGGGAAAAAACTTTGAGATTATCAGATGAATGATCGTTCAGTTTTTTTGCATGCTAATTTTATATCTAAAAAGAATAGGTTACTTAAGTACAAAAAATATTGTATGATGTTTGAAAAAATTTCATGTTTGTCCTTTCGGGTAATTTCAGATGAACTGTGTACTAACGATCACTTTAACGCACAATTGCTTCGAAAGCGATATTTTTAGTTTGAAATTCTGATTGTGTGTATGTGTTTGGTTGAAAGGCTATTTAAGGGAAGGAGTGGTTGAGTGGTGCTCAGCTGCAAATTCTTACTGCCCCCCCCCCCCCCCCCCAAAAAAGAAAAAAAACAGGTAACAAACATGTGTGTAAACTAGCATCTAATGCTTCTGATCATTATCATGATCACATCACAGCACAGCACATACTTTACTGGGTCAGTGTCACATGGCTGTTGGGTGCTGATTTTTATGGCTGTACAGTGTTACAGTCTGTAACACACAGTACAGCCATGAAGTTAACAAAGTCAGTACCTAACAGCCATGTGACACTGACGCAGTAAAGTATGTGCTGTGCTGTGATCATCGTAATGACATTAATCATAATCACACAGTTGGAAAGTCCGGGAGCTGTACCTTCCTGACAGTGTCACTGTGTGCTGCTTGTCTGTGCACCGCCAACCTCTACTTGGAGGAGCCCTGCCAAGCGATCTCAGTCATCTCTTATTAGTCTCTCCCTCAGTTCACAGCCTTTACCGAGGGAGAGCGATGTACAAATGAATCACTCCGCCAGGCATAGTAGGCAGTGGGCAGCCGCGGCCAGAACTATTTATCTCATGGAGCGTGTGACATGGCAATAATGCCTACGCGCCCGAAAATGGAAATAAAGTCCCTACTATGCTATCTCTTCCTGGGCCCCTCTGTTGACCTGATGGGGCCCAGGAAAATATATTTATACACATTGGTAAGCAAGTTGGAGCGGAGGTGGGATTTAAAGTCCTTCTATGTATCTATTCAGAAATTAACTTTGAAGCTTCACAGGCCCCTAGTTGAGTTCATGGGGCCCGGGCAGCAGGGCCAGTTGTACGACCCTATCAGCGGCCCTGCATAAGCCCATGTATTTTTGTGCTGGAAAACAATTTTGCATGCGTTTCCACACCTCACCTGGTGTGAACAAGTCCTCAATAAAGAATCACCTTTATAAAAAAAATATTTTATAACATGTATCTGAATTTGTACTTTACCTAATTAATGTTTTGTCAATTTTGTTGGATAGAGATATTTCTGTGTCACGGATCTACTATAGTAGATGTTTCTTATGTGCATTATTTTGTTCAATTTGTAGGACTTTGATAGATGGAGATAAAAAGGCTGGGTTTTCTGTTTTTTGGGCTGATGAAGGGTTGGATACAGGTCCAATTTTACTCCAGAGAGTGTGCGATGTGGAGCCCAATGATACAGTGGATTCCCTTTACAACCGATTCCTCTTTCCTGAAGGAATTAAGGCCATGGTGAGTGACCTAGTTATTGTATTTTACCTGTGCAGGGAAAAACATACCAAAAAATGTAGCAGTATACAACACTGAATAGTATAAATGGAATAGGCAATGTAGGCATATCACTTTCCATGAGGCCTCGTACACACGACCGAGGAACTCGTCGGGAAAGACACATCGTTTTCCTTGATGAGTTCCTTGTTAGGCTTGTCGAGAAACTTGATAAGCTGTCTTTGCGTACACACAGTCAAGACAAAATCTCGTCGTTCTCAAACGCGGTGACTTCAACACATACGACAGCAGGGGAAGTTCGATTCCACTGGCACAACCCTTGGGGCTGCTTTTG
This sequence comes from Rana kukunoris, assembly GCA_029574335.1. Lineage (NCBI taxonomy): Eukaryota > Metazoa > Chordata > Amphibia > Anura > Ranidae > Rana > Rana kukunoris. The sequence goes on from CM056051.1 coordinate 242,884,255, forward strand.
CTAATCTCATGTTACTGCGTGTGAGGTAAAAGTTTGGTAAGAGACATTTGCACTTTTCAGTCTGCTACAGCGTGACAAATGTGCTATTTCCATTACAAACGCTACTTTTACCGAAGGTGCGCTCCTGTCTCATACTTTATTCTGAGCATGTGCGGGTTTCTAAGCATACACACCAACGTGTTTCTCGTCAAACTATCCCAACGAGGAACACGACGAGGAAATTGAGCCTCCCGTCGAGGAAAAAGAGAACTTGCTCTCTTTTTTCCTCGCCGAGTTCCTCGACAGTTTTCTTGATGAAAAGCATACACACGACCGGTTACCTCTGCAAAAAAGCTCTGCCACCAAGTTTCTGTCAAGGAAACCGGTCGTGTGTAAGCGGCCTTACCCTTTACTTTGCTGCCATGAGGCAAAATGACCAGCATCCAGATTGATTTGATACCATAGGAATTTTTAGGCATGCAATATTACAAAAATATATATATTAAAGTTTTCTAATTTGTCTGTATTGTCCAGTGTAGTTTCATTGTAGAAAAATGTTAGGACATTTTATAGAAAAAAACATGAACAATTGTAAGGTAATTGCAATTGTGTTAGAAATGTATTATTGTGCTGTGTTGTGTGTATATGTATATATATATATATATATATATATATATACATTTTTTTTTTTTTTAATTATCCATTACGCAATAAAATATATTAAAGGTTTTTGACCACCACAGGAAAAGTTTCTGGTTGCAAAAGGTTTCATATAGTTAGTTAAATACTATTTGGTCAGTTTAAAAAAAAGGAACATGTCGATCAGGTACAATAACAATAATTATCACAAGGACTTGGTCAATTAAATAGCAGCAAACAGACCAGTGCTCTAATAGTGATATTTAAAAGAAAGATATCTTTAATGGGCAAAACATTTTTAAGTGTGTTCATTGCTTGCATTTCACATAACTTTACACGTATTAATTAATTGATGTCAAAAAGTTTTATTACCCTTCTGTAGGTCCAGATTATTATTATTTTTTAAATACAACTATTTATAAAATTTTGTGTCTCATGTGGAATGCTATAAATCAAGTAATATAAAGAAAAGCTTACCTTCCATTTCTATTTCACATTCTGCTTTATAGCACAGGTAAATGTGATCAGTGGTTCCAAATTTAATGGAATGTATTTAGGTTAACTCTGTGCTTATAAGTTAGTTTCTTATATTACAGTAATTTAGCCATTTTCCAGGTGTTAGTCCATTTTAAGGCAACATACCGTAATCACTGTAAAGCAATCACAGTAAATATGACAACCATGAGGTCTCCACAGTAGTAGTATTTAAACATGATAAGCCTCATAAGCCTTTTACCATTAGGCTGTGTTTCATTATGGTGTGTTGACTTGTGCAAGGCATGGGCCTTGACTTGTGACCTTCTATACAACAATAAAGGTGTATATGAGATGTACAATGGGATCATGATTGAACTTTGAGCCCAGGTAGTAGTTATTGGAGGGCCCCAATGTTGTTTTATTGTAGTGAACAAATATCTGCACTGTTGGCACAATTTAGACTAAGCTGATACTTCCCATTTAACAATATGCATTCTATCCATATAGGTTGACGTTTAATAGTCTGTTTGCCACCTAACATAATTTTTTTTATGCTTATATCTGCTTTCTCACTTAACGACACATTTATATCCTGTATAGGCACTGCCCTAGCAATTAGGCATACTGTAAAAAGTTTATAGCTTTAAAGTACACTTTTACTATGATAAATATAGAATAAGAAATGTGGAATACGTATGCATTATGTAAAGCCGGAGTTAAGGCAATCGACATGTGAAAAGCTAAAGTAACCTTTTCCCTTACAATAGATCTGTATATGCAACATTCCTTTACTGCATAGTTCTTCAAGGGGTTAGCAAACATGGTCTGCCCTGAATAATGGCAAAAAAGTGAATTTTCGTTTTATTCCCTGTAGTAACTCTACTTGATATGTAAATAATATACAATATACTGTAGGTATACATATTAATATTCTATTGCTTTTCTAGGTGGAAGCTGTACAGTTAATTGCTGATGGTAAAGCACCTCGTATAGACCAACCAGAAGATGGGGCCACATACGAAGGAATCCAGAAAAAAGAAAATGCTAAGGTCATTAATAAAGCTGTTCAAATGTATAAGTTTATACTTTTAGTTAATAAATATTAATTAGATTCTGGTGTTCATTGAAGTTGCTTTACTAGACCTGACCAAATGTATTCAGTATACTTGGAGAAGAGCTTGTTAAAACAATTTCCTCTGAATCTTTGCCATCTACAATAAATGTCCTTTCTGTGCTTGAAATTAGGGAGGTTGATGAAAAGAGTAGTTAATACTTTTGCGCTTATTGAATGTGTAACAAAGGTTTGATTGGCCAGATAGCTTCAATGCTAGATAAAATTTACATGGAAGAATGCGGAAAAGTTGTCTTTTTCAAATATTGTTTTTTTTTTTGTTTTGTTTTTTCATTTTACACTGAGATTCACATAAGTGACAACTACTGGGCTATAGAAGTTTAGCTGGGAATGATGATTTGAGCACAGAACATTTCCAAAGAGGTTGTATGCAATGAAGGCAATCAATGGGCTATTTAGGTGTCGAAAAAAATTATATTTAGTCTTAGGTTCTTCAACTCGTACATCTTTCTCTATTTCTCAATTGGTAATAGGGCCTAGCAAGTGTTGTCTGGTATGTTTTTTTATTTTTTATTTAAAAGTGTGCAACAGATTCAGACAAAATTGTAACAGGTTACAGATTATCAGACGTTATGTCCAAATTTACCATAGCTGTACCCAAAATTAACCCAAACTTGGGATATTTTTTGCAGATCTCCTGGGACAACTCTGCAGAGGCTATCCATAACTGGATCCGTGGACATGATAAAGTACCAGGAGCTTGGACTGTCATAAATGAGCAGGTGTGAGTCCTGAAGACATACAAGACTTTATTTTTAATTCTCATTTTAGTGTTAATTTAAAGCTATTCTGTTACAACGTTATAAAAAAGTAATATATGTTAGACACTTTACAAGTGTAAAAGTGGGTTGTTTGCTTTGTGCACACTAAATGATAATGTTCTGTTTGTAATATTGGACAGCGTGAGAGGGAGAGAGAGGATAGTGTGGAAATAGGGGTACAACAACAATATAATTGTTATAAATACCTGGTAATACAGCTTGGCTGCCAATCTGTCAGAGGTACTGGTAGGATTTTCTCAGACCTGTGACAAACCTGCTTTAAGCACATTCTTCTGAATTAAAGGTGGAGAGAGCATAACCTGCCTTGCTTGAAGCAGGATGACAGCAGGGGGGCAGTGTTACAGTGGGGGGGGGGGCAGTACTGCAGCAGGGGGGGGCAGGTAGAGTAGTGTGACAGCGGTCAGGGGGGCAGTGTAACAGCCAGGGGGAAGGTGTTACAGCCAGGTGGCAGTATGACAGCAGGAGGCAGTATTACTGTAGGGCGGCATTATGACAGCAGGGGGGCAGTGTGACAGCAAGGGGGCATTATGACAGCAGGGTGCAGTGTGACAGCAGGGGGTACCATGATAGCAGGGGGCACAGTATGACAGGAGACAACAGGGGGCAGTGTTACAGAGGGTAGAGCAGTGTAACAGCTGGGGGGCAGTGAGACAGCAGGGGGCAGTTTGACAGCAGGGGGCAGTGTGACAATAGGGGGGCCACAGTATGACAGAAGGGGAGGCAATCTGACAGCAGGGGGACAGCATGATAGCAGGGGGGCACCGTATGACAGGAGGGGAGGCAATGTGACAGGAGGGGCACAGAGAATGCATTTGTACACTCGGCCAGGAAGCAAGACTTACCTGGCAGCAGCAGCCTGGAGTCTAGGGGGCATAGCTGAGAGGCAGACGGAAGACCCAGGGCACCAGGCTGGATAGGATGGGCAGCCCGGTGGAGCGGCTTACAGAAGAACCAAACTATTATCTTGGGTCCTGCAACCGCTGAAAGCCTGGTTCTTCTGCTCTCCTTCCCATAGGAATTCAGCAGCTGCAGAAGCGAGAAGGCTAATAGAAGGGTTTGGTTCTTCTAAAAGCCGCTTCGCCGTGCCACCTCTCCTATCCAGGGGCAGACAAATCTGTCAGGGTAGCAACAGGTGCCCCCTGAAGCATGGGGTCGGGTCGCAGTTGCGACCCCTATAGTTGTGCCCCTGTGGATACATATATTTGTACTGAGCCTGACAGCACATTATAAAAATTGCAATAAGGACTGAGGCTGCACAGAACATTTAAAAAATAAAAATAAACAGTGGGGTGATCACAAATCCTCTACCCTGGGCACCAAGGAGAAGTATTCTGACTTTGAAGGCCTTTGTACACCATTGTATTATGTGCACCTCACCACTAAAAGTTAACTGCAGTCCTGTCTATGTCATCTTCTGTGTTTCCAAAGTACTAGAACAGAGCTACTAAGATCAACAGATACCATTAAGTATTATGTTACTTAATTTTTGCTTGAACCACAGAAAAGGGTGGGAAAGTGGAAAAGATGTTTATAGCTGTTTAGCCAGAGTGCAGAAATGTTTGAGACGACATCCAGTGTCCTTTTAACTTAAAATAAGGAATTGATTGCACACTTGAATCCAATGAACAAGCACGATTGTGTGAAACACGTCAACTTTTCATTCTTGCACGTTTGTCTGGCAATAAAGAAAACTTCACCAGCATCTTTTGGATTCAAGTATGCAATCAATTACTTCTTCCTTTTGCTACTGACGGTGGCGAGTTGAGATTAGCAACTTGAATCAGGTGTGTTTATTTTCATTGTCTGAGGCGGTGTGTGCACCCTTGTTTGTATCCTGTCCTTTTAACTTAAATAGAGGTTGGTATGCCAAGAGTGCTCTCTAGAGTCTGAGTAGATATACGACACACTTAAAAAATAAATGTTTATTGTGATTTACTGTTCCACCAGATGGTGACGCTTTATGGATCATCTTTACTGGAGGGAACCGTGCCTGCTGGGGAACAGTTGCCTATTGATGAGGCACCAAGACCAGGACTTCTTACAAAAAATGGACTAGTTCTTTTTGGTAAAGATGGAAAAATGGTAGGCAAAAAAAAGACATGCATTACTGACCTGAACACGGATAACTGTAGTGCAAATTTGACAATGATGAACATTTCATTAATGCAAATAATGTATTTTCTTTCTTAGCTGTACATTGTATCTACAAAAATGCTCATCCAATTAAATCTTCAGTAAATGATATAAATTAGTGAACATTTAGGACTCATATTGTAAACTACAATAATTTGGTAAACGTGAAAGGCATGATTAGACTGATCAGACCTGTGGCCAGTGCAGGTTATGAGGTTAAATTTAAATAAAACTGGAGTGCAAAATCTGGTGGAGCTGTGCATAGAAACCAATCAGCTTCCAGGTTTTTGTCAAAGCTTAAAGTGTTTGTTACCCCAACATTTCACATTCCTAATATGTGCCTGCTGTACCATGTACTTGTATGAGAAAGTATGCCATTATCTTTGTTTTGCTTCCTTTGTGTGAAATCCCTGGTGTTCCTGGCAGTCCCTCCACTTTCCTTTTAAAAACTGACCACACTAAGCAGGAGAACACAGCGTGGTCAGTTCTCTAGCTATGCTGGGAACTCGGTGTGCTTTCCTCTAATGATCAGACTTGTCCTGACATGCCCACCCTGCACAGTCATTCACTGGAAAGCTCAGTGTACTGCTGCTTCTCCTCCCTCAGCTCTTATGCAGCTGAGAACAGATGGAATGTACTCACTTATAAAAAAAGGGAAAATGGTATTTATAATGTTTTTTTTAATAAAATTATTGGGTTGTCTTATGCCCTGTACACACCTTTGTCCAACCAAATTCACATCGGAATTCAGACGGAATTCCATTTGAGGAAAAGAGAACATGTTCTCTATGTAAACTCCCATGGAATTCATCGGAATTTCCGATGGGGCATACACACGGTCGGAATTTCCAATCGTGTATACGGGGCATAACAAGGTGATAGTTTACAATCACTTTAATTGAACAAGCTGAAGTTAGAAGCTGATTGGCTACCATGCACAGCTGCACCAGATTTTGCACTCTCCAGTATTAGTAAATTAGCCTCTGTAAGTCTTCTAAGTAATGTTTTTTTTTCACAAGTTCAGCACTAAGAGGATTCATTTTCTTCCCTATGTTCAGCACAATAGACAGCAGGCCACCATAGGGAATAATTTTATATTTATTGTAAAATGCAGTGATTCACCACCTGAATATTTGAATGAATAAATGTAACATTATAAACTTGACAAAGAATACAGTAATTGCCGGTTCACACAAGGTGGCTTCAAAGTCTTCCGACTGTAAAGCCACCGTACAGCGTGACTTCAGTGTGTCTTGCAAAATGACTTCTGTACAGGCATACCCCACTTTTAAGTACACAATGGGGTTTATTTTCTAATGCTGGAAAGTTCAAAATCAGGCTCACTTCTGCATAAAAACGAATGATCTTCCAGGTTTTATTACCAAAGCTTAATTGAACATGCTGGGGTTAGAAGCTCATTGGTTTCTATGCAGAAGTGAGCCTGATTTAGCATTTTTCCAGCTTTAGTAAATAAACCCCATTGTGTACTGAAAAGTGGGGTATACCTGTATAGAAGTCCATGAAAGCCACTCCAAAGTAGTACAGGAACCCTTTTCTAAGTCAGAGCCACGTGAGTCGCTCCTATTAGAACGGTTTCTTTGCAATGCATGGAGCGCGACTAGTCAGGCGACAGATCACCCCTCTGTGAACCAGCACTAAGAGCTGAAAAACAGATGTTACAAAAATGTTATTTGATCCGTTGTCTATCCAGAATATGACTACCTAACATATTTTGTGAGTAGGTCAAATGCCTCTCCAGGAAATGTATAGCAAATGTCTGATGTAAATATCACCCTATATGGGGCTGATTTATAAAGCAACAGCATGGTCTTACTGCAGCCATACTGTTGTTTAAAAAATAATAATAACTGACCGATTTATAAAGCCTAGCACTGTGCTTTACAGAGTCCAAAAGCTAGCAAGTGTCTATTATTTAAATTACTTTTTGAATAAAAGGCTTGAAAAAGGGCAACCCAGTCATATGTCCACTCAAAGTCGTGTGACCGGTGTCTTTCAATTACCAAGCTTTTTTCAGCACACTGTATATAATGCAGAGAGAACTTTATGGGACACTACATTCTCCCTATCATGCTCCCTACCATGCACCAAAGACTTAATTTTTATATGTATATATATTTTTATGTTACAGTTAATTGTCAAAAATCTTCAATTTGAAGATGGGAAAATGATCCCTGCATCTAATTACTTTTCAAGAGGTGATGTTACCACCTTGGAGTTAACGGATGAGGAAAAAAATATGGAATCTAATATCAGGGTAAGACTTACCATAAGCACAACACACATTTTCCCTTCCAATAATTCCCTAAAAGACAAATTCTGAAGTGAGTATGCCTTCCTCTATCTGATCTGAAAAGAAAAAAACAGTACAAATGTCAGACTGATCTATAAAAAAAAGTCATATAATTTTATTAAAAATGTAGCCATCATTGACAGGCATTATTTTATTTTATACAGGACATTTGGATGGGGATTCTAACTAATGTTGCTGTAATAGAAGACGCAACCGATTTTTTTAAATCTGGTGCTGCATCCATGGATGTTGTCAGGTCAGTGGTATTTAATAATTTCCTATAATTGGACAGTACTCAATTGTTTCCAGGAATTGAGCATATTTTTCCTTCCCATTAACATAGCCCTGTTGTAATATGTATAACCTTCAGCAGTGTTTTCCAAATTGTGGGATTTGTGCCGTTGTTGGCAACGTCCAAACTCTTGGTAGTATAAAAGAGCTTTGAAACTAAAAGGTGGACTGGCCCAAAGTTCCAACAGCTGTGTTTACAGTGAGTATTACCCCTATTCGTGATGGTGCTGGCCACAGTGATTAGCAGACACTAGACGTTGTATGGTGAGTTAAACCACAGAACTGATTTACACACTGGTTGTTAGCTCCTGAGACTGTTGTGGAGGTAGAGGTGTTTTGAATAGGTTCTGGATCTCTGAAACGCAAATTATTATAGTGCCACCAGCCCAGGAAATAAGCAAGGGAAACTGTGCAGATATTTAGGTGTCAGTTAGCAAATACAGCTAAAGCACATTGCTGACACAATATACTGTATGTAGCTGGCCAAAATGTTGCTCTAAATTGTGAACAGAGGGAATACAAGTAGTACCTACACGTGCAACGTGGTCCACAGCTTACTTCAGTGTGTAATTCAGTCGATAAAGGCAAACACTGAAGATCTACAGAATCCAACATTTCTGGTAAAAGTTGGATTCCTTCCCACTGCACCCATAACTGTGATCTGCTAGCCCCTGCATCACTACTCTGTTCTGTAGTAACATGTGAGATAACCCTTGAAAGTGTCAGTAATGTATTTAAATCAGCCAAGGATAGGTGGAGCTAGACACCACATCCAAAATTATTAGAAATAAGTAGAAATGGGAAGAGGGGGACTTTAAAGCTGCCCAAAAAACTGAAATTATAACATGTTTAATAAAAATTGCCACATTTTATTTAATACATCAGATTAAAAAGATAAGACAATCTCAATTAAAAAAGCATATTGGTGGAAGTATAACCACTGTACATAAACATCATTCTCAACATGTTTCGCTATATTATATAGCTTTCTCAGTAAATGTTCTGTTTTCTGTACAGTGTCTCACTGCAATGTATAGAAGAAAATATAAGACAGAAATACAATAATAACAAAAAGCAGATATGTTCAATTAAACATCTTTATACAAAAAGAAACACAAAATCAACTGAAAAAAAACTGGGCCCAGTGACCTGGATATGCTTGCATACCAACCCAAGAGTAGTTTCCTTTTGTGTTTTCTTTTTGTATAAAGATGTTTAATTAAACATGTCTGCTTTTTTGTTATTCGGGTCCTTTCACACGTGCGGACCGTTCGCCTGTTTTTTCATACGTCCGTTTACGGACTGCAATGCTTTCCAATGGGATAGCGTATGTTAGCGGATGAGCATCCGCTAACGTCCGTTAACATCCGTCTCCGTTAAGCTCCGTTTTTTTTGAGCGGAAGAAAACTCAATTTTTCTTCCGTCAAAAAAACGGAACGGACGGAAAATGGATGTTAGCAGACGATCCGTTAACATCCGATCCGCTAACATCCGTTTTTCCGTTTTTAAAATATGTAATAAAAATAAAGTAATAAAAATAAAGTTCTAACAAAAAAAAAAAGGATGAAAAATGGATAAAAAACGAATGACAACGGATGAAAAACGGATGACAACGGATGAAAAACGGATGTAAAACGGATGAAAAACGGATCAACTGATGATAAAAAACTGATCTAAAAAACGGTCCGCACGTGTGAAAGAGCCCTTATTGTATTTTTGGCTTATATTTTCTTCTATACATTGCAGTGAGACACTGTACAGATAACTACAAATCTCCTGAGGAAGCAAAATAATCTAGTGAAACATGTTGAGAATGATGTTTATGTACAGTAGTTATACTTCCACCAATAGGCTTTTTTTTTTTATTATTGAGATTGTCCTATCTTTTTATTCTGATGTATTAAATAACATTTTTATTTTTTACTATACATGTTATAATTTCTATTTTTTTTTTGGCACTTTAAAGTCCCTCCCATTTCCACCTGAAAGTTTCAGATTCTGATGAATTTTCAATATTGCAGGGACTGGTACCCAAACTGCAACACAAAATCAACTTAATGCTGGCACTGCAGGGGCGGTATCCTCGCAGCCGTTCTGTCCCCTGGCTCACAGTGTGCTGCTTCAGTCGCTCTCCTTTGCAGCAATGACTCCTCTCTTTCTCTCTCCAGGTGGTGATGCTGGGCTGGACATTAAAATGGACCCATAGTCTTTCCAGGACTACATGTCCCATGGTGCACATGTCCTGGCTTCTCATTGGTTCCTGGCTGTAGCCAATGGGGAGGCAGGAGGAATCAGAGCAGGCGGCGATTTCTGAAAGTGCCTCTCTGTCCCTATCAAGCACTGCTTGACAGAAGAAGATGGGCAAGCGGGGGAAATACACTGACAGCCCATGCTTGCTTCTCCCCTTGTCACCACGCCACTGCACTTCCCTATTCCCGCAGATTTGCCAGGCAGGGGGAGGAGGGTTAGAGAGGTGCAGCGGCTTGTCAGAATAGCTGGGGTGCCCACAGAGAGGACCAGCTGTGGCTCACTTACCATAGGTTCCCCATCACTGTTCTAGGGGGTTGATTTAGTAAAGAAATAGACTGTTCACTTTTAAAGAAAAATTTCCCCAGAGCTTAGTGCAGGGATCCTCAAACTATGGCCCTCCAGCTGTTGTGGAACTACAAGTCCCATGAGGCATTGCAAAACTCTGACATTCACAGACATGACTAGGGCATGATGGGAATTGTAGTTCCTGAACAGCTGGAGGGCCGTAGTTTGAGGACCCATGGCTTAGTGAATGAGATAAAGCTGACTTCCATCATCCAATTATTTGCAAGCAAAAATGCTGTATTTTATTAATTTTTGTCTTGCACAGATTGATTATTCTTTGCATTGTGAAACTACACTCCATTCACTAAGCTCTGGGGCTAATTCCCTTGCACATTACAACTTACCCTGCAAAGTGAACAGCCTATTTGCCTTTTGTATATCAACCCCTGTCTTCTTTGCAGGTGGACAGTTATTTTAAAGATGTATTTAATAAAGGGCAGCTGAGGGTAACTTTTATGTGTCATTATATCTTTTCCACTCTGAATCATGTACTTTCACAGGTTGGTTGAGGAGATCAAACAGAAATGTGGTGGGTTGGATGTACAGAATGAAGATGTCTATATGGCCACTACATTTCAAGACTTCATACAGATGGCTGTGAGGAAATTCAGAGGAGAAGATAAAGAAGAGCTAGTTATAGATTATGTGAGTGCTGAAAATCCATTTGTAGAAGAAAAAAGGAAACATAAAAGCATGTATGAGCTTATGGTGCCTTGTGGTATCAATACAGTAAATGTGGTTCTATAAGTGTTCCCCAAGCTACAAAGCTGTTTTAGGGCCCGTGTCAGTGGGCTTTGGACTGTGTCGATGAACATGTTTTTCACATCATTTTGAGATGCTTTTGAGATCTTTCAGAATTTATTCACAGATCTACCCGACCTGCTTATTTGTTCTCATAGACTTGTATGGGGAACTGGGCTGTTTTGACACAAAAAAAAAACCATTGACATCGACCTTTGATCTGAAGAGAGAGACGATATTCTAGGACCTGTCATTTTATTTATATTTTTCCTTCTTCACTGCCGGAACTCTTCCTGATATCTGTCGGTCTAAATGTAGCACTACCCCATTCAGGAGCAGCTGATTAGATTGGGATTGGCGGATTAAGATACCTCTGTGTGGTGTCTAGGGGTAGATGTAGGGAGCAAAGTAGTAACAAATGTCCAACCTGTAGCTGAAGTTTTCTGAATGCTTTATTTTCCTGGTCCAACACGACCAACACATCAACTTGAGGTAGATAGGAAAGTGATGAAAGTAGAGTAACTTTGCAGAGTCAGGCTTGGATAGAGAAAGCAGTCCTGCTTTCGGTAATTAAGTCAATCACGTCGCCACTCCAGCCGGAGTGGGTGCAGTGCACCTGGACAGGCCTCTCACACAGACCTGGCAGCTAGAGTGTCACTGAGAAAGCCGAGAAGGAACAAGTCGCTGCCACTGACTTGGCTCTAGAAGATTAGTAGAAGCCTCTGCCACAGGTCCGATACTTAAGAGCAATAGAGCATATCCTCACAATCCTGTCCTCTTGAGATGCGGAACCCCAGTAAGTTACTGAGGTCCCTCAATCACCTCAGTGTCTCTGAGCCATGAGGGCTCAGAGTCGGGAACTCTGTGTGGCACGGGCCCCGGCCAGGTAGGCCCTAGTGGTGGGGCCGTGATGTGCGCACACCCTGAAGGTGGGTGCCGCACCTGGAACCAGGAAACCGCGAAGAATCCCTTCTGAAAGTAAGGGGGCGCTACATAAACAACAACAAAAAAAGTAAAATAATATCACTGAATGGTCCAGCACATTTTGTTACATGTCATTTGTATTTGGTAGTTATTTGGGAATCCTTGTTAAAGAACTTTTGTAGAGAGAATGGTGGACAGTAAGTGTAAAAAGTAGCGAGAAATCTGATAGCTTGGCCTGTACGACTAACTGCGTCATACTCTTGGCGTAAGTAGAACAGTAAACAGCCACAGCCCTCTGGCAGCCTTCCGACTGCAAACTTTACTTATTTCATAGCCAGACATGACAGGACTTAAAGCTAGCTCAGTTATGTATTAAATAAAACATTTTAAAGTCTTACTAAACCCACAACAGTAAAATCAGTAGTAAAGCATGCTTGTTATACTCACAGGTTAATACACTGTTTTGTGTAAAAGGGCTGTTTGATCCAGTCTTCGCTGATCCTCCTCTTCTTCCATAGTCCCCATTCCATCTGCAGATAGTACAGAGGAAGCACTCTGCACATTCTCAGTTTGGTGTGTATTGCTAGAGAGTTTTTTTTTTGTTCGGGAGGGTGCATATGATCGGCACAGGGCCAATCAGCACTGTCCCGACAAAGGGTCAGGTGTGCTGCAGCCTTATTGGACAGTCAAAGGAGAATGAAAGCTTTAACCACTGCTTGGCTAGACACTGATATAAGTCACAAGACTGTTATATACTGCTGATGAGAAAAGGTATTTAGCAGTTTATATTTACAAAAATGTACTACTGTGGGAGAACAGATATAGCGAATGCAGGGTCATGGGTTTAGAAACACTTTCATATTTTTCTTTTATATTTACTAAAATAATTGCATTTTCTAATCATGTATGTTCTGTGTACTGTGGGAGACCAGATATAGTGAATGCAATGTCCTGGGCTTAGTAAAACTTTAAATGTAACTAGTGTAAGTATCCCACTTTGTTTTTATTTGAGCCTCTCAAACCGAAAAAATGAGGACCAACAGTAGACACTTAGAGCACTTGACCAGCCTTTTTCTTGAGGTTTCTTCAGGGGTGCCTTGGCAAAATGCCTAAAAAGGCTACTCCCCCCCCCCCCCCCCCGTCTGCCGGTCTCTCTGGCACTTACCCCATGTAGGCAGTGGGCAGCAGGCATCCCCGTTGGAATTCATGCGCTTGGCGTCCTGCAAGGGGCCGGATGCATGGATAGGGATGCCTTAATGGACGCCCCTGACAGTGAACATGCTGAAATGGGGTGGGGTGGGGAACCTGGCTCACAAGATTGACTTGAATGAAATACAAATCTTTTGGCAGTTAACCAGTCCAGGACCATTCTGACTTTTCTCTCCTATAAATATATATATATATAATAATAGTTTTAATTTTTTTGCTAGAAAGCTACTTAAAACCCAAACATTATATACCGTATATACTCGAGTATAAGCTGACCCGAATATAAGCCGAGATACCTAATTTTACCACAAAAAATGGGGAAATCGATTGACTTGAATATAAGCCTAGAGTGTCCATCTGTATGCCTCACTGTGCCTCAATTTGCCTCACTGTGTCTATGCCTCAATTTGACTAGACTGGCCGGTATTGGGGTCCCAAAAATCACCGGAGAAATGACAGTTTAACAATGAAAAAAATACACTTTAATAATGCATTTAAACGCACAAAAACACAATATACTACCTGATTGTTTGGTAAAATATAAAAGAAGATGTTATGCTGAGTAAATAGATACCAAACATGTCACAGTTTAAAATAGCGCCTAAAAATCTCCATTGGTGACGCTTTAAAAGTTACCAGTTTAGAGTTACACAGGAGGCCTGTACCCAGTATTATTGCTCTCGCTCTAACGTTTGTCACATACCTTACATGTGTGGCGCGATCGCTGTTTACATATGCACGCGGGGCCAACGTGTGCGTGAGCACGCAGTAATGAGTGTGCTTTAAATTGTTTAAAATTATTTTGTTTATTTAAAAAATGTTTTTACGCTGTAACTTTTATTTTTTTAATCACTTTTATTGTTATCCTAAGGCCCATTTTACACGATAGGCCCGCTTGGATACGCCTGTCCGTTTTTCAAGTGGATCGAGTGGGCCACCCATTGACTTTTTATATGCGTTGGCTGCATTCGTTTTAAGGTTTTCTTTTCTTTATTTTGATCTGGTAATCCTGCCATTAACACGCTTCCTTTTCCTAGAGTGCTATCCTGGGAAAGAGCGTGTGATAGGACTACATAACACCTTTCTCTGTTCTCTATAACAGGGAAAGGTGTTTTGTAGTTCACAGAGATAGAACATTGAACAACGATAACTAATAACAGTCAAAGACAGAGAGAGCACGGGAAGTTTTTAGCTCTCAAGATTTCTGTCTGGATGAACAGATTTTTTTTTTTTTCGCACTACCACTGAAACAGATATAATAAAATGATTTTAGTGGTATATTTAACAGACCAAAAGGGAGCAAAAAGGAGAAACGTATAGTTAGAGTTTATATACACTTTAAGACAGTTCCGATCTAAGCATGTCAGCAGTGCATTTGGCTGCTTGCCTAATGTTCAGCTTTTAAAGAAATGTAACCTTAACTGAACCCAGAGAGAAAATGTAGTGTGTCCTCCAAGCCAAGCCATTGGTAAGCGATTGCTCACTGCAACTCCAACTCCACAGCTTCTCCAACATTATTATCAACAAGTAATCTTGCCCTGTACCCTGTTTTACTAATATTTTTAAGCATAAAAATTGTAAAAGGCTATTTATTAAATAATAAAGTAGGTCTAAACTCTATCTTAAAACGGAATTCCACCTAGCTAAGATTCCCAACTCCTTTAGGTAAATAGCACTAGTATATCTCTTCTGCTAAAGAAAACGTGCAATTTTTAGTTCTTGAGCAAAGTTACTCTTTTTTTTTTAAGTAAGCAGCTACAAATACTGCAGCTTCCGACTTTTAAAATAAGGACACTTACCTGTCCAGGGCGTCTGTGATGTCAGCACCCGAAGCCGATCTGTCCCTCGGGTGGAGGCGCCGCCATCTTGCTTCACAACTTGGTTCCCTACTGCGCATGCGCGAGTCACGCTGCGTGAGCTTACAGGTCTCTGCTGTCTTCTGGGACCTGTGTGTCTCCCAGAAGACAGCGGGGGGCGGGGAGCCGGACATGGCGTGGATCACATACTGCGGCGATCTATGCCCGGAAGTGGGAGCAAATACCTGAATTACACAGGGAGGAATCCGGACAGCGGAAGTTCCATTTTTGGGCAGAACTCTGCTTTAACTAAATGACATGTATTAAAGAAAACTTATTAACAGTGCCCTTTTTCATATAAAACACTGTTTTAATATGTATCTTTACATCTCAGCATTGGCGGCTGGTGGTATACTTTTTTTTTGGGGGGGGGGGGGGGGGGGCAACATGTTAACAATGGGCTGCATTTCAAATTATTAAAGAGAAATGCTGTACTGAACTTTTTTAAAAATAGATATTAAAGCTGCAGCATGCAAGATGCCTTAAAGTGGAGTTCCCCACCTAAAAATGGAACTTCCGAGGGGCGTGGCCTGGACATGGATCTGTGAAGCTCTAGCTTTCCTTTGAGCTCGAGCTCCGGGCCAAGACTCCCCCTAAAACGGCAAAAACACGAATAAAAACCAAAAAAAAACCGGGCATGATACCTACGAGAAGGTACAGCACAAGGGCAACATCAGGCAAGAACACTCACACCCTCAGGGACGAAATCGGGGGAAAATTACAAATACTTTCAAAGTTATACAGGGCAAAGTAACCCCCGGCGCCCAGGCGACCGCACCACGTGGATCCCTGACTGAGGCCTACGCC